>CM031385.1:4008956-4358956 GCA_018350135.1 Citrus trifoliata
GGAGAGATCATGTTCGATTCACCGGACAAAATGGTTTGCCATGCGGAGTCCTTCTTCATTGGCCATCCCATCCCGGCTCTAGCCATCGACGACGAGCTCATGTCAGGCCAAACCTATTTTGTTCTTCCCATTGATATGTTTGCATGTCGTGTTTTATCTGTTTCATCTCTGACAAGCTTATGCTCAATTACTAGCCCTAACAAAAAGGCGAAGGCGGCCACGGCCACGGCCACGGCAGCAGCAGCAGCAGCAGCTCCTATTAATTTCGGTGAGACTGGTCCTTTTGAATATTTGAAGGGTGATAATGGTAGGGTGCTGATCAAAGTGGTGCCGGAGTTTATAATAAGGTTGATCAATCGAGGCAAAGAAAGTGCATTAGGTAATAATTGTGATAATGCAAGTGGTGATCATTTTCTTTGTAGCACACCAGAATTGAAGAAGCATTATGATCAGTTGGTTGGATCAAGAGAGCAAGTTTGGTCGCCAAAGCTTGAGACAATTTCAGAGCACAAGAATAACACTATAAGGTTTTCGCCATGCAGATTCATGGGGTTGGAATGGAAACAGAAAGAGAAGTCAATTTGTTAGTTTAAATTGTTGAAAATAGAGATTGAATTGGTAATTGATCATTAGTGATAAATATAAATAATTTTCAGTTTTATAGCCATTGTTAGACTAGTTTAAAATTGATTGTTTGTACAAAAGTTTATAGTTATAATTTTTCGTTTTCTGTAAGTTTCTAGCCTTCTCCACTTGATACAGATAGTTGAAACTATAAATGATGCTATATTGTTCTTGAATTCCATCTGTAAAATTGCTAGACCGCATTTAATTCAGCAATCTAATATGTTAAATTTGACTTCGTATCCATAGCTAAAGGGAATTATATGCGCCACAAATAATTTATTTCAATGCCTATACTAATTTTCATTCGGATACAATTTTACAGATGGGGTTAGAACTTAATTAGAACATGGATTTGCAATTAATGATATATAGTATCTAAGTCGATAATGACATGTATATCTAAGCCAATAATGATATAACAATTTTACTTTGTTCACAAAGGTTTGGCCGAATAGCTTTTAAAAAGTTTTCTTTATGTGACCGCTTGAGTTCAAACTCTCATAAGTTTGTAGACTAAAAAAATCATAGAACAGATTTAACGCAGCTTTATTTATAGAATTTTATTAAATAAATTTGGTAATAACGATTATACTTCATGGCGGGGTTGCATTTTATTATGTCTAAAAAAATAAAATCGTGTAGGAAAATCAATTTGCCGTGAGTAAGAAGATGCACTTTACATGCAATATAGCATGGGAAATTAACGAAGATAATAGGAATGGAGAAATTAAATAGAGATGAAAGTAAGAATTTTGAAGCAATTTTACTTGTTGGTCATGAATCGTCACCCTCTAAGCTACTGGCATGTTTGGTTTGAAGAAATATAAAGCGAGGAGAGGAGAGGAGAGGAGAGGAAGAGAGGAGAAAGAAATAAGGGAGAAAAATATGAATTTCACATCCAACTAAATAATGACAATGAGATTGATCCTCTTTTTCACTCATTTTCTCTTCCCCACTTTCCGTTCCTTTCCGCTCCTACCATTTCTTCCTACCAAACATGGGCTAGTATCTTGATCACCAAACTCCTGTGAGTGTATCTGTAAAAGTGACTTTAATTTGATGCTAAAGTCAGTGTTAATCATTTGTTGATAAAAAAGTTAATTATCATTTGGATCTTTCTTCTTCACTCTTCGATCGATTGTTACTCTCAAGTCAACTGCTTCAATGGAGACAGTACTGCTTCTGTGTTTGCGCAAGTGACAGCTCCCTTGTCTCTCTTGCAATTTTTTTCAAAAGCGGGCAGTTGACTAACTTTTCAACAATCGGTGATAGCGGCGGAAACCAGCTTCCTACATGCAACGTTGCAAATAAACCATAAATACGTAATCAATTTCATATTTTATTGAAGTTAGATACCGTACTTGCTAATCTTATTTTGTGATCATCTTTCTAATTCTTCTATCACATTTGTATTTATTACATGTATTTCGTATCCAACGATAACATCAAATCACAATCATACAAAGATCAACTCAAAATGATATCAACAGTGAATCTAAATCCATATTGCAAGAACGTTGTAGATTCCAATTACTACTAACCTTATTTTGTACTAATTTTCTAAAATCTTAACGTCGCATGTGCATTTACAATAATGTACAATTACTAATTAATTACCGGTGCATTCTTATTATCCAACAAGCACCAGTCACAACCTTTTTTGGCTAGTCAAGTTCACATAAAACATGTATTTAGTTTTGATATTGTCAAGTTATCCAAATTTTAAGGGAAAAAATTTGTGTTTACTCTTTTTTTATTTGTGCTTTTTAAGGTAACGGGTGGGCAACAACTAATCTATTTCTTTGCTCCGTTATTGAGATAAATTTAGAAAGGTTTGAAAACTCAAGTGCTTGGCATATATAAATACAATTTTAGATGATTTGGAAGTTTGCTATGAAGATTATTTCAAAGTTCGAATTCATCAAATACTTCAAGCCTCAACTAATCGTCGGAGATCTACATATAAAATAATAATAATAATAAACAAGATCTACTTAATTTCATTTCACGAAAATCAATGACACATGTTATTACAGTCTTCTCATATCTAATATATAAAATAATTACTGTATACATCCAGCATTGAAACCCACAGCCATAGAAATAGACTTCAACTCACCTATCTTACACTTTCTTTATTTCACCGAAGTGATCGTGGAAATGGGGCTAATCAAACTTGTCTTTAGTTTAACTATGTTTTATTAATTTATAATTTTTCTTCATTATAAATAATAGAAATGAATCAATTATTGTTGGATGATATATATTTTACACTACAAACCCTAGATTTCTCTCTCTCTCTAAGCATGTTTACATAAAAGGTGTAGTGGTCCTAAGGGAGCTTTTATTGGCCAACAGTTCACATCAAATCGTTTGATAGTCAACAATTGAACCCTTGACAAATGTCAGCTTGCACATGGAAATTAATTTTGTATTGCAAACGCAGACTAAGCAAGATTTTAAAACAAATAAATATGTTAAATCGGAGCTAAAATTAGTGTCCTAATGTTGACTTGTCAAAGATTTTACAAAATAGCTAGGGTTACGGGTTGTCATTGGCAAACAGCTTAAACATATAAACTTCTTAACACTTTCGAGTATTTAAAGGTTATTTTTCAGAGTAATCACAGCAAAATTGCTCTCACTTATGGAGTCATGGTTGAGTAGTGGCATTCTGTGACGGCATTCGTTAATTTGATACAGCACGACCTGAAGTTGGTAGATTTTAGTTGATAAGAATGACACGATTATCAATTATGTAGAATATGTGTCCCTGTTTATTAATCGTATTTGGTTCGGAATTAGAGCTACTCGCAAACTTGTCAATTGATAAAGTTTACTAATATATACACAAACACACGTATGTACAAGGTTCATTCTCTAGAAAGATGTGAGGAGATTGGCGGAAAACGTTTAGTTTTGTTAGGATAGATGTCTGCGGTATTGAGTTATTGACATTTACACTCTATCACATGCTATAGCTATTATAGTGAATTTTTCTATCATCCGTGAAAATAGTCCAATTAGGGCGAATTACATTAAATTATTCTCTTCATATACTGTATGGTTGATTTTTTTTCCTCCATTAATTGTTCTACTTATTATTTGTTTGATATTTTTTTCTTCTAGGATCTTGGGAGGGACTAAAAAAACATTACAAGTGATGGCAGATCTTAAGGTGGCAATATAAAACAAATGTGTCAGCGGGCAGATATGATCGAACTTGGTAAAGTTTAATGTCGAAATGGCTGCTCGTGGTGGTTTATTTCTGCGTGACAAATGTAAGTTTGTGGGTGTTTTTTTGCTTGTTCCCTTGGCAGTCAAACTTTCTTTTGTACCTTGAAACAGTTTGATTAGCTCTCATAAGCCAACCAGGTCTTGTGTATAGGTTTGATTAGCAACTGGAAGTTTAAGCAGGACTTAGGTAGAGTTGCTGAACCACCTAATATGGCTAGTGCCTTCACTCGCTCCATTTTATCACTTTATATTTTTATATCTATATTTTTCTACAGGTTTAAATTTATTGCTGCATCTGCACTTGCTTCCCTTATTATTTACTCTTATTATATTGCTTACACTTTTGAGGTTTATTCGTTTAAGAAAGAATTGTTCTTATACTTAAGATAGTCAGAAGTTTTGTTTAGGGTTACTGATATGTTTGTTTTTAAAAAAAAATTAAAAGAAAGAGGAGGATAGGAAAGGAGAAGAGAGGAAAGAAATTAGGAAAGAAAAGATAATTTTAATGATAAATCAAATAATAAAATTGAGATTAACTCCTTTTTTTTCTAATTTTCTTTTCCCTTCTTTCCATTTTATTTTTCTCTTCGGCTTTCGTTTCTTCTAACTAAATGCGGACTAGGATTTATGTAGAGAGAGAAATTAAACTAAATATTTTCAGAATCCTTCTCTCATACATCTACAAGTATTATTAGCTTTCCATTGGAATCGGCTATCGTCAAAACAACTTGTTTTGATTACAGATAGTTGAATCAAATAATTCAATTACTTGTTAAACAATAGCTATTCATTTATATTGATATTGCTTTAGTGTTTGACATTTAGAAACACTTGGTTTAGCAAATAAATCCATAAAGTGATTCCCCTTCTTATGTGGGTTTGGGTAAGTTAAGTTTGAAACTTGGTTAAAAAATGTAGTAAATAGCTTTAATTGGCAAGGAGCTGTTTTTAATTGATAATGATCTAATGATCCAAGAGTGATCATGGCAATGGGAGCTAATGCATCAACTGTAGAGGGATTTTATACACACGTCTTCTTCTCTGATGGTAATGATTATGCCTATTAGAAGGCAATGGTGTAAATTAAGAATGCAACCCCACAAAGATCCATTTTAGAATAAGTAGAAGATCCATTTTCTTTTTAATTATATCATAATGGATATTCATAGAAAAAAAAAATAGAGGGCTTATGAGGATTTGGGAGGGGGTGCTAATAGCTTCACAAACTGCAAAACTAAACTTGTTTGTGGTTAGGCCGAACCATGAGCTTTCGTGAAGTGTGTGATGTCTTGGTAAGGTTTGGGCTACTTATTGAACTAGCCCACCTAACGTTCACCCATCTGATTTTGGGCCACAAACATAAAACTCAACTCATACATACACAAGCCGCCGCTCAATTATAGTATTAAATTGTGGGGGGGGGGGGGGGATCAACAAATTCTAGGATTAAATTTTATATTAGGAAATAATGGTATAATATATTAATAACTCCTAATGGAGTAAATTTTTTTAAAAAATCAATATTTATTCACCCTAAATACGAAACACATATCTTACCACATATAAAGAAAACTTTAGTTGTAGATATAAATTTTTTTTTATTCTTAATTAGAAGAAGAAAAAGTAGAAAATACAAAAGACATAGCTAGCAATAATAGACTAGAAATCACAGTACTTGGACAATATCTACATGTCCTAATGTTTCCGGGGCAAAGTCTAAGCATCCTAATGTTGTGTTATAGGGCAACTGGGTCATAGAATATAGCATAGACTTGCCCTAGGTCTTAAATAATTGAAGCATAAGCTTTCACTTATTATGAAAAGGACTTGCAAAATCTTCTAATGGGCATAGAAGAGATGGGGATCTGTCCTATTTTTCCATGTCCTGCCATTTTGCCCATCACTTTCAACAATTTATTAGCTGCCCAATTATGAAAATTTGTCCTATGATTGAATGACAACTTTTGTCGTTTTGGAAAGGGACCATTCTACTCCCAGCAATTTATTAGGATTTTTAGTGTTTTATTTAAAGCCAAGCAAATTTGGTTCTTTGGAAGCCCTAGCAGGGCTTCACCCCAGCCTCACCTATAACTTGGGTCTGCCAGGCCTAAAAATGGGAGAAATCCAGCTAAGGCTCACCAAAAGGGTTTGTCGTCTGCTTAAATTCAGCAATATTTTACTGACATACATCTGGTTGGGATATTGGGGAGTGGGGACTTACATTATACACTAAAGATGAAATAACATTGCCAATGAGCCAAATTGTCGGCATTGCAAATCGTCCATATGTTATTGTAATATAACCAGTAACATAAATGCGCACTAAGTTGTGGTCGAATTGCTGTTTTCAATATTACTAACAGTACAGGAACTCAAAATAATTTTCCTCTATCAAAGGATAGTGCGAGTGAATGTATTTTTTTCAGGTATAATTGAGAGGATGTGTGTGAATGCATGTTGACCAATTTTTGTTAGAATCTTATTCAAATTAATTTGGCAGTCCTCACCGTATCTAGTTCAAATCTTATTCAAACCAATAAATTTATATTTGAGGGAAGCTTGTACTAAGTTTGGGTTTATTTATTTATTTATGTATTTTTGGGAGTAAGTGATTTATTTTAGGTACACTAAGTACTGAGCTAAAATAATATGCATAGTGAACTGAGGTGTTCATATGATAAATAATAGAAAGAACTTAGTGGAGTCCCATAAGAAGTTGATATATTGGACTAATATGTATTCATGAATAGCTCAAATGTACTAGGGGGATAGCTCAAGTGGTCTCACAGAATGCTTAGTATAACTGAATACATCATGTAATCTCATACGTCTACAGGAGCAAATAATCATTATTCTACTCTATAAATAAGAGGTTATATAAGATTTTATATTATCTAAGATGAATAACACACTAGATAATTATATAAAAATATTTGGTGTTAATAAAAACGAAGACGATGAATAAAGATATAAAGAGTGATAATATGCTGCGGAAAATAATGCAGGTGGAGAATAGAAATGCCTCCAAAAAATGAAGAGTGGTTAATGCTTTAAAAGATGTAAAGAAAATGAGATTTAATTATTTTTCTGATTCCATCACTTGCTATATGGGACTATCCCACCTTATGGTGAACATCTTCAAGTTCTTGGTCAAAAAGAAAAATCAAAATAATTAGCTGTTATGTGGAAGAAAACTAGACGAGTGTAGACTAGAAAGATAGGACTAGAGTCGGATGATAGAAAGTGACCTTTCATTACTAGACCTTCACCTTCTTGCTAGTCACATGGAAAGAAAGAATTGCCCTACCATCCTCTATTCAACAGTCAACATACATTAGTGTTTGGCCAAAAAAATAACAGTAGCAAACTATTCCGAATTTCCTTAGCATTCATTGTCACTTGGGTTTGATCCAGAGATTTTCGAGTAATTTTATTAAATTATTTTATTTGAGTTCATATATTGAAAGATGTAAGAATTAAAACAAAGATTTAAGTTTTGTTCACATTTTCATCTTAATAAATAAATAAATGTAAAAATTTTATTAGAACTCAATATAAAATGAGTTGTGCTACACATTTTAAAATTTTATAAAAAAAATTCACTTAAAATTTGTCAAAAATTATTAATTATTCAATAAGTGACATATCAAATGCCAAAATATTTATGTTGAAATTTGAATTAAAATTTTGATATTGCTGCGAAATAAGGTACTTGTAAATTTTTAAGTGGTTTTATTGAAAATTTGTTTGTATTTGTCGGTCGTTTGATATTTTGAGAAAATTAAAAAAAAAAAATTGATGGCCACATTGAAATTAACCTTAAAAAAATTATGCTGACTGGCCGAGGAGTATGAGGAGAGAATGTTGATGGAACAGCCGTTGACAGTTGCCACTTGGCATACCCCAAAAAAAGCTAAAAAAGAGTAATAAATAAAAAAGGCTGATCTAGAACGACCTACCGTGACTCACATCTGTGTTGTTTTCTTAGGCCATAAAGATTATGACACGTGTAACTCTCTGCTCATCCTAGCGTAATGTAGTGCTCGTACTAAGGACATCCCAGTTCTGGCACCAACGCGACTTCCGCTTCTATCCCACGCGCCGACTTGTTCTCACTCATTTTTCTTTAAAGACAATTATACAAAGAAGATTATTAATTTTAACTGCGGTACCGCCATCAAATTCCAAAGGAAGATGATAGTTAGATTTTGTTCGTTTTTATTTTTTTTTTTATCAATTTATCTTCTGTTATTCAATGTGTAATTTTTTTTTATTCGTCAATCAATTATTTTAAAAACTAATTTGTAATCCAATTCATTTGTGTAGCGAGTACTATAATAAAAGAACATTAAATTTAATAAAAGAATGTGATCATTTTGCATATAAATTGATTGTTTGAGACATTTGAAAAATGATAATTATTTATTAACAATCTGTTTTCTAATCACAACTTTAACACAAAAATGAAATAAAGTATTAATGGTGTGTTTACATGAATGTTTATAGAATGAGAATGAAACACATGTTTCTTTGGTAAAATTTAATTTGGGAATGCGAATAAAATGTGTGAGTCCTACATAATTTGACAATGAAAAATGAGAATATTATTCTGATGGAGGTTTGGGAATAAGGATTCTCATTCCTTAAATAGACTTTTGTATTCCTATAATTTTTTTTATATTTTCTGAATTATCCTCGTTCAAATCACAATTAATTTTATTATTTTAAATGTCATTATTATTATTAAATTTTATTAACTTCATTATTTTAGTTATTATTAATTATTTTTATTTTTTTAATATTATCATTATTATTAATTTTGTTTTAATTAATATTATTTTTATAATATATATATATATATATAGTTAATGAAAATTACATTATTTAATACTATGGATATTTTAATAAATTAATTCTCATTCACATTTTTCGTTTTCATTTATTTTACTAAATAAACACATTACGACATTCAACACATTCTCATTTCTATTTATTTACATATTTTTATTTTTATTTAATTTTATCAAATAAATATTAAAATTTTATTTTTTTATTCCAATCTCTTCTTATTCTTAATTTATTTTTATTTCATCCCATCCTCATTGTATAAAGTAAACTTTAGCATCAAAACAAGGAATGGAATCGAAATGGTGGTATCACTGTTCACGTAATCAACGGGTGAGTGGAGAAGCACGAAAGAAAAGCGCGTGAAGAGAGAGTGAGGGACAGTCGGAGACGTGTGTTGGAGAAAGCAAAAGAACAAAAAGTAGATCTCGCGGGTTTTATTGAGCCCGGTACTCACCGCATCACACACACACACACTCACACTCGTAAACACTGCTACAACTAAACACAGGGCTCGAGGCATTTCATTTTTTACAAATAATAATAATAAAAATAATAAAATAAAATAAACAAAAATATCATGATCACTACAAAACAAAAACAAAAAAAAAAGCCTCGTCATGTGCGTACTAAGCATTAAGCATTAAGCATTAGCACTCTGGGGAGCATTAACAGCAGCGGCTGCAAAACGTGGAGGCTGAAGAACATCATTTCTACTCGCGCGTGCATTTCACTCCCGGTTCTTTTCTATGCGTACTACGGACGTGCTGTTAGGGAGAGTGGGTGTTTGCAAGGGGGGGACTCTGAGAGCGCCGCTATCTTTATACGGGAAAAAGCAGGCATGTGTTGTTGGGGGTTGTAGTATTTGCTTTTGTTTTATGTCTGTCATTTCTTTTACTCCCCGTTTACTTTTTCACTGTTTCTTGTTTCTTCTTAATTTTCTTCTTCTTGCCTCGGTAATGCCATTCTCTTTTTTACCTTATCATTTCTACTTTAATTCTTTTTAAAAAAATAATAAACAAATAAAGTCTCTCTTTTTTTTCGCAAAAAAAAAAAAAAAAAAAGAAGAAAGAAGAAAAAAATTGGACTTGGGTTTGGAATTTTTGGATAAAAGAATATAGCCCACTTAATATTACTAAAATTTAGCCCAACTTTTACTAACATATTCATAGTGTTTGTTTCTCTCTATTGTTAGATAAGTAGTTATTTCTGATTGTAGTAGCACATGTGTATAAATTGTATTTTTTTATTACTAAAGAAAAATTATTTGTATATGTAAGACATGTGTTACATGAGATGAGATATAGTTTCGATGTGAAAGACTTCAATTACAAACCTCTTACATGTTTAATACCAAAGTCATTTTCGATTCATCATAGTATTAACCAGCAATAAAGAGGTTGATGATACGTTGTTTTCAATCTAAACTCCAATTACAAACCTCTTGCATGTTTAGTACCAAAAGTCGTCTTCAATTAATCACATTATTGATTAATAAAGAGGTTGACGTTACGTTATTTTCAATCGACATATTGAAATTTAAGTTATTAATTAATAATCGTACGTTTTAAGGTAACAAAGTATAGATGAATTTACGTTTAATAATGTATTAATTCTCATTCTGATCCTAATATGAACATGTTTTATTACAAGACAACCATAAAAAGAATTTAACACCAATATATACGTACATTTGTTATGATCATTACCTTAATAGAACACAAATCATTACATTGATATTAGTATATGTTATGAGAAGATAAAATCATCAGTTAAACACATTGGATGTAGTCATTATATATTTCAATAGAAATCATTAGATATGATTAAGCCAGATAAATCAAATATGGTCGGTGATTAAAGTAAGTAATGTGGGAAGATCTATACGACATGTTAAGATCCCCTTAGGCATGTGACAGAGAGAAATCGAGCTTCCCGTTTAATTCAATATAAATAAACCCAAGAAATCTAATTAAAAAATAATTTAGTTAAAAACTTTTGAAAAAAAAGATGATAAAAGTTGGGGGAAGAGAGAGAGAGCAGCACGGTGCTCGAGGGCATTAATAATAATATTAAAAAATGGAAAAATAATGGAGATAGGAGACAGCCTAACCTAAATTTACGGAGGTGGCGTGCTGTCTCAAATTAGCCGTACAGATTGGTGGGCCCTCTACTGAAATATCTTTCTCTCCAATTATTATTTCTCTGCTTGCTTATTGATGGGTGGCGTTTGAAAATTTTGCTTGTTAGATTTATGTTTGATGATTTTTTTTTTAAGACTATTGTTTTACTATCTATCATTTTTTGAGTTATTATTTTATTATTAAATATATTATTTTATATTTATAATTTTTATTATTTTACTATTATATCATATCATTAAAGTTAACAGAATTTTTTAAAATAAAAGTTTGTTTTACCCATAAGTCACGCAAGTATAATTTAACCCTCTAAATTAAAAATAATGCTTTTACTGATTAATTATTTCATATATCTAAAATAATCAATTGAAAAAATTATGAATGTTATACCTCACGAAATTTTTTAAAATACTAACATACTGAAATTCCTAAATATTTATGTGACAATAATAAAAACGGAAATATTAAGTGAAAAAATAATTGTCAAAACATTTGATGGTAAAGTGATATATAAAAAAAAAATATATGAAATAGTTAAATGATAATTTCTTTTTTTTTCTAATTGATATTACATATTTATGTTTACTCAAACAAAATTCAGGTTGTGGTTTAAAAAATTTGAAAGCAATATGGATTTAGAATAACTTTTAGCATAATTCTTCTTAATTTTAGAAATGTATCTTAAATCTCAATGTGTTTTTTTTTTTTTTTCTTAATGAATCATTAACCCTTAACAACGCTAACGTGATTGACCCATCATTTATTTATGGTGCCGATCAAGCAAGACCATGTTCCTTCGTTTGCTAATTAACGTTAAAATTCAATCGCGCAACAAAATCTTGACTAAGCATGAAGTAATCTGATACAAGTAGCCACCAGCTTTCCATTGTCTGTCGCTATTCGGGATTACGACGTATCAATTAAAATTGACTTGTTAACCGAATTGAGACTCTTAAATAATGTCCAAGTTGGATATCCAACTGCGTTTATAACTTTTTCTTCTACTCAGATTTTGGCATGCATGCGATGGATCTGTGTCTTTTGTTTCAGAATATCATGGAGGATACCAGCTGAGAACATTATCATCTTCATCCTCCGCCATAGTTGAACAAATTATCTATTATAACAAACTTATTTCAGTAGTTGATCTAGATTTGAATCTTACTAATTAAAATGGAATCTCCATTGTATTTGTGTTTGGTTTAATGAAATTTTGCTTAGTAAGAAAAAATCATATGTATATAAATATATATGGAGATGAAAGATCCGTTTGGGTTTAACCTATAACTGTTGTGAAAAAAAAATTATAACAATAAAATATAAATTAATAATATATAGTTAATAGAAATTTTAATATATTTTTTATGATATTAGTGAAAAATTCGTGTCAATAAAATTTTTAAAATATAATAATTAGTATTTATTAAATATTTTAATATTGTAATTTTTAAATTACACCTGTCTAACACTCAATTCTAAACGCCTTAAATAAGAAGAAGTTAAAAGAAGCATCGATCACCATTACCTTGATTGAAATTGCATGGTAAGAAGTCGTTTGATTCAAAATCCTGACATAATCCTTTGCATTTAAATATAGCATATTGATAATTAAAGCCCCTTTGGACGACTCTAACCGTGTGCTTAAGATTCTAACTTTAATTCTCTTTTGTCAACCCTACGATTTTATCAACTCAACCATCATTTTAACATACATTCCTATTTGTTTAATCTCTTCCAAAGTTTAGTCCATTGGTGAACAGCTCATCATCGCCTGGTCTCATTCTCCATTAATTGTAGGAGTCTATTTTTTTTCCTGCTTGATGAGTGAATTCTTGAAGTGAACTTCTGAGGTATCTTTTTGTAAAAAAATTTCCGCAATATAATAGAGTAAAAAATTTAAACTAACAAGTGGCATTTAAATGGTGTAATTGATCGATTACTCTTTTTGCCGCTCAATTCAATTTAACTCCGTTGCTAAAAAAATAATGCTACAAATTTTGAGCGAAAATCTCTACCAAGAGATAGGCATGTAAAATCTAAACGCATTCTTATTTGAGATTAAAATTTCAATCCCCGTGAGTTTTAATGGACTCAATTTTCTTCCTCAATCACAATCATTGAGTAGAGGTCATTGCAGTATTTCTTCCTTACAAAATTAATAGATATTTTTAATAATAGTAATTTGTAAATATATGATTTAATATCAAGTTGTCTGTTTGTATTATTGGCATAAAAAATGTTTCAGGTTATGCTATAATAAAATTAATTTCAAAATGTAAAATCTCCATAATTCTCTTATTAAAAATCTTCTGAGGTAGTTTTTTTTTTTTTAAAAAAAAATCAATAGCATTCTCTAAATTAGATAAAAGATGCATTTTACAAGGAGAGAGGAAGGAGAATTTCCCCTTTCTGCGGAATTCATGCTGAGCTTCTAATACATCCCCCGCCCGCAATCTCAATCCTCTTTGTTTCATTTTTTTCAAATTTCTTCCTGATTTTCCGTATTAAACAACTTTTTTTTTCAATTATTTCAACGCTCCATTGATGGAAGAACCACCAAATAGAGAGAAAAAAAAAAAAAAGAGTGCAATTCAAGCAAGAATTATTTGACCAATTGATTGAAAAATTTTATATTAGTTTATTAATTTAATTTAATTATCTGGCGAAGTGCCAGCAAAGCAGCAGCTAGGCTAAGGCTAGCAATGGACTGGAGGCAAAAGCAGCCTCCAAAAAAACTCTCATACGTACCTGAAACTGAAAGATAAAAGCCAAGAAGACTCAAAAGAATGTGTACGTGCGAGTGTGTTTTCGCAAATCTCGATGAATTAATAATAATAATTTTATTAATTAAGTTGGTTGAGATTGAGGAGGGAAGGTGATAATTATTATTCCTGATCGATGGAATGGAATGGGAGGAACTGTTTGATGGTCAATGATGAACAGAGGGCGTCGAATCGGTGACGAGATATTCGTTGTTGACGTTTTGGGCATAACGTTTTGATGTGACTGCATGGGATACGTATGAATGAGGGTGAAGCCCCACAGTGATGACTTTTGTTGCATTCAAAGTCTGGCAAACTCTTAAGTTAATGTATGTTCCAACCACAAACATAAATAGTAATGTAATGCGGGGTTCATGTAATATTTACCAATTTATGATTATAACTTACATTACATATAATCGAGAAAATCCGCAAAGTCTGAGTTTATTTGGTCGCGGTCGTAATTTTATCCCTCCATAAGTTCCCGTTGATGAAATTTTCTTGATTTTTACTACAAGATAGGGATATATTATTGAATTATTATTGTTATTATGGATCATTTTTAATAATATTAAAATTATGAAGAAACCAACTCCTAAATGAGGGAGAAAAAAAATTTACTCACACACTTCAATTATAGTATTGTAACCTTTATAATTTGATACTCGATAAATTAATAATCTTAATAATTTTTGGTAGTCCCAACTTGGGCTAAAGATCTAAATTAATGAGTTTGAAAAATTTACAAGGTAATATTTTTCTTAAGATCATTGTACAATTTTGTGAACCCATTCATATTATAAATTAATAATATATTGAAATTACAAATATTATTGCTATGATATTTTATCAAATAAAATATGATTTTGTTGTTACTTTTTTCTCTTGAAATTTAAATATAGTTGGATCTCATCTCTAATTTTTACTTATTACTTCTTAAAGTTCCTCGGCTGAATCCTGAAATTGCAAGAATTTTGAATTTTTTTCATTGATTTAATTTATATTTAGTGGATTAATTAATTTTTAATTGATTAGATTGGTCAAATATAATAAACTTTTAGTTGATTAAAATGTATGTTCATTCAATTGGATATACACTCTATAAATTAATAAATTATTTATTTATCAGTTAATTAATACATTTTTTGCAATAAATTAATAGATTTTTCACGGTCCGTACATTGTTAATTTCAGAGGTTTTCCTGCAATAATGCAATCTGTTTTAAGGTACTGTTCACAAGAACATTGAACTGAAAAGCTCTCATATTTGATTGTTGACGTGAGGACTACCGAGCTAGGGCAGCTATTGTTTGTAGTTATTGATAGATTAGATATGAAGTTATGAAATAATTAACAATTTGCCGCATACTTTTTGGGTAATTAAACGTGTAGATTTGTTGACATTACACATGTTTTGCCACATGATATATTGTTTTGAGCTCAATAATTACGTTAATTAAGCTTGCTTAAGTATCATGATTTGACAATTGATGACACCAAGAGCATAAAAAGATTATTTTGACTAGACATGCTGATTAGTATCTAAATCATTATTTTGTGCATTTGGTGATTGTGCAAGTCTTACGGGGAGAAAAAAATCCAAATCTTGCTGGAGATGAGCCATGAGATACAGGCTGAGAAACTTTCCAACCAATTGGTATGGGGATTTTCAACTTGAATCGCCTTCAAACAAAGGGGATAAAAGTCGGTTGAAAAGTGGAACCCTTTTGGCTGAGATGGGATTTTGATGATGATGCTTCAAAAGCCTAAGTAGCCTCGAAAATGACTTATCTAAATGCTTCTTCATATCCTAGGCTAGCTAGGCGTACAAACCCTAATATTATTCAATGTTCAGCTAAATCCGCATTACACGTACACTGCACATTTTGTCTCTTTAACCTTTATTAGTTTCTCCAAGCGCAAGGCCTATGAGTCCTGGCAATAAGAGGTGTTTCACTTAGTAATTTTCAAAAGGTTTTATTTAGTTGATTACTTGAATTCGAATTTTAAAAGAGATATAGATTATTAAGACATTAATTTAAACTTACCTATTCAGCAATCTTTAAAAAATAATAAAAAAGAGTTGATTTTGTATAAAATTTTAGGAGTCTTGTTAGTCTCTTTTACTCTTAAGAATGATTTTGTATAATATTCAAAGTACAAAAGGCAAGGCAAAACTCTATTCAATACGCCGTAAAAGAAATCAAGTTAGGTAATAAGTAATCCAGCAATATTTAATTAAATGAAGCACAAAAATATGATAAGGAACATCTAGTTAAGTTTTGAGTGTTGGTAATTGTTCATAACAAATGTATCGATCTTGTTTAACTTAAAATCATTTATAGCTTGGTCAATTTATATTAAGCTCATTTGCAACTTAGGGGTCATTTGTTTTTCTAACTTAATGACTTAATTGATTTAATTTTAATTAATTAAATCATTAAGTCTGTTTATATTTTTAACTTAATGAAAGTTTTCAATCATTTAGTCATTAAGCTATTAAGTCTTTTTTTAAGCTTTTTATTTAATCTAAAAAGTCTAAATGACATCATTACACATTTTTCCAAAATATCTCGTTTGAATTAATTTATTTTCATCTTTATCTTAATTGAACTTACAAATGAGAAATATCATTCATTTCTATAACTTGTAATAATATAATTTTTTATTTTTTATTTTTCTTTTATTCAAATTAACGTTATTTATCTTTTTAAAATTTTATGAATATTTTTCATATAAAACATCATAAGCTACAATAAAATTGATTAGCACATTCTAGTTTAGAATATTAAAGAGTTGTATTTATTTGAACATGATGTATGTATTTATTTGAACATGATGTATGTTATAATAAAATAATACAGGGACCTAAATTTGAGCTTTTATAAAAAAAAATATCACTTATATACCCTAAAATTATCACTTGTATCATATGAAAAGACTAAATTACCCATATGATATCATCATATTTAAACGGCAACTAACGATTTGGTGGACGGCGAATACATTTTGTCAACTTGAGGTAGATAATTGATATACCCTGAAAGTGTTACAGTAAATTTAATAACAAACTAAACTAAAGGAATATGATTGATAATTTCCTAATAATATATTATTTATTTTCTTTGAGGTGTTTATTATTTTTTTAACATTAAAATTATGCAAGGCATGAATATAAAATTATCTGAATTTTAGATTTTTTAAGTTAAAAAAAAACCAAACAACTTAGATATTTATTTTAAAAGATTCAGACAAAAAAAGTTATTTAAATTTAGATATTCATGTCTACTCATAATTCAGACTAATTCAAATTAAAAAAAAAATGTTACTCTATAATCTATGTTCTATACTTGATAGCAATGTGTGTATTTTTGTAGAGCAAGAAATTTACTCCCAATAGTATTTGAAAGACGTCAACCTCCAACTTAGTAAGGATGAATTAGAGAGATGATAACTACTAGATTAGGAATAGAACAGTGTTGAGGTTGAGGCAAATGGCCCGGAAGATAAAAACACTCAATAGAAGGTTGGACTTGAGTTGTAATTGAAATTTAACCAACTTAAAAGTAATTTTATTGTTGTTGTAACACCGTAAGTGAATCCTGCATCAACAAAGCACAAGAGAGATATTGAGTTTATAAGAGGTGATCTACACCATAATTAGCAAGACGTATTTTAGAGTGTATGGGCGCTCCAAAAACAAAACTGTACAGGGCTTATTAAGGCCTAAAGCAGCCAATATCTTGTCGAGTTTATATTGGGTCATGACAAATGGTATCAATGCGACTCTGCATGTCTTTTGAGTAATGGTATAACAAACCTCAGTGAGGACACTGAGTCCTTAAGGGAGGTGTATGCAACAGTTTAGACAAATCCCACATCAATAAAGTATAGGAGATATGTTGGATTTATAAGAAGTGATTCATACCTTAATTGGAAAAACGCATTTTAGAGTGTATGAGTGCCATTAAAACAAAGTCATGCATGGCTTGTTAAGGCTTAAAGTGGACAATATTTTATGAGCTATAGGTTGGGTCATGACAAATGATTAAGTTGAGCGTGACCAATATCTTACCTTAATCCGCACATCCTTTGAGTTTAACTTAAGCATTACGAGCGGCCTTCCTAGAACTCAAGTTTTGGGTTCGAACCTCACTACTATATTAAATAAATAAAAATTTATAAATTTTATATTTCAATCGCTCCGTATATTATTTACATTTTAATATTATACCCTCCTTAAGTTTTTGGTTTCTCGATCATGGGACCCGTTGAATCAAGATCACGGTTCTGCTTAAGAGTCAAGCTAATAATAAAAGACAATTGTTTAACTTTTGTTAACTCCACTACTTAAAAATTATTATGTCTCACACTCTTTTAAAAAAATTCCTATGCTTAATTAAAGTAATATTTTTTGATAGTTAAGGTAGTAAAATGTTACATTCTAATACTTGTAGTCGTAATTTATTATTTCATCATAGTTGAAACAATGAAAAGATAATAACCCAAATAAAAATTTCGTCAAAATTCATCATAATACAAAGTTTTTTAATTTTTGATTCTTAGTTTTAAATGACCTTGAACCTCGTCCCTTCCTATCTTTAAATTAAGAGCTGTGCTTCTTGGGATCATTGTGGATCATGGTAATTCAATGATAAATCATTGTGTATCATGTTTTATTTCATACAAAATACATGAGGGTTCGGCTTGAGAGTCATTTACATTATATATATATATATATATGCTTCTCTCAGACTCTAGCATGTGGCTAGTATTGACAAGTAAAACCTAAAAACCCTAGTATTTTTAATTAGGTCGTAAGCTCCTTGCTTCTGTAAACAATATGATAATTGATTATATATTATTTCCATTCATCTGTTCGACATGAGAGTTATTTATAGTAGAATATATAATTTTATATTTATTGGGGTCATAATCTTCTTGCATTAAGAAATTGATCCATTATGTAGGTGAAAAGATGAATTAGCCCAGCGGGACATGCTTATTGTTTAATTAATGTGGTTAAATATACAATGAACTTTTGCATGCATTTCCTCTTAAAATTGTTTAAACTAAAAAAAAAAACCCACTAAATTAAAAGAAAATTAACTCGAAAGCATCTATTATATATTTGCATGCATAAACCTTATAATAATTGTAATTATGAAGCTTTGTCTCTCAATAAGAATAGAACCAGAACCAGCACCCCAAATGATCCTCTCTTTTATTTAATTTTCTTTTCTTTTCTTTTTGGGAAAAAGGTTGAGAAAATGATTCCTCTCTCATGGGTGCAATAATACTTCCTAGCCAAAATGAATAGACTAACCTAACTTCACTTTCAGCCCCGGTTCAAATGAATGAAGTAAGTTATTTACATATCAAATAAAAAAAGCACTTATTGTGGGGCTTAAAATAAGTGCTTTTTCTAACCCACATATAATAATTATCAACGCTCTTTAGGATTACTCGAGGGAGAAAAAGCGGTTCGATGGTGAGACTTTTTAACACACGCTTGCTTATATGAAGATTTCTTTTGGGTGAAGAATTGAATGAACCTCGAGGGAAGCTAAAAACTTAAAATTGTGAACCGAAAGAGATTCGTGGCCCCAAAGGGCATGCCAAAGGGTGGCTTATGGCAAAGCTACAAATAAAGAAAGAGAGAAGGAAAGAAAGAAAGAAAGAAAGAAAGAAAAATAATATTAATAAAATGAAAAAGAACGAAAGTGCTTTTCTTTTCTCTCCTTCACGTGCCCTAACATTCAATTTTTTTTTTTATTTAACATATTTTTGTTTTCTCCATAACCATGTTATGTTCTTCTAATAACATCCTATACCCAAAACAATAAATAAATAATAAAAATAAAAATTTCACCTAACCCCGTTTTCTTTTCTATGCCATTAATTAATCCACTGATACATTATTTTTATCTTTTGAAAAATTAGAATTATTATTAGAATCACAAGTCTACTCATATTTATATGTGTCAGTGGGTCTATGGGGACCAACTTAAACCATTCTATTGTGGTGCATTTTAGACTTTTTATATGGTAAGATATGTATCCATCTCCCCAATAGTAAGCGAGACACACATGTATCTATTCTATCTCTCCCATGATTGTTGGAGAGAGTATGTACTTCATCCACAGTTGCAGATTATGCATGCAGGCACATTAATGTGGGTCATTTTTTGGATTTTAAATATTTTAGAGAATGAAATAATCTTGATTCCTCGTAATCGGCTCAAGTTTTAGGGGTTTTTTTTTTTTTTTTTATGTGGGCGGGGCGAGTGAAGCTCATATTAAATTTTTAATCACCTATGATTCTACCCATTAAAAATTTAAACTCCAATGATTAATTTAATAAAATATTTTGAAAACAACACCAATGAGACCAAGTTTATGTGACAACGTAATACTTTCCTTGGGTATTTAATAATCTCATTTGTACATACACACGCAATTACGTAAATATTAAACGACAATTTTTGGACAATCTTTTTCTTAGATACCCCAATTTGGGTGACATTTGAAAAACAAAAACAATCTATACGACGCAACAGATGATATTTGCAGTCCCTATTCTATTCAATTAATTTTTTTTTAAACACATGGAAAAAAAAATATATGAAGATAATTTTTAATTTTTCTTTTCCCCAAACTAAAAGTTTTAATTAATTAGGGAGTGAAGCAGACGCTCGAGTGAGTAGGGTCTCGGACGTACTCCGTCCCGACGTGAAAAACACGCGCTGAAAGGGAGAGTAAAAAGGGGAATAAGAGGAAGAGCAGGCAATTTGATAGTGGGAGGAGAAGCGGAGAGAAAGTGAGGTGCGTAGTGTAGTGCAGTGTTGTGTCATGTGATCTTTTTGAGGGGAACCCAATAATAATAATAACAAAAACTAAACAACAAAAAGTCTTTATTATACCTTCTTCTTCTTCTCTCCTCCTCTCTCTCTCTCTCTCTCTCTCTCTCTGTGATTATTGGAGTGAGAAACAGCGCAAAAACAAAAAAATTCACAAGGGAAAGAAATATAGATTAAAAAAAAAACACCCATGAAGGTTTTGTAATGAAAAGGGTGGCTAATTGCCATAGAGAGTTTGTTATTGCCATTTGTTTTTAGCCTTTTTTTGCGCTCTCTCTCTCTCTCTCTCTCTCTCTCAATCCTAACTTTTTTTCCTCTTTAGAAAAGCCAAAGAGACAGTAGTTGTAGTAGGAGTAGCAGCTGCAGCTTCCAACAGAAAAACCCAGCAGCAGCCGCAGCAGCAGCAGCAGCAGCAGCAGCAGCAGATTTCTGAAACTGCAATTGCAGAAGCAGAAGCAAATGATATTATAAATCTCTTTCTTTCTTTTTTTTTTTAAATTATTCTGTGAAATTAGACCCCACTCACTCACTCACTCACTCACTTACAAGAAAAGTTTTTACAGATAAATCTAAAATCTTTAGATTTGGTTTCTATCATCTTTCTCTATCCATCAAAACTTCCCTTTCTTTCTTTCTTTCTTTCTTTTTTTTTTTAAGAATTTCTTTATTACCCAATTTTATGTGTGTATATATATTTTATATATACAAGACATACAAATTCTGTTAAGGCAAATCAGTTGTGGCTACTACAAGGCGCCAATTGGCTTCTGATTCTGGAGCTTTTGCTGACTGGGCTGCTTCTTCTTCCTCCTCTTCAGCAATACGTGCTGCTGTCCCTGACGACCTCTCCCTCGGCTTCAATGCCGGGCCCGCCTCCGCGCCCACCCCCTCCGCCGGACCCACCTCCTGGCCCCCCTCCGCCGCCGGACAACACTCTTCCTCTCGCGGCCCCATCAACTATGGCCTCTCTCCTGAAATGGGCATGTTTGTTGTAGCCCCAGCTTCCTCCTTCAATCACCATCACCATCATCTTCACCATCACCTTCATAATCACGAGTCTTCTATAAATGTTAATTCTTCCGATCCCATGGCCGCCCAAAATGCCGCCGCCGCCACTGCTCTCGGCGTCGGCGTTATTCCCCTACTCGCTGCGGATCAAGATTTGTTGAATAACTTTAACAGCCGTAACAACAACAAAGTCAGTCAAATTCAGTTTTGGCAACAGAATCAAAACTCTCACCACCAGTACTTCAAGAAGCCAGCACCAGCTTCATCATCGTCTACTTTTCTTGAACATCATAACAATTTCATACAAAGCGGCGCCGTTACTGTTGCTGCTGCTAGTGGTGGTGGTGGTAATAATAATAGTAATAATATCGCCGGCTGTTCTTCCGCGACCACGTGTCAAGATTGTGGGAACCAAGCCAAGAAAGACTGCAGCCATAGGAGGTGTAGAACATGCTGTAAGAGCCGGGGTTTTGAATGTTCCACGCACGTTAAGAGCACGTGGGTGCCGGCGTCAAGGCGTCGAGAGCGTCAGCTCATGGCAGCGGCTGCTGCCACCATCGGCCCCGGCGCTGCTGGCTCTTCTGGGTCTACTTCTGGGATCAAGAAACCTAGACTCATATCTTCACAGACCACTTCTCACACCTCAACTTCTAACACCACCCCGCCAAGAAGCTTTGACACCACTTCTAGTCATCAAGGTTAATAATTTGCTCGTTCAAATTTTCAATATCATTAGTTAATTTTCTTATTACGTTTTTGTTTGTTTTCTTGTTTAGGGTTTTGTTGAATTTTTTTTTCCTTTTCTTTTTTGGGGTGTGTGTAGATGCAAGTTTCAAAGAATCGTTGCCGGGACAAATACGTGCACCGGCAGTTTTCAAGTGTGTTAGGGTAACGGCAGTGGAGGATAATGGTGAAGATGAGTATGCATACCAAGCTGTGGTGAAGATTGGTGGCCATGTGTTTAAAGGGTTTTTGTATGATCAAGGAGTTGATGATCATCATCATCAAACAAGAGAAGGGTTTCCCAATATGGCTGAATTACATTTAGGAGGTGGTGCCAGTAGTAGTGGCGCCGGTGGCAATGGTAATGGTGGAAAAAACGGGGCTTGTTCATCTTCTCCAAATATTCTTGATCCTTCCGATGTTTACGCCGCTTCAGCTGGTGGTTTCCTTGGAGGTTCAACCTATGGCAATCCAATAAATTGAGACTTGAGGTAGTGAATATTGTCATTATGTTGGAAAAAATGATCATAAATTTGTAGTCTACTAATTATAATTAATAGGGTTTTGGTTTATTGTTCTTCAAGACTTTTGTCTTATTAACATGTCTCTCTCATTTAATATTTCAACTACTTGGTTTCTGGCTTTCTTCCCATTTCACTGAGATATGACCAGGCATTTATCAATCAAGCTACATTTTCTCACTACTAAAGTACTTACGAATGTTTTGTATCAAATAATAATTACATTTGGAGAATAAAGGTGAAGAATTCCTGTGCCAATAGATAGATAGATAATACATCTCGGGAAGTTTTTCTTTCCTGAAGTTGTTGCCTTTTTCTTTCTTTTCTTTTCTTTTTTTTTTACTTCTTCTTTCTGTTCATCAGAGTTTTGTTTGACAAAGCTGAAATCTACAGTGTAAAGTATGATCACTTATCATACATCAAGTGACATTTTGGTGTAGACCTTATCTTTAGGCTTTGGCCGCATAGGGATTTGTCTTGCTTGTTGTATATGCAGTACTGTTTCACAATAATTTAAAAAAATAATAAGTAGTTCATTTCCTCTAATATTTTTCTGAAACCATTTTTTTAATGGTTTCCTATTCTCCTTTTTATATTCCAATCATATATTTCATGGTAGGGGTTCTAGTAAACTATTTCACCGGTTTTCTGTCATCTTGGTTTAGTTTGGTTACTTTGGTTCATAATGAACTCGAAGTAAATGTGCTATTCATCATTATTTTGCTTCTTTAGACTTTAGCATGAGTAGTAGTTGTCGTGTCACTATCATATGTTGCCAAACATGGACGAGCATTTCATGGAAATCTTTTTTAGACCCACTTAACTTCTTGTTACATTTCTGCAATTTGGACAAGAGCCTGCTTATGCATGCATTCATGAATGCATTATGTACTTGCTTCTGCTGTTATTCTTCTATGGGAAATGTTTCTAACCTTCGTCTTAATATTACACTTCCTATATCTCCAACTTTATATAATATATTACATCAAAATTTTAATCTGCAGGTCTCTGCATAGATTCTTGTAAACATTAATTCTGAATTCTGGACCTGTTGCCCGACACTGCTTTTCCAAATTCACTGGTTCTGTACTTCTCAAAAGTTTTAATGAATAGAACCATTTAATACAAATCCTTCTGCATTCGTCTTAGGTAGATATGGTTGCTTGTGTTTCCTCTCATCACTTGCTTAGCCAGCAATTGACAATCATGCAAATTATGGGTTTTCTTTTATGCATTATTCTATTATCATGTCGGTTTTGTCACTATTATTAATTAATCTAACTATTTCTGCCATTTGCATTTGTTCGGAATATTGCTGTCTGAATGTTCATTTGGCTTCCAATCATAATACTTTATTCTTTGAGATGCTGCATGTCTATGTGACTTATCCCTTTGGCTATGATTTTTTGCACAAATGTTAAATAATGCAATGTATGTAAGTTTAATGCTTGCTTTGCCCCCTTTTAGCTTTCCGCCCACCGACTTATTGTCCCCCTTTCTATTCTATGTCTGCTTATATTTTATATGCATCCATTGATTTTTCATGTGGATTGTATTATCATTCTCTCATAAAGTTGATCAGATTTGACATGCTGCTTGACTAATTTAATTTAAACTAATTAATGTGGTGGAATACAGTGTCTAATCGTTGATTGTGGCATTGTGTTTAACTTGCTTTAATTATTATGCCCTTCCAATATATATTGCTTGCATCCACCCTTATTCTCTTTTTTTAATTTCATTAGACATATAAAATGAAATGTTTGGGTTCAGTTTTCTGCATATATATGCACAAGAACTGATGATATATTGGATGATGAACAGATATTTTCTTTTTATTATAGAAAATGATTGTTTTCTGAGAAGGAAAAACATTGTCACTCCATTAGGTTGCTGTCAAATTTCATGTTGGTAATAGTTTCCTATGCATCATGTTCTACTTATGTCTAGATGAGGATGACTAAATGAGCTGAAGAATGATGCACTTTGGTCTGAGTCAGAGGTATTATTTTTTCTCTTTCTTGGTATGTGTTTCCAATGCATTGCAACATTGTGTGGATTAACTATTTACATTTGGTCAGAAACACGCATACCCAATTGGTGTTCAGGATTTTTGGTTTTTCATTTCAATTATATTAGTTTTGATTGATTGGAAGATGCAACATAAGAGTATTTGTTGAAATGATTTTTCTTTAGTAGAAATCATTTTGCTAAAAGATTTCGTCTTATTACTATTTCCAACATATTTTTAAACATCAGGTACTTAAATACTGATTGATATTCAAAAGAATTTCCTTTACATCACTATCTCTGAATTTGAAGTAGTTTATAATGATAATTTCTCATATTCTTTTTCTATCTTTAAACGACTTAAATTTGAAGAGGCATAATTTGAATTTCTTTTATTGATGAAATGGTACACTTAGTAGCATTGTTATTTAATGCATGGTCTTTCTGATTCATTTGATTGTCTCTGCATGATCATCAACTAATAAATGTGCCAATGAAATGCCAAATTGCAAATCTAGGTGCTTTGATGATAGACAAAACTCGAAGGAAAAATGGTTACACAATCAGAAATTTGAATTAAGTTGTTTAAATTCCTATGAATGGAATTGAGTATTAACTTCTGCAGTTTTTGTTGAAAATGCTTTCGGTCAAGCATGTAACTCGTGAATTTGTGCATGTAAATGCCAATGTGGTTGGATAATTTCTCATGGAAACAACTTCTATGCAAATGAAGGTTCTTCTTGTGAATGAGAAATATCTTCATCGGTCTAACTTGGTTTTGGTCTGTGCCCATAAAGTATATATCTTGCAGGAGAAGTAACATCTTTGGTATGATGTTGCATGTTTTCTCTTGTTAGTTCTGCATGATCAGTTTGATTTTTGTCAATTATTTTGTGAATTAATACTTCAAAACATCTATTCATTTATGTACTTTGCTTGCATAACTAGCTCATATGAAATATCGCACGGTAGGTCACTACCTACTCTATGTGCATGAGTGAATATCATGTATTTTGTTGCTTTTCCTTTGTGATATGAGCGGATATTATGTTTCTTGTATTTCCTTTATGATCACCCAAAGAATCTGAGAGATCAATACAATGTTACGACTTATTATGTTTGTCTCCCTTAAAGGATAATTATAGCATTATGTAAAGTTCAAAATATTTGTGCTTCATTTTCTATTTTTCTATTGTTACTTATGGCAAAATCTTCTTGTTGATTATTGTTTCTACGTAGAATGAATATGAATAATATTCCTTTATAGACGCAATTCATGAATTTATCTGTAGATTCTGCTCATAGTTAATATCTTGGTGGGTTCCTGAATCATGCATGGTCGTTTATGGTCCCTCAATCCGTAGTTCATGATTATGAGTAGATTCTTTGACGGTCTTTGCCGTTTATTTGCTGAATTCAATTCATTGAATTGCTTACTTAATGATGTGCTAAATCATTAAATATACATTTTAGTAATTTGTTGAAGTTTGCTGGAAAGTTTTGTTATGGCCGATTAATTCGAAGGAATGAATAATTATTGACACTAGACAGCATATAATCTTCGTTCATAAATTTGTACAAGGTAATGCAAAATATAATCTCGCCCGCTGTACATCCAAAAAACTATTTAAAAAAAAAAAATCATACCCTTTTTAACAAATCTTAACACTAAGTAACTATTACATGTTGCCGTTGTTAATTCATGCAATTTAAATAACTTAATTCAAATGCTCACACGAGCAGAAACTTGAATTAAGTCATCAATATTTCAAAAGAAGCCGAAGTCTAAGTCAGTTTGTTGCTTTAATTGATTTCGATTAACATTGAAAATCGAGTTCAGTATTTATCAGCGTTCTATCGAATATTTCTATCTAAATAGCATTGTTATTGGCCAAGTAAATGGGTAACCATTGGTCTTCCGAATTAGTTAGTATTTTTCTTGGCAAAATGCATAAAATATTGCTACTTTATGTAGGTTTCTAAGGGAAAGTAAGGGCAGGACAAGAATTTTACAATAGGTTGGGCGCTAAATTAATTTCTAGCATCTTTTTATTTTAACACCAAGGTTATGCTTAGTTAATTACGATACTTACATCTCAAATGATGTGACGAATGTTATGTCATTATTTAATTAATTTAAGTGATATTTAATTATTAAATGTCAAATTTAAATTATAAAATTTTATTTGTAACATATTAGTTGAGATACAAACTACGTATCTCAATTGAGTAAATATAACGTGATTCTTAATTCTACGGAACATGAGAATATAAAGATTTTTAAATTTTTATAGATAAATAGGGGCAAGGAAAAAACACAGAATAGGGGGGCAGCATGTGTAACGATAGCCAGATCGAAAGCATAAAATATTGGTATTATTTATGCATGAAAAAGTTTTTCCTTTATCGGCTCATTTGAGTTATGGTTGTTATTGGGTAGAGATTAAAGTGAAGAAAATAGTGTAATTATGAAAAGGATTCATGATTTCTTGATAAAAACAACATGTAAATCATATTACACTGAAAGTAATGTTATAATAGTAAATAGGAATTGCAAATGTACTGTAAGTTCAAAACCTTAGGGCACCTGCTCAAATGTGATGAAATTAAGATGAATTTTCAGGGATTACGATAGAGTAATGAGAAGAAATATTCCCTAAATTCGTAATGGGATGGGGCTTAATTAATTTTGTACTTGCCGCCTAACTCGTGCCTCAATCTCCAATACTTTTTTCCTATTTTAGTTTTATATTCTTAATTCAGTTATAATTGATCCAGAGATTTTGATTTTGGTGGTGCTTCAAGATATTTTTCCAGTATTGCCGTAAACGTAAAAGGATCATTTTTTTCATATGTTTATAATTTACTCGCACAATGAATCTGCAGCCAAATAAGTTCTTCGCAGATGGAGGTAAATACTTATATGCTTTGTAGCTATAAATTTATTTGAGTAATGATAGACATTCTAACATTTTACTTTTAATTTCATCTTAAATAATGTGATATATAATGCGTGACGACCTATTAAATAGTTGATGATAGAATTATAAATTCTTTTACAAATTTATTTTATACCAATCGATATGATATAATTCAATTGATTAAATTAAATATCTTTTGTCCTACATATTTTTTTTTATTTTAAATTTTTATTTAAAAAAAAAAACCTTATGCCACGTTAATTTGTATTAAATAATTTTTTACTGAGTTTTTAACTCGATCGTAACTCTTTTAGAGCAAACGATTGTCGTTCCAAAGGCGACATTGGAGTTTGCTTCATTTAGAAACACTACTGCAAAATGGGATCCCCACTTCTAATACAATTATCATTTTAAGGAACTGTTTCTTTTGTGCTGGTATCAGACTTCTCTCGTGCATTAATATCACGTTAAAAATTTTAATGGAATGAAAAAATAAAATAACATTAATCACATTAAATTACATCATTAAATTAATCACACTATCACGTCATTTTGTACTTTGCCTAAAAGAATCCATTTGATCCATTCTCCATTTTAATTTGCGCCAAGAAATAATTGAGATCCTTTCTGGGGGAAGAGGACAAAAGCAACACTTTAAAGCTTCAATTATATAATTTCAAGAACTGAGAAGCAACCTCTCACAGTTACTGATCCTCCGTGCACTAACACAGTTTGAACCAAGACTACTGGATTAACCTAAAGAATCACCAAAATTTTCACACTGACACAAAAAGGCGAGCGAAGGACCGATCAGAGACAGTTAAGAAACCGTGACACCACCAAGTTCCAATTGTGCAACTGCTGTGTTAATCGCATCAATAACGTCCATCTTTCCCCCACTCAAAGCCTCATCAATTGGAGTCTGCTCATGGCTGAAATTCACACACAGACAAAATCAATTACATATGGGGAGATGTTGTGAACATTAGAAACACATATATGAAACTCTAGGCCATGGGTTAGAGATGATACCTGTTTAGAACACTTATGTTTGCTCCAGACAGGACCAACTTCTTAGCCACCTGTGACGGTCATCATCTATTGAAGGGCTCATAAAATGAATTATAAATTCATGTGTATATGGACTGCGGTAATTACCTCAGTATGACCATTGAGGCAAGCATAATGAAGAGGTGTGTTCTTCTCGTCATTAGAAGCATTGATATCCTGCTCGAGTACAAGATCAGAAAACAAAGTTTTCTTGTGAAAAATTTGAAGTGCCATCGATTACCAAAAAACTAAAAGTATATTTTATGGTCCAAATCTGTCCTAGGTAGACTTAAGAGAAACGGGGATTAAAGAAAAACAGACATGTTAAGAGACAACCATACAAAGAAGCAGTAAACAATCTCCAAAACCGTGCTACAGAATACCAAAGTAAAGCTGTAAAGGGCAAAACGTGAAGAGCAAAGAAAACCAAACAAGACTCATCATCCAATGTTCGGAAGAAATAAAAAGAAAGGTAAATTCGAATATTTGACAACAATATGAACACTATGCACTTACCTTGAACATATATGTCATCATGGCTAAGACTTATATTGAAAATATATATATATATATATATATATATATATATATGTGTGTGATAACAAGCAAGAAAGTAATTAGGAGGGCAGTTTCATTCTTAAGAGAGAAATATAAAAGGAATTTCCATTACTATTTATGGTGCTTTTTGGTTCAACTTGTAAGAGCTCTTGTAGAGTACAAGAGGTTTGCGGTTCAAATCCTACTCACATCAAGGTCAGGACGGGTTTAGTCTGTATTTTTGGAATATTTAAAAGAAAATTGAAAAAGAATTCTACAGTTACTAGTAGTATTTTACCTAAATAGAATGTATTCAGGACATTTCAAATTTCATCATACATTCGACACTCAAGGATTACTTTTTTGCTGACAATCTAGCTTCCATAATGTAATTCACTTGAACCAATTCCATGTGCTGTTCATCAAGAGAACATATTGCACAAGTAAATGTCACACCAAAATGACAAGGAAATGCAACAATCACTGCCAGGGTTTGGATTTATACAATGCCCACTCTATTTCTTTAGGTCTTGATCACTTATAAAAGCCTCTCCCTCAACAACCTGGGAGGACATATAATAATCCAATATTGTGGACTAACATGTAAGTAATTTATCTAAACAAAATTCAAACCATTAGCTTCTTTTGGAATGTCTTCCGTAAAAGGGTACATATACAAGGAGCATCGATAGTCAAACATAACATATTCTTCTAAGTAGGAGGATGATCAGCTAAGTGCATGCTTGGAATGGCTTATCTGTTGGCTAGAAGTGCTTATTTACTCTTAAAGCTTTTTTCAAAATTTTGATTGTTGGTTGCATATTGAGAGGTTGTTGAGCAATTTTAAAAAAGTTAAATTATTTAAAATACCCTTTATTTATTTCCTAATCTTATTTCATTCATTTCATAAAATAACTTTAAAAACTTGACTTTTAAGCAATTCTACAATTTTTAATATAAAGCTTTCATTGACATCCAAACAACTAAAACAATTTTGATAAATGCTCTACTTGAATAAAAGTTATTTGAAAAACTGCACCAAACAGAGCCCAAGTAGGATGACAATACCATTTCACCTTCAACGGTATCTGCAGATAAATAAATTGCTGATTGCTCAAAATCAAGCACACAAAAATTGTCCAAGTTAAACATCAATGTAAAATGTTACCATAGGTAACCTATTTAATTAGGCAACCTATACTAAAGCATATTAAATAGTAACTAGAGTATATTAACCTACACTATACAGGCGGTGATATAGAAGATGCTAACTTATGAAACAGAAACAAAAACAAATCCACTCTCATTATTGGAAGTTTGGTGCATTCTAAATACTAAAATTAAGCACCAATGCAGAAGGCATCACTATCTTTTACAAATTTTACTACAGAATACTCACTAAACTAAACTAAGCAGGATCTTTTAGGTTCCAGCAGATGTTCAGAAAGACAAACAGTAGCAAATAGTGAATGAATTGTGAGAAAGTGTTGTTGAACTACACTAGTGGTGCAGTAAATCTAAGTTTAACTAGCGGCGTGCAACACAAGCGGTAATTATCTTTACAATATGGGAGATGCAAATCAGATAATAAAATCTTTTTTATGCTTACATGTTGATGAAAGAAATTCTACAGTGAATAATCCCTTCTTTTTCTTATCATATATCTTTAGTTCCAATCAGATAAAATTCCATCTTGACAGCAAACCAACACCAGAAATTTTCTTTTCTATATGGAAGGAATGAATGGTCACACTATTCAGGATATGATACATCCAGCAATCAGAAAGATATTCTACAAAGGATAATGAAAGATCCAGGACATGCTACTTAAGTGAAAACCAACAAATGAACCTTGTGTTAAAGCAATGATTGATTGTGATATAAGAGAATGGTAGTACTCAATTGATACTTGTTAAGATTGCTTACCACTCCTCTGCCAATAAGATACTCCACAATGCCAAGATGTCCATTAGCAGAAGCCATATGAAGGGCTGGACACAAACATCAATACAATTAAGTGACAATTAATTGCAACATACATGAAACCACAAAAAACATAAAAAATTAAAAAGGATGGCATAAACCTTTGCTTTTTTCCCCAAATTTGGCAGAACATAATCGTACATGCATTCCACAAAAGCAGATTAAAATGTGGTAAATCCCCAATATGTTGAAGATTTTATATGGACTGATTCTATCTAGCCTATGAAGAAGAATCGAACTGTTTCAGAAAGCCTTAAGAAACTGCATCAAGGACGATAAAAAAATATAAAAAATCAACCTAAACCCCTTCAAACTGCTTCCCAATTTAAATGAATAAAGAATAAAGCACCATGAACTTCCCCAAAGGAAGCCCGGAAGAGAAGCTAATAACTCGTATAGTGTCCACAAAAATTTGCATCTTTCTTTATAGAATCATACAAAACCCTCGCTATCTTTTCTTCCGAAACAACCCACAAAATCACCAATACAATGCACCTGGAAAACATAACTGCTTTGTCTATTTTTGAATGGTTTCATTCATAACAACACAATAACCAAATAACAAAATTCCATATTCTAACTTGAAACCTATGAAATCATGCTTTGAAAAAATAGAAACAACCCAAGAAGCAACAGACACATTCGTAGCGATACAAACAAGAGGCAACAATAAAGATGACCTGTTCGGCCTTGAGAATCTTTAGAATCAAGAGGGACACCAGCAGATGCTAAGCTTATTACATCTTCAATGTCATCATATCTAGCAGCCTGTCAGTGTCAAAGTTAAAACGATTAAGTAAATTTCAAAAGTGAAGTTATATAACCAGCAGAGAGAGTGAAGAATGAAACCGCTAGCAGCGCGTCGATGTTCTCAGGCGACGACGTTTCAGTTGTTTGGGTACGATTAATTGATGGGTCTGCGTCCTGCTCCATTAAAATGGTTCTGCAGCTTACGAAAAATTTGCAAAGTCCGGAGGACTGTGGAGCCGAAGGGTTTTGTTTAAATTTAAAACCAACTAGAATTTTTTTTTTAGTTTTTTTCTTAATAAATAGTGGGAGGATGAATATTCCGGCTTTTAAATAAAAAATAAATGTTACCTAAATCAATTTTTTTATCATTTTAAAAAAAATACTAGAACACTCATCCTTTTTTAAAATTTACTATTAAAGACATTTTAACATTAAAAAATGTCAATTATGAAATATTGTAAAACTAGAGAATTTTAAATCCTATTTTTAATTCTCAATATCAAACGCATAACTCCCAAAAGTTCAATTATCAAAAACTAATAAAGTGTTATTCAAATTCAATCATTTTTTTGCATTTTTTTTTTCTCATTACAGAGACACATGTGATTCAATTATTAAATCCCACGATAGGTTAGTGTTCTGTAAAGGAATTGAAATCAATTGAATGATGGAAAACTTCATAATTTACTAGATTAAAGTTGCTTATTTTTTATTTCGATTCTGGGTAAAAAGAAAAAAAAAAAGAAAAATGCTTTTTTTTTAATTTTACAGGGAAAAAAATAATAATAAACATACAATTTCAAGTAGAGAGCAAAACTGCAGAATTGCCTTGTGCGTTACGGAGCCGTGAATGTTTTGAATGAGAGGTCAAAATAAATAAGTGTTTGGAATGGGATTTAGAGTGCAAATAGCTTCACTCTAAATAAAATCTTTCAAAAATTATTTGGTCAAGTGTACTCTAGGTAAATCGATTAAAATATTAATTATAATTAGATTCTGTCTGGTATAATTTTTTAAATAGAGTTGTTTAAATAGAATTTTCTTTTATAAAACTTTAAAAAAAATTAATTCTTTGGTTATTAATGAGAACTTTTATTAAAATTATGAAATTACTTTAACAACTAAATTTTTAAAAGTTATGTTAAAGAAATGAGATTATCAAAGCTTTTCAATGTTTTAAAAAAGCTTGTCAAATAAACAAAGAAAATTTTAGTATGACTTATTTAATAGTCATAAATGTTTATTTAATTCCATAAACTTTTATAAATTTTGTTTGTTGTTTTTGGATTGTTTTTTTAGTAGAGTTTTTAAAGATTAATAAGTAAGTTATTTTACCTCTATTGGTACAAGTTCAAATTTTAAGTTTTTAAGAGTAGATGTTGAAAGTTTTTTTATATTAAAATATTTAAAATATCATTTATTTATTTGACAATTATATTTTATTTTTTCATAACTTTAAAAAACGTATCTATAAAAATAATTTTTAATAAAAAAAACTTTTCGTAAAAAGTTTATTTGTCATACTTGTTTAAACTTCTGTTCCTGTTTGGGCTTGTGGCCGATGTAGATAGGGAGCCTAACACTGTGTAGTACACAAGCCTAAACTAAGCAATGCGAGAACAGTTTGGGTTCAAAGGCTAAATCCTAAGTATGCAACGCGTAGTAAACTGGTGATAGGCCGAAGAGGACCCGTCCATTTCAGTTCACAGGCTAAATCCTAAGTATCAAGAGGTCATTCTTTCTAAAATGATGCTTTTTTTTTTTTTTGTTTCCTCTCTCTCTCACTTATTTAATTATCTATTAATTCTGTATGGGGTAACAAGAATAAAAATCAAATAAAAATAACAAGAATGCAAATTCAAATTATAATTCAAATTGTGAAAAGCTCTGGTTGAAGGAATTAACTTAGCTTGATTCGACTAGAGATCATGGATTCAAATATAAATCATTACTACTTATGAATAGACCGGTTATAACTATTGAGACCCTCTAATAGCCAATATCTCATTAACTAATCGATAACCAAGGTACGACCATTGGTTATTTCCCTAATCAATAGACAACCCTAGATTCGGTCATAAGATTTAATCAATTGACAGCCTGAAAAATAAGAGAGACTTAAATCCTAATCAACAAACGCATACGATGGTTCATTTAAATTAGATTGTTTATTCTCATAACACAACACACTACTATGCTATTTGTCACAAACATTAAAATCTTCATACGATTAATCTTTTAATTGACAATATATTAAGTTAATAATTAAATAGTGGCCAATTATCTAATTAACAAACATAATCATGACAATAATTTAGAGAATAAACAAATACCCAAAAAATAATAAAATAATTAAAGCATAAGAAAAATCTCACAGTAATGATGAATCAAAACTTTATTAACTTTCAACCAGAATAATATGTTTTGTTCTTCATAAAGAGAAGAGAAAAATTTAGATATAAGATTTCTTTTTCTTCTCTCCTAAAAAATCTACTCCCTTTGTTTTTCACGTCCCTCTCCTCTTATAGAGTTTCTCCAAAAATAAATTACTAATATCTAAAATATTAAATTTAAAATTACAAAAATAATCAAAAAGATAAACACACGTTAAAATAAAAATTGCAGGTCCTTAGTTGACAGCACGCGCTCACACCTTATCAACAAAGTTCTTCTGAAGCTCATAATTGCACCTACAAAAATAAAACACAAGTAAATCACTATTATTAAGTGCAAAATATCGATATTAAAAAAAGTAAACAATGCAAACCTAGTGTATAAATTGCACTCTAACAGTAATATACAAGTCCTTTTTATTTGTTATAAAATCAAATAAATAAAAAATATCAAGATTTTTACACCATCCATCGATGGTAGTTGATTTTTACACTTCTAAAATTTGTGTACAGGCAAAAAGATTTTCTTAAGAAATATCTCACTTGTTATTATATGGAAAATAAAAATTGCTTTTCTGTATATGAGTCTGTCGAAAATTTTATTAAAGGGGAAAATGAAATAGAACAAAGAGAAATAAGTCACTAAGTGAACCGATATTCATTGATTAAGTTGAAGTATTAATTATTAATTATTGATATTTCAAGATATTTCATTTAAATTATGGGATGTATAATCGTTTATTAAATAATAAATTTTCATCATCTACTTAACAATAATACCACATGAAATGAGTTATTTTAAATATCATTAGAAAAGTGTAGCATTACCACAGTTAATATGATGTTATGTCCTCGTAGCTGTCGATCTATTCAATCGACAATATCTCTTAAAAATGATAAAAGAGGTTTAGAATATAAACTCCATTTATATGAGCAAAAGTACACAATTAATAGCAAAAAAAAAAAAAAAAACTCATTATAAGGTGAAGAATTAATATTGTTAAAAGCTCGTGGTGCTCCGATGAGAAGAGTAATAGAGTATGCTAATCCTAAAGAAATTACAGTTTCAATAAAAACTATTAACTTTAAAGTTTAAAAAATTGACAAGTGTAGTAAATTACTATTAAAGCCCAAGGCTAATATTGAAAGCTCAGTTAGATTAGATGAAACCGAACACTGAAAACACTAACGAAAGGGAAAAGTCCCATAACCATAAGCCGCGTGTTACTGTTTAGTCGGTGTCTTTCAACCGCCAATTTAGAATAGAACAGAAGAACTCTTACTTACCTGCTTTCACCTTAAGAATAAACTTGAACCCTCAAGAGCCCGTCACTTTCGATTGGTACAAGCATTAATAATAATAATTAACAAAAATAAAAAATAAAACGTGTTGAGGTTTTAACATCCCACGTGGCATCTTAGGGCTACCTGTCAACTTATCGTACATCACCCCCGTTAAATTGGAGAAAGAAAAACAAAACATAAAATAAAAGGATAATAACACATGAGTACCTGCATTCCGATTATATAACAAAAACAATCAACCTATTAATTAAAAATTTAAAATGATGACCTAATATTGACAATTGTATAACAAATGAGTTTCAAACATATGACAAGTGTAACACATATCTGTTAACTAAAATATAAGTTAGTGTATTATAATCGATTAAATAATATTTTAAATTTAAATAGATATAATTATTAATTATATTAATACAGACATAATTTATTTAATAATTTTAATTACTAAAATATATTTATCTAACTGTCGATAATGAGTATTCGCATAAAATAAATTAATGTAAATTATTTCTTTATTTTGTGTGATTTTACAGAACAATAGGGATACAGATGTTATTTTGTCTTAAAAAGTAAAAAAAAAAAAAAGGAAATCTAAGTATTTATGTCAACCACATCCAAGCCGAACTGTTTGGGCCTTTGATACCCCAAAGCAAGAGGATCTTCCTTTTCGCGCTATTAGAATCAGAATAATTCTGAAGCATATCTTTTCTGTGCAAAAAATTTCTTTTAAATTTTAAATTACTAGTTATATTAATTTCAAACTCCCCCTTTTGTTATAATTTTTGTTATCTGATCGTCGTCGTCATCATCATGGCTTCTTCGGTTAGCAAGATCGACGGTGAAGAGCTAGTCAAGGGTCTTGACAATTTATCCATTTCGGATCAGGTACCTTCTTTATTTATTTTTTATTTTTTTACTTTTTGTTCCCTTAGGATTCTACTTGCAGATCTATTAAAATTGAATGGATATTAGCTGTTATTTTTGTTATATTTTTCATCTGTTTTGGTCTCTGAGAAAATATGTGCGGCTGTTTTGTTTGATATTCGGAGAAATTGTGAGTATTGTTTATAGATTTGAAAATGGTCGGTTTCTGTTTTAGGTATTAATGAAAGAAAAACTCAAGATTGAACCTTTTGTTTTGTGTCTTGTTTTCTATATTTTTTTTAATTTCCCTGCTTTTTATCCGGTACGAAACACAAAGTTAGTGCTTAGTTTTGGCTCTGGAAAAATCGTGGGATTATTAAAAGAATAAAGATTGCACTCAAAATGTTTTAAAAGTCTCTCAAGTTCCAACATTTTGTACATTTATGATTCAAAATTTGCTTCCCCCTCCCCCCCTTTTGTGTTTGATTCTGTGAAGTAATGAATTGAGGCGAATTTTTGATGTTTGGGGGGATGAATGTTGTTGTTAGTGTGCTGTTTACTGAAACCATTTTTAAGTTTTGGTCATTTGTTATTGATTGGTTGTGATTGTAGGTTCATCTTTATTTCATTCTGGTGTTGAAGTTATACAGTTGGATTTTTTTCCTATCATTTTTAGGGGGAAATGCAAAGTAAAGCAGACAATCGCGAAATTGGGTTTGGGAATCATGGAGGAGTTTGCGCGATATGCTTGGATAAGATAGTTCTTCAGGAAACGGCTCTTGTAAAAGGTTGCGAGCACGCTTACTGGTTTGTTCTAATCAAATCTCTCATCTTTTTGCTGTGTTATTCGGAATGGAATTTATGCATCACGAATTCTGTTATTATGCCCTATCTTCCTGTGAAGATTACTTATTAGCGCCTTTGATAAGTTAAGAGTGTTTAGGGACATCTGAAATAGGCCTTGGATTTGAGGTCACAAATCTTAACTTTCTTGCTGTTACTGCAGCTCCTCTCTCTCTCTCTCTCTACCATTCATACTTGTCATATGTGTGTATTTATGTATCTAGTATTTAAATCATTTTAGTGAATGATAGAAGAATTTGCAATCAAAATAAATTTTCAGTGAATAAATAAATCAAAATAAATTAAGTTAAATGCAGTTAGAATTGAGAAAATATGGTTTATGTAAGCATATATGGAGTGTGGACTTGGCTTTGATGCAAGTATATGTTTAAGTTGAGCTTAGGCCCTGTAGTTGCTAGTTGTTGAATAATTCTCTTGTCAAGCATCATGATGAGTGTTTATTGGAGTTTCTCTGCTATAATACTATGTCTGTTGCATATGTAACTTTGATAGAGCTTGCCTTGGGGGCATTCTTTGAATTGTTTTCTTGTCTACAGTTTCTCCGATGGACATCCTGTGGTTTCTCTCATGTCTCTAGTTACCTAATTCTTTTGCTTGTAATATAAAATATTTCTGTTTAGTATTCTTTGATTATTTACATTGTTGCGTTGGACTTTTTCCCCTAGAGAATGTATGTTTTAGGATATCTAGGATTGTGTGGTTCTGATGAAGTTGTTAGGTTATTGGCAGGGTTAGCCGGTTAGGTTTCAATTTTTGCTTAAGAGGGAGATAACCAAAGTGAGGCGAAAATTGATCACAGTTAAATGTATGGTTTACCATCTGATTGGGCATTTTGGCCCCCACTTTAACCTTGTTCTGTTTTATGTTTGAAATGGCTGCCTTGTCTATTGACTGGTATTTGATTAGAGTTCGAAGTTTTCCATAGTTGGTACACTTTGCAGTTCTTTATCCTTTCTTGAGCTCTAAGTGATGCTTGCTTTAGTGTCTCACATTGCTTGTATGTTTGAGTGACTCATAAAGGGTCTTGAGAAACAACTAAGGACAATAGAGTTCAGGTTTTTATTTTCAGAGCCATGCTGTTCTTATGCTTATATTGAGTTTTCCTTGTTACTTGCTATTCTTTTACTTTCTCTTGATCTTTTAGTTTTTCTGGATAGTTTACTCACTTTTACTCATTTGTTTTGTTTCACGAATTTGTGATGACTATCATCTATGCTTTAGGCCGTTCTGTGAAGATAAAAACTAACGTTTTATGTGGATTTGTGTTCCTCTGTGGAATATTGAGTTGGTCAGTATTTTTTGGTTACGACGCATGCCAAAGCTGCTGTTTGTTTTGGCATGGGAGTCATTTATATTTAAAGAGTTATTTTGGAGATATATTGTTATATTTGACTAGAAGAGATTTAAACCCAAAGGTGACTAGACTGGAATTAAAACCAGATAAGTTCTCAGATGTCCCCGTTTATGTTAGAAGCTTCTTCGGTAATCAATGCTGCAATATTTGATGGTAAATGAGTATCAGCATGTAGTTTGTACACACGAGTGAATTATGCTTTTAGTTTTGTGGTTTGGATTCAATTTCCGTTTCATACCTATATATTGTTGGATCTTCTTTGTACAGTCAATTCTTCAATTTAATGTTGTGCCATGCAATTGAAATGGACTTTCAATATGTTTATTTTTTGGATTTTTTTTCCTTGTTACCCTTTTTTAGTAATAGAACTTGTTAATTCAATTTACAGAGGCAATCTGCTTGTTTATTTTTTGGTTTTCTTAGGCATTTGTTCTGGTAAAAAAGGAGAAAATTTTGAAAAACTCAAAAATGCTGTTGCAAGAATCAATCTATTTGTGTTGTCTCGTAGTTAGAGGTTTCCTTAATATAATCAGCCTTATGACTTGTTGGTTTTGGAACTGTGACATATATGAAGGCTCGTTGATCATCTTCATATTATAGGTTAGAGTTCTATGCAGGACTATGAGTTAATATGTGGGGTTTTCAACTTACCATCTCTTGTATGAAAATTATATGGAATCCAAGATATTTTGTAAATTCTTATATCATATAATAAGAGCTAGAATGTCACTTTCTGTAACGAGCATGGTACAACTGGCTCTTGGAACTAATTCGTATATTCTATTTTTTATCTTCTCCTTGTAATTGAGGGAAAAAAAATGATTATTTTGACTTCATAGAAAGAATCATGTAGGATGGAAAGTTGATGGATTTTTTCCCCCAAATGTTTTGAGTCAACGACATGAAATGGTAGCATTAATGGACGTTCTTTATTTGTTCTGTGCAGTGCAACTTGCATCCTTCGATGGGCCTCGTATGTTAGGAATCCAACCTGCCCACAGTGTAAACATCCATTTGAGTTCCTCCATGTTCACCGTTCCCTTGATGGCAGGTAACAATCACCAAACCCTTTCAAGTTGTTTTTTAGATACGGGATCCTAAACACACACAATTTTGATAACTAATATACGATATGGCCAAAAAAAGGGGGAAAAAGAAGTAATTGGTAATTATTTTACCCAATTCTGAACTTTGTTATAAACGTATGTAACCTTAAAGTGGGTGGTAAAGAAATGTAACTTTTAAATGCGATTACTCAGTTCCTTAAGTTTATGTTTGTATGGAAAATTGTCACTCATTAATACTTTGTCATATAACAGCATCAGTGATTACATGTTCGAGGAGAGTGTGTGCTTACTTCTTAGAGCCACATGGTTTAAACCTTTGATTGTGGAGGATCATGTAGTGGTACAAGATGATCTGGAAGATGATTATTCCTACGAGGATGAAGAGGATGATCTGGATGAAGTTTACTTCCGCAGTTCATCAAGTCTTCGTATTGGTAACCGAAGATGGGGTGATAATGGATATGTTAGCGCAGGGCGTCAAGAAGCAAGGCCTGTTTACCGTCCAAACTCTCAGGACGTGGGTGCCAGTTCCTCTCGCGAGCCCAAGAAGAAAGAAGTTGCAAAAGTCACAACTGGGCGACGGGCAAAGAGGGCACTTAAACGTGAAGCTGCTGATAAGGCAGCTGCTGTGAAGCATCAACAGCATTTGGCAAGGCTGGGACGGAACCTTGAGGCTCGCTGTAGCCAGTAAGCTGGACACCTTGTATTTGATCCATAGTTGTACAGTATTTCCTTGCTTTTAACTCTGAAATAATTACATGTTAGCTGGTCAGTTGTCCAGTGATCGGTTATCACTGGTATGTTGTATCATTTCATTCGACTGCTTGGAAATGTAGGCTTTCAATAATTTACGATTGTACCTGAACCATATCGGGCGTTTCACGGTACTCAAAAGGGTAGTTTAGTGGAAAATTAACTGAAATTGATGCATGCCCACAGTCATCAATGTGTACAGACCTTTTATTTTTTTAATTTTTTTTCTCAATGGATATTTATCGGTTAACCCATTTCTTCTTCTTCTTTTCTATCAGAAACATTTTACGTGTTAATATTTAGGGATGGCAAAGGGCACCGCCCGCAACGGGTTTGCCATTACCAAATTTAAATTCGCATAAAATTTAAATTACCAAATCCACTCGCAACCCGTAGCGGGTTTTAATTTTTTAAAAAAACATTCACCTGCAGCGGGTTTTAATTTTTTAAAAAAAATTCACCCGCAGCGGGTTTTAGTAATTACCAAACTCGTAATGGTTTTCGGTAGATTTTTTGAGGGTTTCTGCATTTAAAATCATAAATATTTAATATATAAATTTATAATAATAACCTCAAATTTTATATAACATGTTCAATTTTATATTTAAACAATGTAAATGAAAAATTAAAATTTTCACATCAATTCAACATAAATTCTCAAATTTAAGTATAAATTATACAAATTTATTTAAAAAACACAAATTAATATTTAAAAATAATAATTACATTTCATATTATCATTTAAAATAAGCTCTAAGAGAATATATTCATTTCATTCACCACCATAAGCACCCATCCAACACAATGCCTATAATAATAATTAAGATTAATATTTTCAAATACTAATTCGAAGGGAAATGCCTTTAGTTTTCTTTAGGTTATGACTTTAGAATAGGAAATTAGCCACATACACACATACACAACTTTGAGCCTTTGGTTATTTGGTAATTTGATTAATAACATTATTTTCTTTATATATTTTTATATTAAAATTAAATTAAAAATATTTAGAAAAAATATTGCAGGGCGGATATCCACCGGATATAAGGTTAATACCAAACCCACCCGCATCCATGTGCGGGTTTTAATTTATAATACTAAACCCGCCCGCAATAGGTAAAATTACCCGCAACGGACGAGTTTTGATGGGTGGATTTGTGCGGGTTTGCGGGTACAATTGCCATCCCTATTGTATTTTGATATTAATTTTTAATTTATTCCGGTAAAATATGGGATTTTACATTTAAGATAAATTGCAAGGAGAACATAATAGTAAAAATTATTCTATAAATTCCACCAAGAAAAAAAAAGAAAAAGGAGTAGAAGAAGGAGGGTTGAAGAGGGGAAAAAAACAATGGCAGTTTATAGTACTTTTGAATGTTATTTTTTAAAAAGAATATGATATATATTTTCTAGTCAATTTTTTTTATAATATTGATTTCCTCATTTCTCATCTAAGTATTAATTAAAATTTTGAAAAAAAAATTTAAGGTTTAAAAATATGAGAATGATACATTGAATAATCAGTATGATAAATGAATATTCAAAATAATTATGTAATATTTATAATTTATATGATGGGCATACTTGAATTATTTCTTTTTTATTAAAATTAAAGTTTTCAAAGTAATTTTTTTTTAAAACCCATAAATTCCTTGCGTTTATTCTACATGTGAACATAGATTTAAATTCTGTTGGCTATCAACGTCGTCATCGCCTGCATTTTCGTTTGACAAACAATGAATAAGCGGTTCGTTGCGCAATACAACAATTTGATTTATGACTTTGAATTTAAGCAAGTTTTTTTACCTAATAACCTAAATTAGGTGACGACAAATCGACTATGGACTTCATTTCTACGAATGTTTATAGATAATCATATATTATAGGAAATTTCTATGGCAACATTTCTAATAACATCATAAATATATTTTAGACTACATATACACGCGCGCGCGCGAACACACACAAAGTTCATTATGTAATGTCTTGAGTTAAAAAGAATTTTAAGTTGATAATGGAAGAGAGTTGTCTGGAAATCAAGTGCCTCCAATGTTTTCAGGTAGAAAATGTCTATTATGCAAATGTTATGGGGGAATACTACGGTTTAGTTCAGTAATATTGTAGTTTTTAAAATATTTTTTATTAACTATGTTGTAATAATAAACAGCTACGTACAGAAACCGGTTAAACATTTACTAAAATTTATTTTTAAAAGTGTTGTTAATTTTAAGAGCAGTTGTGTGTATTTAATAAATCTTACAATTAAACTATTGTAAGAATATAAATGACTGAATTAGATATAATGTTGAATAAAATTTATTTACACTTATATAAACATGTATATAAAATATTTTTATTTGTGTGTGTGTGTGTGTCTGTATATATAAAATCATCAATAACTAAAATAAATATTTATATTACTCATTTTATTTTATTTTGTTATTTTAATATAGTTAGTAACAATAATATTTTCTTTACAAATAATGATTATATTTCTTAATTAATAATGATAATTTTGAATTTTTATAATATATATGAGGAAAATATATAGAATTGTATTAAGTATAAAAGTAATTTTCAAAATCACATTTTGAAAAACGATGGGGCTATTTAAACCCACAAAAATACTCTCTCCACACAATTTCTCAATACACTCATCGTGAAATTTTAAAAATCACATTTTTACTTTTAAGACCAATTAAATTTTAAATTTAATTCCAATTTACTCCTTTATTCATTTTTCTTCTTTCTTCTCAAACCCGCACATGAAGAATTTTTTTTTCTCCTTTCCATTAAGACAAATTGTTGTTTATGAAAAGTTAAGAAGTAGAAATGGCCATAAAACTCTTTCAAATCATCCGAAAATTCAACAGAACTTTTGAGTTGCTTGCCATCATTTGATTAAAGAGAAAAAAAAAAAGAAAGGAAAAAGAAAATTCATGTCGAGCTGCACAATAGTAAGATTTGAACAAGAAACGACAGTGATGTGATGTAAATACTAAAAAAGAGAAAATTCATTCTTTATCAACTCATATATAAATTTTGTACCTTTAAAAGCATGAAAAGATCAAAGAACTGTATTTGCGTAGCCTTTCCTCCCGCACCTGTATCTTTACACCAAATGCACAATTAGGGACACTGATTATCAGTAACTAGTTACCAGAAACGCAGAGATTACACTTGAATACATAATTAATTAGCAAGTTTAATATCATGAAACTTTCTCTCTTACTTTTAATAAAAATTTATGAAAAGAAAATAGGCAGATTTATGAATCGTGATAGGTTGGGTGTATATGCTATTTTAATCTATTTTGTCCTTTTAACTTTTGAGTAATTTCACTTATGGCTATTAAAGTAATAAAAAAATTATAAAAACATGGGTGTCAATAGTACTATTGTGGGTTCAAATAATCTTTCCTCTGAAAAGTTCTATTTCTCCATTTTTCAAAATTTATTATAGGACGGGTGATTTTGTCAAAAGCGATTTCTTAAAACATTTATCAAATACTAAAATTAACTTTTAAATTTTCATAATCACTTTTGACTCTTTCAAAATAATCCCAAACGGACCCTACATTATATTAATTGTATGATACAACTGTAACAAAATAATTTTCTTCATACAAGTATGTTGTAACTATAAAATTTCGTTATATTAATGAACTTATACCTTGGTTGGAATGTGTAACATGGAATTTAAAAAGCATGCAATTAAGTTACAAAATGTAACGAAAACTCATCGTATACAACAACTGTGAGCTAACACAGATCCATGTGATTGATAATATATTAAAGCTACAAACTCTTATATAACTTATTTACTGTAATAAATTTTAGTGAGACAATGTTATATCATTACTATAAATCTCAAATTACACAATAACTTAGACATAATACGGTAACTTTATACATATATAATTATTTTTTTTTATACAAACTTTTATATATGTTGCAAGGCCATACAATTGTCCACATTGCAACATTATTATTTTTTAATTAATTAAGAAAGCTTAATTCAAAGTATTACAAACTTGAACTAGGGGTTTCACATCTTCTCACTTTCATTGTAATTTACATAGTTTGTTTATTTTGTCAATAGAGTATGAAAGTAGAGATGCATTTTCCTCCCACAAAAATAAAGAGATTTTGTCTTAAAGATTGGAATAGCATTTCTTTTATTTTAGATGGAGTGATAATGAAGATGGGCCCAAACTGGGGGACCTCCATTTCCCTCGGTGGAGAAAATACAGGCACTGCTAGTGGAAGTTGCAATGTCAAGCAAAGTAATCACCCCATAAATCCCTATCCCTCACCCACCCACCCCAAAAGAGAGACAAAATAATTTTACAATAGATGGGTATCTTTCATAAAGAAGTTAATTTTAGTTTCTACTTAAATTTCACAGTAATACTATTTGTTCATAACAAAAATTTTCACCTGTCTGTTTATTTACTTTTTGGATTTTCCAAGAATTTATTTCTAATGCTGGAAAAAATCTTTTATCCCCAGTTAAGATTGACTTTAAAATGCTATCAACAACTTATTTTATAAATTTTGACAAAATTGGTGTCTAGGAAATGTCTTCAAAGCTGCCCATGTTTCTTCATTTTTATTGTAACTTTTAACAGTAGGAAATGAATTGTTTTTTTATAAGTAGTTTATTGAACAAGTTATCATAATTGTTTGAAATTTTTATTTTAACATTAAAATATTAATAAAAAAATAATTATATCTTATTTTTTTCATAAATAAGATAATTATATAATAAAATGTAATTTAAATTGATGTTTATTTGATCAATATATAATAAAATAAAACTTTCGTAATAAAATTTATTAAACTAATGTATTTTTTTTAAACTCACATAAACTGTAACAACAAAATTTTTAAATACCAATCTACTCTTTTAATTAATAACTTATTTTATCCACACTGCAGAAATAATTTATTTCTTTAACCACTCCAATCTTAAACTGTACCCAATAAGTGTTAAAAATGAGTATGAAAGATGTCCAAAAAGTAAAATGACAGCATGGATAAAAGGTAGAAAAAAAAAAAACACATAACATCATCATCACCATTATCAATTTCTTCTTCTTCTTTGATTCTTTTCTATTTTTGTTTAACCCTTTTCATTCTTACCTACCACAAAACCCACCTCTTCTATTCCATTGTGAGCCAATCTTTACCTTGAATTCATGGAATGATTTTGTTAACTTACCCAACAACCCACAATTTGAAAGTGATACAATTGATCATAATAATACACAAACACTAGCTAGATCATTCATTCTGCTCTCTCAAAATCCTATTTTCCTCTTCTCTTTGAATCAACTTTCTTGAGATGAATTCTTTCAACGACTCTGAATTTTCCGGGATTCTTGAAATCTTCGTTCATCATGCGAGAAATATTCACAACATTTGTATCTACGACAACCAAGACGTGTATGCAAAATTCTCTCTCACCTACAATCCTGATGAGACTCACTCAACCCAAGTCATCAATGGAGGTGGCAAGAACCCCGAGTTCAATGAGAAACTGATCATCAAAATCAATCAACTCGACGGCGCCGTCCTGAAATGTGAAATCTGGATGCTTAGCAGAGCTAGAAACTACATGGAAGATCAGCTTCTTGGATTTGCTTTGGTGCCAATTTCACAAGTTGTTGGCAATGGAAAAGTTATTACTCAAGATTACAATCTCTCTTCAACCGATCTCTTTCATTCCCCTGCTGGCACTGTCAAGCTATCTCTCTCTTTGAACACTCCTCTGACTCTTAATCCACCCACCAGTAACATTAACTCTTCAATATCTTCAGAAGTTGTATTGCTTGACAGATCAAAGATCTCAGAAGCCGCAGCGCTTTTGGACCCTGTTGAGTATTCAAGAATTGAGTTTCCTGACATCAAAGTTGTCAGAGAGAATCAGCAGATGGTTTCTGAGTACTTTGACGGTACTGCTGCTGCATCATTTCTTCATCTCGGCACTTCTCCTCCTCCTCCTCTGCCTCAGCTTGTTGATAATGATTATGAAATGACCGCAATAAATTCACCAAATGGTAGCAATAGCATTCAGAATTCAGGTTTCTTGAGTTCAACCACCACTAGCTTGAGTGATGATAGAAACTCGTCCGCTGATTCTGTTCCGAAAAAGAACCAATTGGGTCTAAGTGATGCTAATATTCCGAGCTCGGGAACCTGTCCGGACACTCCAACTTCAAGAAAGGAATCTGAAGCCAAAGACCAAAAACACAAAGAAAAAGAAGAAGAAGAAAGCAACAAGAAGGGATTAGAAAACAATATTATTGATCCCGCTGCTAAATTTGGTCATCGTCATCAAGTGTTTTCAGCTCCTATGGGGTCAATAAATCTCGAGGCAGAGCAGTCAGCCATGCAGCAGCAAATTGTGGACATGTACATGAGAAGTATGCAACAGTTTACGGAATCTTTGGCTAACATGAAGCTACCAATGGATCTTGATCATCACAAACCAGATTGCGAAGATGATCACCACGGTGATGTGATTCAAAATAACAGCAATAAGATTGGGCTCGATCAGAAGAAGAAAAAGGATGGATCACGGGTGTTCTACGGCAGCCGGGCATTCTTCTGATTGCTACCTAGCGAGCTAATTGTTTCTGGTAACATATTTTTAATTGGATTAATCTTGTTTAGTATGTTCTATATAAAATACCATGCATGAAGATGGATTTTTTTTTTTCAATTCAGTCGTGTTGTTGCAGATCCCATGGCAATGTGGTGGTAACTTTTGAGGCATTTAGGAAATTTGTCAGCTGTTCAATTTGACATAACAGTGAATAAATTAAAGTTGTCTATGTGGGGAAAGGGTTGCAACTTAAGCTAGCTCACTGTTTTGTTAAAGTTTATTCCAATTATTAATCAAGGTGCTTTGTTGACTTTGGTGTATTTTAATATCTTTGTTTAGAATTGGGATTCAAGATAAGAATGTAATTAAGTGGAGAAATTATCAATTTCATTTTCAAATTCTTTGTTTCTTGCTTACCTTTTAAAGGTTCCATTTGGCCTGCTGGGTGATCAGGATTGCACCTATTGCGTTTTAATCAATATCTACAGTTATTGGCACCATTTTCAAACCTCTTGCTGTCCCCAAATGATGAAAGATAACAAAAAGAAAAGCACAAAGCAAATGGCCTTTTAAACTTTTTTTTTTAAATACTAATTTTTTATCAGTCTGTCTTGGACTACTCCTAATAATTAGAGGTGTCTATTGGGACTAAGATATTAGATTTATAGGAAATTTAAATATAAACATTCTTATTAGAGTCCACAAATTTGCTGTACCAGCTCAAAATTCTATTCTCAAAGAAAATCTATCAGAAGAATTCTCCCCACTAGCTTTATTTCTTTGTTCCAATCTAAAAATTGAGTTCACACTTTTCCCTTGTAGTTTTCCAGTCAAAAAAGCTCACCAATCAAATTATATATAAGGAAACTAATTGATTGACATATTCATGCAAGAAATATAAGATGATAGATATTATGGAAATAATTTTTTTTTTCTTTTTTCCCTAATGGAGAAGGAAAAAAATGTGCATTGTGGGATGATAGAAGGTTGACAATCATGGCCAACTTTACTTTGGAACCCCACTAATTTTTTTCTGGTGGATATCATTGTCTCTGTGGTGGGGTAGTTAAACCAATTTCAGCACAATATGTGATACGCGTCTTTGAAAATGGAAACATTTGTTTCATGCAAAAGCACTTAAACGAGAAAGTGCTTCCAGTAGAATCCTAGGCATCACCTTTGTTCTTATATAATTTTGGCCGTGTTTGGTGTCGCGTCTGGTCGATTCTTGGAAAATCTATTTTCAAACGAGATTTTGAAATAATTAATTTATATATATAATACGATGAGATGTTTGATAGAACTAGGACTACATGAAAATTTACCTGTTAAAAATTATATACTACGGTACTTGTTTGGTAATATAACAAGCGTGGTGTGTACGTGAGGTTATACTTCTCAGTCAATTTTAATATATTCTCATTATTTCTTTTATTTTCCAATTAGATTAAGAATTATGGGTCGCCACCTATTTAAGATAGCTGGTGTAAGTTTTTTATAAAAATATTCATATAAACATTTGAAAAAAGAAAAAGAAAAAAATCAAGCATCTAATAATAGTTCTCTTACTAGAAATTTAACGTATACAAATGTAATTTAGATATACATGTAAACCATTAGAAATGCCGTGACTATAAAACATTTGCCATGCATGTGGCAAAAAAAAAAACGCAAAATTAACAAGTAATGCTTAGAGCATTTCCAAAAGGTTCTTTAAATTTTACTCTTTAAATTTCAATTTGTTTACTGATGTGGCAAATAAGTGTATAGAAAAATACAATCTCCTCTAAAAGACTCATCAAATAAGAAAAAATTAATATTATTTTAATTAAATCTTTCTCACTATCAAATTAAATTGTTGTTATGTTTTTTAAAGGAAACATAAATAATAATTATTGCAGTCTTATCTTTTCAATAAATAATAATAAAAGATTAATAGAAGAGGGAGAAACACACTCGCTAATATTGAAGAGTGAGAAACAAATTTTATTTGAAAAATCTAAATTAAAGTGTCTTTTGGAGTGTTTAATATTGATATGGCTCTTCAAATAAGAAGTATAATTTTATTTAAAAAATTTTTTTGGGATGCTCTTAACTAAACTGATGTTTGGGTTTGTATAGTAACCTCTTTATTGAATTCGACAATTCATTCATAATATATAACATAAAATGCGTTAAGAGATATTGGAATCTGATGATTGACAGAAAGATTCTCTCATCAAGTTGGTGCTTCCCCAAGTGAAAAAATTTTATGATATGAAACTAAACTGAAAATTTCATGAATACGTAATGAGGCGCGCTAATGATGTGCGAGTTAGGATTTAGGGTTTTGGCCAATTCTTTTAGGACCAATTCAAAATCGGTCGGAATTGGGTACTAAATTCAATCTCGATTGATAATTCATAACGGAAATATGGACGTGTCAAGGGATCTCGTTTCAATTATTTGTTTTTTAATTAATTTGGCCCAAAAAAATTAAAATCATTTGTTGTCTTGAACTGTTTTTGCAACAAAGCCCAATGCCACAAGCCCAGCCCAATTGACATTTGATTAATTGATGTTTAAGAGTGCTCCTATCAACAACACCCATCATTGTCCTTGTTAAGTCCCCCTTCTAATAAAATTACATTTAAAAACAAATATGAATCTAATTAAAATCACTTTGTGTTTTTTTTTTTTTGGGTAAATTACTTGCATTCATTGTCTTGGTAGAGGGTTTGAGTCTCCCTTATTTTTGATGATCCAAATTGAGATTCTATACTTAAATTAAATATGAAATACATATATAAAAATAGTGAGCGTGAATATCTTATTTCTATCAATATGAAATTAATGGAATGAAGTTCTCATTTTCTATGTGTTATATTATATTCACTCGTCTATTTTTTTAAAAAATAATTTTTTGCTCATGTTTATATGATAATTAATTGATAGTTGAAAGAAAAACTCAATCTTATTCTTGCTACAACTAAACATCTAGAAAAACCCAAAATAACAAGTTCCTCTAAACATCCAAAAGCATTTCAACTCTTTCTTCGCCCCCGGAAAATCAACTCTATGAGTTGGTTTTCTAGTGAACCCTTGTTTTTTTTCATTTCCTTTTATTTTTTTGTTTTTTTTTCCACTCAGATCCTCAGATATGTGATGGTTTTGTTCTTCCACTCAAAAATTTAAATCTGTAGTGGTATATTTTTCCACTCAGATATAGAGATCTGCGGTGGTTTGTTATTGTTTCTCTACTTAGATTTACATATCTGCATTTGTTAAATTTATTTTGCTGGATTTTGCGTTTTATGATGTGGATTTTTTATAAGAAAAGTTTATACTATGTGGAAAGTGTTGGAAAGGCAGAACTAGTGATGGATGCCTTTAAGATGCTTAACAAATTTGGATAAAGTTTTGTAGAGAATAAGCTATTTAAGATGTATCAAAAGTGGAGTCCCCTCCCTGCTCATGTTGTCAAGGTTCATGTAGGTACAATCATTAGATGTGACGAGAACATAGTAAGCTTGGGAGTTGTAATTATGGACTCAGATAACAAAATAATAGCTACAACAATTTAGCAAACTCAACTTGGTAGAGATGTTAAATATGTAGCATCTGAAACTATAAAATGGGGTTTTCAGGCGGCCAGAAATACAGAGTTATAATCTAAAGCGTTAGAAATTGAGTGCCAAAATGTTGCAGGCTTAGCAAACAACAAGCAATGTAGCAAATCAGAAATCTTGTAAATAATTTCAAAAATCCAAAGTAAGAATAAGGATTTTCAACATGTACAATGTCAGTGCATCTTTAGATTCTGTAATGTTTATACTCATTTCTTAACTAAATTAAATTTAGGACACAATAGTTTTGTTGTATGGTTTGACTCTCTCCTAATAAAGATAAAATGTTTTCATTGAATGAAAAGCTTACTTTCTTTATAAATAAATAAATAAATAAACATCTAGAAAAACCCAGCCACCGAGTAAAACTTTCCATGCAAGCTAACATTTATATCTTATTCTCACACAAAAACACCATATTTGGATCCTCTAACTGGAGAACATTTTGCAAAATTTGAAATTCCCCAAAACATAGGGTATACACTTAATATTCTCATTTAGACAGACGAAATTATAAACCATAACAAAAGAGCTCAAATGTAAAATTAATAAAAAAAAAATTTATAATAAAGATATTAGAGATTTTTTATAATGTAAATATGCGATTAAATCAACTCAATTTCCCATCACACTAGTAAGCCTACTTACAAAAGCAGTGGCACCTCAATCTACTCACAAATGTGTATAACTAATTATCAATCTCTCTACCCATAGATTGATGCTAAATGTAACGTACATAACTTCTCATGTCTCAACTTGAAAGAAAAATTCTCTCTCCCTCTGGAATGTTTCATCTCATGTGTGTGGGTCCCACAGTGTATCGGCCGTGTGGGACCCAATCCTTCCCAGTATTTTATAATTTAAGAATAAAAAGCCACAGAAATTAACTCATTATACAGTCTATTTCTCTATTATATTAAGTTTTACAGCTGCCCCAACAATGGCGGACTATGCCCATGCTGCTGCTGCTGATGACGACTCCTCCGCCTCCGACCAACACAGCCCTCCCCCTGCTTCATCCTCTAAGAAAAACAAAAACTCTCATCACCATCACCACCACCACCACCACCACAACCATCAGCAGCTGATGGTGATCGAATCATCATCAACGCCTGAAATCGCGACGCGTAAGCCTAGAGGAAGGCCTCCGGGTTCCAAGAACAAGCCCAAGCCGCCCGTCGTAATAACCAGAGACATAACCGACTCGTCCGCCATGAAGCCCGTCATCCTCGAGATATCCGCTGGAGCTGATATCATCGACAGTGTCATCACCTTCGCGCGTAGGAACCACGCGGGCATTTCCCTCGTCAGCGCCTCCGGCTCTGTCTCTCACGTCACCCTTCGCCAGCCCATCTCTCACGCGCATTCCCTCTCTCTTCACGGCCCCTTCCACCTTCTCTCGCTCTCCGGCTCGTTTTACGATTCTTCATCATCTTCTTCTCCTTCTTCGTTTGGCGTAACACTCGCCGGGGCACAGGGGCAGGTGTTCGGAGGCATAGTGGCCGGAAAGGTGACGGCGGCGAGTAAGGTGTTGGTGGTGGCAGCTACATTCCTCAACCCTTTGGTTCACAGCCTGCCCATTTCCTCCGATGAAGGTGATAATCAGGTAGATGCTGAGACTAAGCCTAATATCGTTGGCGCAAGCGCAGCAACCGAGTCTTGTTCTAGTGCGGGCAAGACCATGCCTGTTTATGGTGTTGCTGCTGTTGCCGGTAATCCTACACCTCTCAGTTGCCAGATACCTCCCGATCATCATCACGTAATGCATTGGGCCCCACCTTCTCGTCCCCCTAACCCTAATTACTAAAGATGATGATGATGATGATGAGGAAGAAGAAGATGATAGGGAGATCATATTATGTTCTTCTTTTTTTTTGCCGCTGCCGTACTGTCCTTATTGCTTAGCTTAATTAGGTTTGTAGTCAGAGTATCATGAAAACTTTCTGTTTGAATTCTTAATCAGTATGTTAGTGTTAGTTAAACTTAATTAATTAATTAAACTGCTTTAGTTATGTTGATGAATGAATATGAATATGATATGATGCGTGCTTCTGTTGTATCTTTGTTTTGTTTCATATAAGGGGCAAAAATGTCAGTTAAAAAAAATTAACTTCCTCGGGAAGGTCCCATTACAATCCCCAAAGCAAATTCCAGATGAGTCCGAGCGAGCTTTCAACGATGGAAGACGACTTGTGTTTTGACTCACTCTTACTGGGAAATGCACTGCGTTTCTGAATCCGATGAGTTGGTTCTTCAATCTTCATTTTCTTTTTTCTTGTCTTTTTGTAAACAAACCCTTCTCACATCACATCACATGTATTGCATTTGTGAATTAATAGAAGACTCACCTTGGATTCTTTGGTAAGATAAATGATAAAGAGCTGCCGAGTTTGCTATACATTATTAGAGCATTGATGAATAGTATTGTACCAAATATCCTTATTATTTTATCTTATCTTATTTATATATGTATCCTATTTTATATAATATTTTAAATTATTATTATTATTTTTTTAATTTCATTTTTTAATTTTTGAATATTATACTAATATTTTAAATAAAAATATTCAACACAAAAATTAATAATAAAAATAAAATGCCAATAACATTAATTACTAGATTACATATTACAAAATTAAATTAACACAAATTAAAAAAGCTATTACTACTAGCATAAATTAGAACAATTATTTAGTAATGTGGGAGATCATTATTAGATCCTCCAATATCATCAAAATATTCTATATTATTGTTGTTATTTATTGTTATTGTATTTTTCTATATTAATGTAATGTTTATTTTTCATAATGCACTTATTATTTTTATTATATTTTTTTATATTAATGTAATGTTTAATTTTCATAATGTACTAATTTAGTTAATTAAATGCAAATTTAATAAGTTTCTATATTTTTTTGTTAATCGATATAAAATTACTTATTACTTAATGATATATATTAATAGTAATATTTATTGTGTTAATTGAATTAATTATTGAACATTAAGGAATAAAAAGAAAAATATTCTTTTTGGTGTAAATGGGTAGGAGATGAAATAGTAATTTGGTGTGAAAAAAATATATTTTTTGTGTTGGTGTTACACCAAAATGATGTTATGCATTGGAGATGGCCTGACGTGCACAAATAATGTCATGGTTTGTTTTTCATCGTTCGAATACATTATTAATTATATGTTACATAAGTTTATTATTCTATTATTTTTATTCTTGTCAACATAACAATATATAAATTTACAAAAATAAGGTTTTGTTTAATATTAAATTATTGTCATTTTTAAGTTACAAATTGTTGTAAAAATAAAAAAAATTATAATTACGAAATAAAAATTAATATTATAATATATATATATATAATTTTAAAATAATTATTTTGATGAAATAATAAAAAAGATTATGAATTTTTTTTTATTGATAATAATATAAAACGAGACTAATTTAAGTCTTAAAAATTATAATAATTAATATTTATTAAACAGTTTAATGGTGAAGTTTTTAATATGCAATGACACGCTGTGACCTTAAGTTAAAAAAGGGAAGCATCTGTCAGTTTCCTAAATCTTGATTGGGATAGTTGTAATTTGAAGACACAAACGCAGACGCAGTAGTCCAAAATCCAGTCAAAATGGTCAGCAAACAAGCTATGTGAGTAGTAGTAGTAGTACGTGGTTTCAGTTTCAAAAATGAAGATCCCCTTCCCAACTCACACACTCTCTCTTATTCATTACCTTTTCGTCGTCTTTCAAGAAAGGCAAAGCCAAGAAGACAGAGACCACCCATCAGACAAAACTAAGGTAAAAAAAGAAGAAAAAAAAAAAAAGCAGCTGAGAAGGGAGAGAAGAAACAATTTGAATCTCCCCTTTATCGTATCTGGATGATAAAAGTTGTTACTCAGTGTGTAATGAACAGGTTAAAAATCACTGACGACTGATGAGAAGTCGCTGCTTTTAGCCCAAGTGGGGGCACGCGAAGTCTGATAAATTCAGAGTTTTTAATTATCAACGTGTCCGTTACTTATTGGTATTGTCATTTTCACTTGCCAAAAGTTAAAAAAGTTAAGTAAAAGCGGCTTTCACTTGCATCCGGTTGCAGTTACTTTATCTCATAATCTCTTTTGGTGAAACTTGGAAATATTTTATAGAAATTAGAGTAAGTTTGAAAACGAAATTTAAATTAGTTGTATTTTTATGAAGAGTTTGACTATTGGCACCCTTCTAAATATCTCTTAAAATTTTTTTAATTATTTTATAATTTTTATTTTTATTAAAATTATATAATAGTACAATTTCTAATTAAACCTCCAATTAAAAGTCAAAATATTTTTTTCCCTTATAAATCTAATATTTTAAAAATTAAAAATATTGTTTTTTCTCTAATTTTTGGGTAAAGAATTCACCATTGATAGCTACAATAAAGAAAATAAAAACCTATTATTTTGTCTTTTAAATGTAAGAGATCTCATTGTTGCAATGAGGTTTAATAATAAAAATTAAAGTATGAGGTTTACACAATAAGTTTTAATTAAGGATATTTTTGTTATTAATGGGGGTGTTCAAAGAATTATATAATTTTTTAATGGGTCATTCTATAATGCCGTAACTAAATTTACGGTATTGATGCCGTAATGGACGTGGACCGTTAGATTTGAATAAAAATCTTCATTATTAATTCTAATTAAATAGGTAACCTGTTACCTAAGTAGCATGTAATTACTTTTTTTTGTTCAAATTTCAGGTTACATTTACTAATTTTATGTGTGATTTACAAATTTTATAAAACATTTACAAGTTAATGTTGATTTACAAGTTTTATGCAACATTTACAAATTTTTGTTTGGTTTACAAATTCTTCTTACAATTTACAACTCTGACATTAATTTACCTATTTTTTCATTAATTTACTACTTTCATGTGTGATTTACAAATTTTTTGTTTTATTTCACATTTAATGTCAATTTGCAAGTTTTATGTCACTTTTCTAAGTTTTTTTTTTGTTTACAAGTTTTTCTTATTATTTACAACTTCAACATTAATTTACTTATTTTTCCATCAATTTACTAGTTATATGTGTGATTTACAAATTTTATGAAACATTTACAAGTTAATGTCACTTTACAAGTTTTATACAACATTTACAAGTTTTTGTTTTATTTACAAGTTCTTCTTACAATTTACAACTCTCACATTAATTTACTTATTTTTCCATTAATTTACTGATTTTATGTGTGGTTTACAATTTTTTTGTTTTATTTCACACTTAATATCAATTTACAAGTTCTATGTCATTTTTCTAAGTTTTCATTTTGTTTACAAGTTCTTCCTGCAATTTACAACTCCAACATTAATTTACTTATTTTTCCATCAATTTACTAGTTTTATGTGTGATTTACAAAATTTATGAAACATTTACAAGTTAATGTTGATTTACAAGTTTTATGCAACATTTACAAGTTTTTGTTTGGTTTACAAATTCTTCTTACAATTTACAACTCTGACATTAATTTACCTAATTTTTCATTAATTTACTACGTTTATGTGTGATTTACAAATTTTTTGTTTTATTTCACATTTAATGTCAATTTGCAAGTTCTATGTCACTTTTCTAAGTTTTTGTTTTGTTTACAAGTTTTTCTTGCTATTTACAACTTCAACATTAATTTACTTATTTTTTCATCAATTTACTAGTTATATGTGTGATTTACAAATGTTATGAAACATTTACAAGTTAATGTCGCTTTACAAGTTTTATACAACATTTACAAGTTTTTGTTTTGTTTACAAGTTCTTCTTACAATTTACAACTCTCACATTAATTTACTTATTTTTCTATTAATTTACTAATTTTATGTGTGGTTTACATATTTTTTGTTTTATTTCACACTTAATGTCAATTTACAAGTTCTATGTCATTTTTCTAAGTTTTTGTTTTGTTTACAAGTTTTTCTTGTAATTTACAACTCCAACATTAATTTACTCATTTTCCATTAATTTACTAGTTTTATGTCTGATTTACAAGTTTTATGCAATATTTACAAGTTGTTTTGTTTACAAGTTCTTCTTACAATTTACAACTCTGACATTAATTTACCTATTTTTCCATTAATTTACTACTTTTATGTGTGATTTATAATTTTTTTGTTTTATTTCACACTTAATGTCAATTTACAAGTTCAAGTCATTTTTAAAAATTTTTGTTTTGTTTTCAAATTCTTCTTTCAATTTACAACTCCAACATTAATTTACTCATTTTCCCATCAATTTATTAATTTTATGTGTGATTTACAAGTTTTATGAAACATTTACAAGTTAATGTCATTTTACAAGTTTTATACAATATTTACAAGTTTTTGTTTTATTTACAAGTTCTTCTTACAATTTATAACTCTCATATTAATTTACTTATTTTTTCATTAATTTACTAGTTTTATGTGTGGTTTACAAATTTTTTGTTTTGTTTCACACTTAATGTTAATTTACAATTTCTATGTCATTTTTCTAAGTTTTTGTTTTGTTTACAAGTTTTTCCTGCAATTTACAACTCCAACATTAATTTACTAATTTTTCCATCAATTTACTAGTTTTATGTGTGATTTACAAGTTTTATGAAACATTTACAGGTTAATGTTGATTTACAAGTTTTATGCAACATTTACAAGTTTTTGTTTTGTTTACAAGTTCTTCTTACAATTTACAACTCTGACATTAATTTACCTATTTTCTCATTAATTTACTACTTTTATGTGTGATTTATAAATTTTTTGTTTTATTTCACACTTAATGTCAATTTACAAGTTCAAGTCATTTTTCTAAGGTTTTGTTTTGTTTACAATTTCTTTTTTCAATTTACAACTCCAACATTAATTTACTCATTTTTTCATCCATTTACTAGTTTTATATGTTATTTATCTAAAGTAGGTAGGTACTGTTATTTATCTAATATAGACAAGTATTTGCCTTATATATGATGGATTTGGAAAAAAAAATCATATCATACAAACTCTTGTACAAAATTGTTTTCTACAAACCTATTCAACATAATTTATTTGTTTAGATTAATTAGCTCTTGACTCACATTATTTATTTTTATTATTTTTTAATTTCATTCAACCAATGAATTTATACCACATCAATTTGTATAAAAATAATAACTACTTATTTAATTAAAAAATAAAACCTAAAAAGATGGCATTACTACTTACTGATAAACTAATAAGTTGAAATGTAGTTACACCGACACCCTATTATATCATCCAATAATAATATAAAAAAGAACTAAATAAGCAAAATTACTTTATTTTAGATTTTTTTATTTTATTCGTTTGTGGATTGTACATAATTAAAAATTTATAGCCCGCAAATCAATTCGTAATGGGGAGGGGATGGAGGGGATTAACATCCCCGTACGCTTACTCGATATTTTGTATATGCCTCTTTCCCGTCAGAATTGCTTAAGGGGATCCTTGTCTCCTCCCCAAATAACTCTTGAATGACCAATACGTTTTTAGTCTCTAAATTTAATTTAATCATATTAAAATAAACGTAAAGTTTGACAATATATCTTAGCAAAGATTGGATGTTATAGTTTTAGCCTTTTTTTTTATTAGATAAATGTTTAAAACAAAAATCTTGGGCCAAGTCCTTTTGAATAAGACTTGATCAAATAGTAATTCAGTACACAACTAGTTAACTAAGCCCGAAAGTTTCATAGTATATTTGTATAAATATTTTGATATTTGTTATTTATATTGATATTTAATATTTAATTATTTAAAAATTTATTATTTAAATAATTAATAATTCTAAAAAATAAAAATAAAATTAAAAATTAAAATGGATAAGTGGGGAATTAGGAAGGGGATGAAGATTCCAGCTCATACCTATCACTTCCTCTAAAAATAAATTGGGCAAAAAATCGACCATGTCCTTTTCCCTGAGAAATTAGGTATAAAATCATAAATTTAAAATTGAACTAAAAATCATAAATCTGAACCCCAAAAAAATCATAACCATAAGTGGTTCTATATATTTTATACACACACACACAAGTCCCCATTAAGTCAAAATATAATGATCAATCCCATTTATTTTGAACATACTTATCAAGGCCCAAAATTATGAAATCAACCTTAATTCCTTATGTCTGGTTTTGCCTAAGTATAATTGTAAGTGTTAAAATAGTAAGAGCAATTTTTTTTCACGTGCTCATATGTCTAGGAGTTAGATTTCAGATTATTCTAATTTGCTATGAACTTTCTGGCTTGGGATTGATAGAAACTGGGTTAATATTTCAAATTCGATTTATATTTTTTGTTTTATTTCAATTTTTAGCTTCTTTCTTTCTTTTTTTTTTCCCCCACTGACTAGCTTTTTACCCAAAACAAAATTTAGTTTAAATCACAAATAGAAAGAAAACGATTTTCTTTTTTCAAATAACTAGATTACTAAGGGCTTGTTCGATATAGTTCTTTAATTGATATTTTCTAAACATAAAAATGAGAATGAAAATTAAGTTTTGCAATTGCTATATTTTGAATTTAATTATAAGTTTGGTATTATTTTCTATAACCTGTATTTTAAAACTGAAACAAATAATATGTATTCGGTAGACATGATTGAAAATAATTAAAACAGTGAATATGTAGTCGGTAGAACAATCCTGTAAAAGCAAAATTTTAGTAAATAGATTATCTTAACATTTAAATAAAATTAATTTGTTTTTCCATGCTATATGATAAAAAATTGTAAAATTTTGATCATTCAAAATTCTTTTTAACTAGTCAAACGAAGAATCATAATGAACACAAGCAGAATTTTATACAAGATTAAGTTAGATTATAAGATTCAATATAGATTTTATAAAAGTAAGGGCAAAACAAAGTTAAGGAGAGTATTGTTAGTCATCACCGAGTTACTGAATCCAAGAAAAATTGAGAGCAACCAAAAGAAAATTTGAGTTACTCAATGGGTCACATTGTATAAATGTTCAGATTAATCTTTCATGAGCAGTCATCCATTCTTTTGCTTCTTGATATATCACATGGTCTAACTTGGATACTTTTTGTTACTTTCATCTCTGTACAAATGCCCAAACATCTGTTTAATAATCCCATTAATTTGAACAAATAAAACTAGCTAGCTCCCTAAGCACCCATTGAGTTTGCAGTATTTTCATGTAGCAATAGAACCAAAATTTATAGTAATTTCTTATTTTTTAAAGCAATCATACATGTTTAATTACATTGATCTGAACTAATCAAACGTAAGGTGATTTGAGAAGATAAAGGAAAAAAAAAAGAGTTTACGGAAGAAGAAGGAAAGAAGAGGAAGAAGAAATGGCCAAAGAAGATGATGAAAAGAAGAAAGGACGAAGATGATGCAGTATAAAAGAAATGAAAGAAAGATTTTTATATTGTTTAGTTTTTATGTCTTGAAGTTTGTTCAGGGAATTGTTTTGTAGGATGAAGAAAATGTGTATAAAAAAACGTGGAAATCCTTTTTTTTCTTTAAATTTATACCCGTAAAAGTTTTATTTTTTAAAACAGTATTTAACCGGCTTGTAACCGGTTAAATATAATTTAATTAAAATTTTTTATTATATTATAATAATTATGAATCATTGATCTAATTTAATGGCTCAAAATAATTACGGTATTGATGCCGTGATTTTAATTACGGTATCATAGAAATTTCCTTTTTTAAAACATTTTGATGGGGTTAATTAAGAAAAGGGGTGTTAAGAAATATTTAGAGGGTTGCCAATAGTCCCACTCTTTTATTAATATAATTACTTTTATCCTATGATCAAAATAAATTGTTATTGAAATACTCCTAATTATTGCTCATTAACAAAATAAAGTGTAAACATCTTTACTTTATATACCATTATCATTATTTCAACTATTAGTATAATAATATAATAAAATAATGACAACTATTATTATAATATTAAATATTTTTATTATTGTTGTGGTTTTTGTTGTTGTTATTATTATTATTTAATTAAAAAATTATTATTATTTTATTATAATAATAACTAGTAATAATAATAATTAATATCTAAATGACGTAAAAAAAATTTTGATTTTATTTAAAGATAAAAATGTCAATTTGGTCTCCATTCTCATCCTCAATATGAGAATGAGATTCTCATTCCTTATTCTTAAATTTATGGACTCCACCCAAAATTTGTAACATATTATAAATTTCAAAATATAATATCAAGATACCATGATGTGATATTGAAAACTTATGTTAAAATGTAATAGTTTCATAAAAAAAAAATTACCATATCATCTCACACTACACATTATTTAACTCATAAGTTTCAATATACTTTTGGGATGTTTACTTTACATTCATAGTATAAAATCGCTGAATAGATATATATGATACACATGATTTGAAGCATCGTTTTTAATATACATTGGGATGTTATATTTTTAATATGAAGTGCTAAACTTATATCAATTTATTATATGCATTACATGCTCGAGTAGTACTGATAATCCGAAACACAATGTAATGACCCTAATGATGGCCTACAATATTGGGTGGTACGACAGTTCTACGTCATTCTAAGCAATTTCTAAAAAATAACTTGTATTAGATTTGTTGATTAATAAAGATGATGTAGCGAGCATGTGATAAAATTCTATAATTAATCTGATAAATACCGCTTATCACTTTCACTCTACAAGTCTACCACGAGGTTCAGTCTCATAAATCAATGATGGAGTTTGTAGAATTGACATTGATTTTAGAAATGAAGCGCATTTTTTTTATTTTTTTTATTTTTAATTTAAGAAATATGAGAGTGGAAAAAGAAACGGACGCTTTGGGAATTGCAATGGTTTTGCAGGCGGTCAAGACTCAAGAGAGAGAGAGAGAGAGAATCAGTGCAAGTCTTCGGGTTCAGACTTCAGCAGCTCCTTTCTTTTTCATCGGGGCGTAAGTATCGTACGGGACGGGCGTCTTGTTAACGAGTACAGAGTGGGGGCCCGGGGCCCCTAATGTTTGTTTGTTGACATTCTCCAATGCAAAGGAAAGTAAAGAAAAAGAGTTGCTGCTCGGCGCTCGCTTTTCCTATACCATGCATGCCTTCCAATAATGAGTCGTAGTGTTTTTTTTTTTTTAAGTCTGTTATACACAGATATTACTGACATTACATCAGATATTACAATGAATATTTATAATCATACTATATAACTGGGACCACCACCATACATTGACACACTGAAGTATATGCCCAGATATTTCAAACCCTCTCTAATATTCGAGGGGTGCCTGCTCCACTCACATTTCGTAAGGGAGAGACTGTCTCCACTCAATTAATTGATAATTGAGGAAGAACTGAAACTAACCTCCATAATATTCTTATGGAGGCTCGAACCCTTCCACTCAACATTGTAAGTGCAAGACTTCTCCCATTAAACCAAATGACCATTGGTATAATGAGTCATAGTGTAGGACACACTACTTCTCTTCTCATATAGACTTCTTTTTTTTTAAAAAAAAAAAAAACAAAATTGATGTTCTCGGTCCATTGGTCTCTTTATGGCCCTCATTTTAAAATCTGAAGGTCACTTGTTCTTTCTTCGAATTTTCCCTCCATCAAATGCCTTTTTCTTTTTCTTTTTTTGTAATCTTCCGTTTCTCAGTTCCCCCTCCATTTTATTTTTTCAAAAAGAAATTAAGAGATTGGGCTAAGTTCCCTTGACGTGTGTTAATCAAGCCGGCCCAAATTGTCATTTGTTCAGTCCAGACGTCCGGTTCATATTTTATGAGTTAATTTATTATGAGTAATGATAAATATCTTAAATTTTTTTATCTTAAATTTCATCTCAAATGATATGTCATTCATTAATTGGTAGATAATTTTTTATAAAATTCAAGCCAATTAATTGTATTATCCTGACTAACCACTTAATGTCATTTTATTTAAGATAATTTTTTAGGATAAATAATTTTTTAGGATAAATAATTTAGAGAAATTATACCATGCATCAGAAGTATCGTGTTAATCATACGACACGCAAATGATTCTATGACATACGTATGTTTATTTTGAAATATCATCTTACAAATAGTGGTTATATTAAATTCAATTACGCATGTCATACATGCTTCAATTGGTTGTATTACATCTATTTTATTATAAAATTTTTCGATATTTAACATGTGTAGCACTACTCATTTTATTAATTCTCATTTTGTTCAATTTTGCCTTTGTTTATGATAAACTGGTCGAGCCTTATATATTTTAATTTTAAGTGCTGAACCAGAGAGATTATGCTTTTATATATTAATATAACAATTGGGAGAACAAATTCTGCTTTCTGCACCACTCATATATATATATATCTATATATATATATATATAGAAATAATTTACTAGAAGACAGCCAAAAAAGGGGGGAGAAAAAAGTTATCAAAAAAAATTCGAACAATGGCCCTGTTGTGGGCATTAGATGCTTTCTCATCTGATATGAAAATTGCCTATTTAAGCAACACCTAAATTCACATCTCAACCCACCACGAACAGAAAATTCATTCAGAGCTTAATTTCAAGAACTAATTAGCAAAGGATGCTTGACAAGATGATGAGCTATGGCCCTAGGCGCTATGCCGCGTACGACGAGAGCTGCGCCATGGATCATGAGTACTACTCGAGCATGCAGATGATGCCACCTGGTCATCATAATCACATGAAGCAGCACGCGGCGTTCAATCATCATAACAGGTATCCGTATCAAAACATGCAGCAGCAGCAGCAGCAGCAGCAGCACCAGTACCACCACCAAAATGGCAGCTACAGCGGTCATGATGATCACATGATGATGATGATGATGATGAACAACCACGGTGCAGGTCCTGCTGCTGCCGATGGGAGAATGATGAGGATGGAGTACGAGAGCCGCGATGATCAGTTTGGCAGCGGCATGCACAATGGCCGCCCCAAAGTTGAGTGGAAGAATCTCTGAATATCAGGGGCGAAACAAGCCCGACCTCCTTAATAATGTCATCAAAATAAATAACACTTGGTGTGTTGTGTTTGCTTCTACTGGTATCCTAATTAATATATAATATAATATAAATAATAATATGTTGTTTCTAAGTACTCCAATTCAAAACCATTTATGCTGAATCGGCTGTGAGAATAAAGTACTCTAATTTTAACACCATTAATTTAATATTTACCACAAAATCATCAACTAATTAAGCACTCAATTCTCATTTTATTTGATATTTATCATCATCATCAGATTAAAAAATAATTATGTCATTTGGATTCTAAGAAATACTCTTTTACCCTCAGTTTCTCAAAACATATATTAAAAAAAAAATTCTATAATTGTGGTTTTTACTTATTTAGAATTTGTAGGACAGTTTGCTCCTCAATGCCAACTTAATGGACTGTGTAAATGCTAATGCAACAATGCATATGGCGTTTTCTTCTTTTTTTTTTTTTGGGTAACTTTTTTGTGTTACACGCGCTCACACACAGTTTGTTAATGGAGCTACCCTTTATTCTAATTTACGTTATATATAATAAAATCCACAACCAGACATTTTTTGTTTTTTTTTTCGTTTGTAAAATAATAAATAGTAGTTTATGATTTTATTTAGAAAACATTACTTAAAAAAAAAGAAAAGAAAAGAAAAAAGGTAGTAAATATGAAAAATAATTGTCAGTTACTCTCGATTTCTACATTAACGAAGGAAAGGGCACGTTTCGGAAATTGCACAAACGTATTAACTGAATGGCATTTTCCGTTACTTTACTTGTGGTTGTATTGGATACTCCCTAGACCTATCAGACAGAAGTAAAGACAAATCCACTCGTGCATTTTCACGTGCAATTGGTGGGCTGCGGACAAAAGGCCAGATCAGCCTCCAACTTAAACTAAAACTTCTGTTGGTTTCTAATAAATATTAGAGGATAAATATTAATACCAAAACATCGTTTTTTATTCCTTTTTCATAATGTTACAAGTGTCTATGTGGTGTCAAAAGTCTGCTGCAAATTGTCAACCCTCCACAAGTCTTTGGACTTTGCTTGATTCATAGGAATGGTATTTTCTCATTTTATATGTGCCCATTTGCTTATTTCTTCTTTCTGGGTATCTTTGTTTTAATGCAGGTAACATGAAATCTTGATTCATATTTAGCCTTTGGCTCCTGTATTTTCTTGAACTTATCAGAAATTTTGTTAGAGTTTATGCTTTATGTTAAGTTCATATATTGACTGACACTGTTGGTTTTTGTAATTGTATTGCAGGTTTATATATCCTTGTATGGTTAAAAAGGTGTGGTGCTTGCTTGCTGTAATTGGGGTTTTTAGTTTATGGGATTGTATTTTGTAGTGATTGTGTTTAATGTTCTTTGTTGTAAGTTTGCTGAATTGGGTTTAGTTGAGTGAGGAGTTAAGAATGATTGGGAGAAAAAATTTGGGCGTGTCATCATTTCTTTTGGTGCTTTTGGCGCTAGGTTTCTTCTTTGCTACTTACAATTTGCTAACAATGGTAATACAAAATAAGGCTGCCGATGAAATTGGTAAATTGAATCCCCTAACTCAGATGCCTGAGAAGACAGGAGGAGGGAACTCCAATATGAGATTTCATGTTGCCCTTACGGCAACTGATGCTATTTATAGCCAATGGCAGTCTCGGATCATGTACTATTGGTATAAGAAAGTAAAAGACATGCCCAGATCAGACATGGGGAAGTTTACGAGAATTTTGCATTCAGGAAAGGCTGACAATTTGATGGATGAGATTCCATCTTTTGTTGTTGATCCTCTTCCAGAGGGTCTTGATCGGGTGAGGCTCTTTCATTCTTTGCTATTTCAGTTTCTTTTGATTTCATTTTGTTTATGTTTTCATCATCATTCAATGTGCTCCATCATAAGTATATTTGTGCCCCGTTTTAAGCTTTATATTCGTCCTCCACTTTATATATTGTGTTTGGTTAATCCTGGGAATGGTTCTACCATATCCAACAAGTCTAATGCTCAGGGAATCCTATAGAGAAAACAAAGTTTCTGGGATCCAGTAGTTTCCCAAAGAGTATGTTTACTGCTATTTTTCTAAAGTAAAAAGATTTTCCTTAGGCTCTATGCAAACCCTGGCCCCAACTCGTCTTTGAAATTCACATTAAAAGAACTACTCTACATATATGTCGAATGCCTTCCCTATAAGCTTTTATTCTTTAATTTGATGGTTTGAATGAGTTTTTGATATTTGCTTATTACCTCTGCTATATTATTCAATTTAAAATCACTATAGTTTAGGTGAGTTAGAAGTTTCAGGACTCGAAATTTGGTGCCATCCACATCTTATGTTGAACTACAAATTATTCATATATATTTAACCAACAATGTACTCTTTGTACGTTGATTAGTGTTGCAATTTATAACATCAAAGTACAACCAAGCAATATGTAAAACTCCTTTTATTTCTCTAAAATAAACAAACAAAATAAGTTTGGGGTGCATATGGTTCTATTTTAGCTGGTTTGGCATTCACCACATGATTGTAAGTTGATGAGCTTTCAGTTTTGGGAAAATTTTACAGTTAACATGTGCAATCTGATTTCACAGAGGTGTCATATACTAGAGATTCACTGATAATTCTTTCTGGTGAATTGTTCAGGATCTCTCTTTCCCAATACCAAATTATTTACAGTTTTCGTTTTTTTCCCAATATCAAATTCATTACAATTTTTGTTTTTCTTAACTGAAATGAAAATTATCCTGTGCTCCACCAATCATGATACTAGAGGTTTTGTTTGTGTATGCACGTGCGTTTGCAGTTATGTGCCTGCATGCAAGCATATGTATGTCCTAATATATGTTTTTAAGTTGCATTTCTGTGATTAAAGATCTAATGGTTGATAGACAGCTGATGCATAAATGCACTGAGCTCACTAAATCTTTGTTTTCTTATTGCAGTTAACATCATGGATTTTGCTTTAATATACGCCTATCAGTTCTTTTTCTTTTTTCTTAATTGAAATTTATTTTCTCACCTATTCAGGGTTATATAGTCTTAAATAGACCCTGGGCCTTTGTGCAATGGCTGGAAAAGGCAACCATTGAGGAAGAGTGAGTGCCTTAACTAATATTGTGCTTGTTCTTTTTCCACTTATCCTCTGTGAAACCAAGAGTTGATACTTGTGATCTGTACCCTTTTTTTCTCAAGTATGTTAAAACTGAAAACAATGGATTTCGTAACTGATGCAGATACATCCTAATGGCAGAGCCTGACCACATATTTGTAAATCCTTTGCCGAACTTGGCCCAGGGAAACGATCCAGCTGGATTCCCCTTTTTCTATATTAAACCGGCTGAACATGAGAAAATCATTAGGAAATTCTATCCTGAGGAAATGGGTCCAGCGACTAACATTGATCCAATTGGAAATTCTCCTGTAATTATTAAAAAGGTAGTACTGATATTGCTTTTAGTAAGTGCTCAAAATTTTGCATGACTAACCATTAAACTTCTGTAAATTTTCTAACTTTACTCTGAAAAATTCAGAGCTTTTTAATTAAAACCTTTGATGTCCATGAAGTTTTGGCTTTGCTATTATCAATAGCACATTATTCTAAGTCTGGCTGCCCACTTTACTTTCTCTTTCATCATTTTGTTAAATTAACATGAATAAACTAAATTATGTTTTTCAGTATTTGCTGGAGGAGATCTCACCTACATGGCTGAATGTTTCTTTGCGAATGAAAGATGACCATGAGACTGATAAGCAATTTGGATGGGTGCTGGAAATGTGAGTAATCCTTGAGAAAATTTCGCCTTCTTTTTGATGGTTCTATATCTTTGGATGGTTGATCTGGATTTTTACGTTACTTGTATTTCTTGTTGCTCTAAGGTATGCATATGCTGTAGCATCTGCATTGCATGGTGTGCGGCACGTACTTCGTAAAGACTTTATGCTACAGGTTTTGTAAATAAATATTGCAATATAGTGGTTTTTGATCTTTGTTTGGTTTGTTTACTGTGTCCTTATGTCATACATTTATAATAATCTTGCATCCTTGTGTGTTTTCAGCCACCGTGGGATCCTGAAGTTGGGAAGAGGTTCATACTCCATTATACTTATGGTTGTGACTACAATTTGAAAGTAAAATGATCTCTGTCGCTCTCACTATCAATCTCTCTATCTATCTATCTATCTATCTATTTTTATTTATTTGTTTCTTGATTATTTTGACGTAAAATAATCTTAATTCTTATTACAATGTTGTTGTAATCCAGGGAGAGTTGACTTATGGAAAAATAGGGGAATGGCGTTTTGATAAGAGATCTTTTCTTAATGGTCCTCCACCAAAAAACCTCTCCTTACCCCCTCCAGGGGTTCCTGAGAGTGTGGTATGTCCTGTAAATTTTACTTGTTTTGGGGCAACTTGGGAAAACCAAATACTGGAACTAGTTGGTGCTAATTTGTAAATGCGTTTTGATAAGAGATCTTTCTTAATGGCCTCCACAAAAAAACCTCTCCTTACCCCCTAGAGTGTGGTATGTCCAACCAAATACTGGAACCAGTTGATACTAATTTGTAAACTTGTGGGAATGATGTCCAAACGATGATCTTTGAATACACTTCCTTCATTTTTGTTTCTGATTAAAATACTTAGGATCCAGGTAAAATAATATTTAATCGGTTGAATGTGTCCCTTCAAAATACGGCCTTCTTTTTCTTTTATTATATAAATTCTTTCAATGAACTTAGTGAAGCTGTTGTGCTAATCATGCCAATGCAGAATTCACCCCCTATTGTTGGTTCTCTGTTACATTGTTCTGCTAATTCTCCAAAAGTTAAAATCAATAAATTTTGTATTAGTTCTAGTACTTTGACCTAAATATTCTATATTTTGTTGCCTCAATTGTAGAACCTTGGCTCCTGCCAGAGCATGTGCATTTTAACCATGAGAAAGCTAATGTTCCCAATGATTTCTGCAGGTGAGACTTGTGAAGATGGTGAACGAGGCAACTGCTAATATTCCTGGGTGGGATACTTTTAACTAGAGGCTGAGATCAGGTGGTGGAATTTTTTGTTCGGTTAATGATACCAGAATTTTCCAGAAAAGATTTGTTGATACTAATTACAGGTGATACAAAGAGGTATAGGTGGAGAAGAGAAATCTGCTAGTCAAATTAGGGATTATTGATTACTGATACTAGTTATATTGAAAATAATAATAATAATAATAATAAAAAGTGCATGAAGACCCCTCTTGATCTTGTGTTCTGATATCTTTTACATTCAGCTTGTATACTTGAGTTTTGCTCGTAGATTGTTTTACACCTGTAAATTAACTTCTACTAGATGCTAGATTTTCTAGAACTTTGTAATGATTAATGGTGAGAGATCCCATTATCGATATTGCTATAAGAAAATAAATTATGCATCTAAGAATACATTATATATTTCTGTGTCTCTCTATATGCGCAACATTTTTGTTATGGAGTTTTGGTTGAAGTTTTCGGTGATCTTGTAGTGAGGGAGGGCTTCATTTGAACAATTTGTTCCACATCAACTCCCATTTTCAAAGCTTGAAGCCCCGCGTCGAAGAAGCGCTTCACTGCATCTTCCATGTACTCTTTCCCTTCTTTTACAGTCATATCCTTGCCTATCTTGTCTGGGAAACTGGTCAAAACATGATCTCCTTTCAGCACGGCCGCCAGCTGCATCAGCTCCTGTTGGAATTCGCTGAGGTTGGCGTTTTCGTTGGCCTCTCCCTGCCTGATCTTCATTGGAGTTGGGAGTTGCTCTAGAATACATGTAAGAAATAAACAAGTAAGCACAAACAAATAATGAAAATAGACTAAAGCGGGAGTTTTGCCAAGCAGCCGAGCTGCTACAGTCCAGCAGTAAAAGAGAGAAACAAAAGAAGCATAACAGGAACCTGGGCAGTCAGTTCTGGGTGTTGTTCTAGTTTGAACAATGCCTTCAAAAGTTCCAGCCCATGCGTCCCTTTTTGTTAGAAAAGGTGCGGAGAGATTGAACAACTTCTTCACCGTCGCTGGAATTGAAGAGTGTTCGAATTCTGAAGTTGCAAATGGTGATCCATTGGGCCCATGAACAACTGCAATTTTTATTTTTATTTTCAATAAACAACAAAAAACAAAAACCATTCAAATGTTAAAAAAATAAATAAAATTACTCGACAGAGAGGATTTTGGTTTGAAGACCAAGAAACCATAAAATCAGTAAGACTACGAGGGGGGGCCAGCTGTAAGGTTCATAATGAAGAAACCATGAACTTGTCTAGGTTATAATGTAAACTCTGAAAACTTAAGGGGGTCAAATGTAAAATTTACATCAAAATAGTAAAATTTTCAATTTAGTCCTTTATATTTTTTCCCCCATTTTTTGTGGGCTTCTAGGAGGGCCAGAGTATTTTTTTTTTTTCCACTAAACTCCAATTTTCAAGCTCTATCCTTGCAACTTTTGCTACAGAGATTAAGCTACCAAACAATGCCCCAAACAACTTTACTACATGTCGGCTAAGAAAATTGACAAAAATGGGGAGCACTTTTTTTTTCTTTTTGGAGGGGGGTGGTTAGCTTCCTCATTACACTGGTTTGACATTAAATTATTAGAAGGAAGAAAACAGATTGGAAGTCCTTTTCAGCTTTTGAAAAGCAGTGGGAAATAGAAGGCTTAGATTTTGACTTACACGTACTCAAAACAACTCATACATAAATGGGGCATCTACTGGAGATATGCTGGCAAATCTATTATTTTCCCAAAAATAAAAATAAAAAATAAAAAATACTAGACATGGAAACATCATGCTCTTTAAAAAAAATTCTTTTGTAATAAATATCCTGATCCTCAGTTAAATAACTATCTAAACTAATCAAAAAGCATCTCAATTTAGATAAAAAAATTTCATGCCACTATAACTTTATATTTAATTGTTAATTTCCCTATCTTACACAATTTTGTTTAGTTATTATTTTTCTATCTATTAATGTAAACACACACACACACACACACAGAGACAAAATAAGGTGACAAAACAAACGTTTCACGTGTACTCACTCACCGGTGCCCTTTTCAATCCAAGGGGAGATCGCAATGGTAGGAACCCGAACGCCCAACCGATCAAACTTAAAGAGAAACGGTTCGGGCCCCACAATGCCGTCGGGGCTGGGCACCCCACGGACGGGCGTAGGCACGTGATCATAAAACCCACCGTGCTCATCGTACGTGATCACGAACAAAGTCTCGTTCCACTGCGGGCTGGCCCTCAGGGTTTCGTACACCTCCTTCACGAACATCTGTCCTTGGTACACATCATGCGATGGATGGTCGTCATTGCCCGGCTCGCTCTTAGTGTCCGTGTACCGCTGCTCCACCACAACGTAACCCGGAAGCTTGCCGTCCCTCGCATCTTTCTTGAACGACGCGCCGTACGGATGGAATTTCCCCCAATACTTGATCTTTCTCAGGTTCCGGTAGAATAGTGTGGCCGGAATGTTCTGGTAGTATATTCCGAAGGAAATCCCGGCGTCGTCGAGGTTCTCGAAGATTGTTCTCTGCGGGTACCCTTTGACGAGCTTTGCCGGAATGTTGCTCGTGGCTCCGGCCGACGTCCCGGAGTGTACGTACAGCCGGTTTGGTTGGGTCGATGATGGCACGGAGGCAAACCACCTAATAAATAAATAATTCATGAATACTAACTATTATTAGCATAAAAAAAAAAAAATATATATATATATATACACACGCACACTGTGAATTTACAAAATTAATTTCTTACGTGCTACCATCCATATCAATTGAAATTTATGCATTTGACTTTATTATATCATTGATTGATTGTTTAATAAATAACATACACACTATTAAGAAGAAAACCGAATCGAGTGTCCTTATGATTGACTGACTACTTTTATCTTATGTAAAATGATTTGTTGTTTATTAAGGAATTAATTCTAAAGAATTAATTTCACCAAAACTTTCAAAAGTTTTAGTCTTTTTTTTTGCATGTCAATTGCCACGTTGGCTCAAATAAAGATTAATAAGTGAACTGAAAAGAGATTAGTGAGAATATTTCCCACCCTTATAATCAGAAAATTAGTTGTTTGCATCTAATAATACGGAAATCCTTTAGAATTCAAACAATCTGGATTTTTTTTTCTTTTTTTTTTCCTTTAAAAAATTATAGAGTGGGTTAATAATTTTAGATTAATCCAATGGTGTATTTGCATTTAAGACTTTGAAAAAGTAAATTACTATTTTACCCCTAACAAGTTTAAAACGAGTGCAAGTTAAAAACTGTTTTTTAACTTACCTATCGAAGACAGCAAATTCGGAAACAAGGGTCTTGTAAACAGCAACCATATCAGGCTCAAAGCCATTCATGACATTGTGGGACATGTTCAAAGACGGGTCCATTGAAAAAGCTTGCTGGGCGAACCCGTTCATCGGCGGATGATCCGAGGAGGTGTCGTTCGACCCGAATATCTGCTCCCTGATGGCCTGAAACGAGTGGCCCGGATCAGGGTCCACGAACTGAGCCTGGTTCTTGAAGAAGAAACGCTGGGACTTGGGATCAGTTGTGGACAACGGGTTCCACTCCGACCCATCAACGCCGTTGATTTCGGGGTTGAGCTTCTTCATCCATCCGATCATGTGATCGAACGAACGGTTCTCCATCACCAGCACCACGATGGTTTTGATTGGGCTCCCTGCATGGATGACATTGCTGTTGTGAACAATTAGAAACAAGATTAAGAAAACAAAGCTCGTTTTTGAAAACATTTTTTTTTTTTTCGTTTTGGGTTTGTTTTGCACGAAGAAGAAAGGAATGTGGATGTGAATATATATGAATATAAGAATATGGGAGAGAGTGAGTGAGTGAATGCCGTGAGCTGATTTTTTTTTTTTTTTTTTTTTAATTTAGTGTATAGAAGAAGATAGAAAGAAAGCAATAATGTCTTAAATAGGATGCCATCTGTCTTTTTCCAATCTCGTGACAAACTTTTATCTTTACTTTTTATTTTTTTTTAATATTGCCGAAAAATTACGTTACAAAGACGGCCTAAGCATTTATTGATTTCACATTCGATTTTTTTTAAATAAAATTTTCTTCCTACGATTTAGTGATGAAATTTCAACAAAAATAACATAATATATTCACTCAAAAATGATAAATAAACATTTAAGGAGTAATTTTTTAGGGGACAACGGTGTTTATTTTATGGTGAGCGACAATGATACGTGGCATTGTCTGATTAATCCATATATTTAAAATTACCTATTTAAAGTTACACAATTCTACCACGTATTCAGGTGCTTATCCTACAGTAACAAGTGATACTCCATTAAATCATTTTCCAACATTCAAGAATCTATCACAAATGTTTACGAAAATTTGATGCTATAATTTTAAAGTTGAAACTTTACTATTAACAGCTAAATATGATGATAGATGTACAGAACGAGGAATTAAATACCTAAATGGTATAAAAAAAAAAAAAAGGGAGAAATATTAGAGACATAAACGCCAATCTTCCTATATAAGTTTATGGTGCAAAAGGAGAAAGTCTAATAAGACTGACTTGAATTCCATATAATAATACGAATTTTATTAATCAGTAAACGACAGCAAATTCTGTATTAATAATTAATTGCGGCCACACACATGCAAAGATAGGACGTGCAAATGTGTTTATCTCTTCAGGATCGATTTTGTATGACAATTATTATAATCTTGAAAATTAAAGTGTGTTATCATCACCACTAGTGTGCACTGGAGCTAATCTTTATTGCTTCCCAATAATAATAATAATAATAAGTGGGTTTGTTTGTTTTGAACTTTTAAAAACAAGCTATTTTCTAGGCATTAATTTTGAGACCTTGATTCTTAAGTAATCAATTTACAGGTTGCTAATGCATTGCCTGATTAAATTTAATCTTTTTAATTAGCGTTGTTCCTTTGACTAATAAGTTTGATATTATATATATATATATATATTTATTGAGTTTGAAATTAAAAACGCGTTCAATGGTGCATATAACCTGGGAATAATAAAAATAGTTAAAATATATCTGATATGATTTTTTTAATATTATTTGGTAGGTAAGTTATTTGAAAGAAAGGAGATTGTTATGTTATATAATCATTTAACATACATGATAACGTATCAACCGTTGGATGAAAATCATAACTGTTAAATAATAAAATTATGTTATTTTCACAACTGTTTGATTTAATCCAACGGTTGTTATATAATTATGTATGTTACATGATTTTGTAATGTAACAAAAATCTTGAAAAAAACTAAGCTTATTATTATTCTTCTGTTACAATTAATTAAGCTTCAACTCTATAAACCAAACATTAAAAATTGTATCATTTGTACGAGATCTTATTTTACTGATAGACTGAAAATGGAATAATGAGCACAAAATTTAAATCCTGTAAGAAATCAACAACATTATACTTCTCTCTAATTAATAATATATCAAGTGATTGTATTACAAATTATATATTATTTGATTATTGAAAAATATATATTCTCTATATTATATCTTTGAAAGATAAGAGATTAAGAAAGTTAAATCAACTTTTCAGTCTCATATTTTTTTTTTTTTTTAGATTCGAACTCAACTGATTGGAGAAAGAAGATGATGGATTTTTTTAATAACTTGATAAATTATTTGTTTGAGAATAGATTCCAATCCAATTCAGATTAGGATTTCTTTGTCATAATCGATCGATCAATCAATGATGTCTAAATCACAGAAAACGAAAAGCACGTCCCCATAAGGCATGATGAGCGTGACAATTATTTAGGCATTGACATATGATGATTAATAATATATATATATATATAAATATTAATGGGGATTTTTAGATATATAGAATATGTAGAAGAATGTTCTAGTTTATTAATGTAGTAGGGAACCCACTCCACAAGCTTAGCATAACACAAATAATAAGAACTAAGATGGTCTCTATTAATTTTCAATTTTTTACAGCGATTTTCTTTTATAATATAATTTTTAGTAGACTGCCACGTGCAAGTCTCATATGCCGGAGCAGGCCGGGTCGACCGGGCTCAAACCCGGGCCGTCCTTCTTGCCGTGCCCAAACCCGGTGTTTTGCTGATCATTGTGTTTTGTAATGGAAGCCAGACTGCAGTGTATTGAGGGTGTGTTCAAGGGCCTTAAGCCATTTTGGGAACTTAAAATTTTTGGGGGCTTCAGCCCTTTTTAAAATTTTTTTATGAGATCTCTTTTTATTTTTTTAATACTTAAATAAATATAAAATATTTTAAAATTTATTTTATATTTAGTTCTTGAATTTTAACAATCATTAAAAAAATCTTAAAAATAAAAAAAAGTTAAAAAAAACCATTTTTTACTTTCATTAGAACCATTACAAAAACAAACGAACCAATAAATAAGTAAAATATTATTTTAATATAAAATATTAAGAATTATAGCACATATAAAGTTGAGACGATGAATTGATGATCGGATAATGGATATGAATTTTATATTTTCAGAAACTTTTTTTTTAAATGAACTAATGAATGTAATAATTTTCTTTGTGGATAAGATATCAACAAGTTGTTTTATCTATTGATTTTTGGGGGAAACCTTAGGTGCAATTGTGGTACCGTGCCACAGTTGCATCCAGCCGTTTGATGCCAGTAGAATCTACCAATCTAAGTGCATTCAACAACTGGATGCAACTGTGGCACGGTGCCACAGTTTCACCGTAGCCTGATCTTGATTTTTGAGGTTATAAGGTTTTTAATAGAAATTGAAATGAATATTAAAAGTCAAAGATTTTAATGTTAAATAACAAAGTTTTCTTTACATTTTCAATTTTCTTTTCTTGAAGAAACTAATAGTGAATGCATTAGTGGTTAGACAATGTTATTAATTATATTTCTTTAACACTAAGGTTAACAAATATAGTTTAAGCTCTCCTACAATACGTAATTAAAAAAAAAACTTTATCAATTAGAAAATTATTAAGTAAATACTCAAAAAATGATACTTTCCAAAATGTGAGGCCTTATGTGATTGTCTTATTCGTTTATACTTAAAGTTACCGTCGAGTGTGTTTAGCACCTCGCATAATTTAAGATTAGATTGCATATGCAATCTCATACTGGAGGTGTAGTAATATCTACATTATGGTGCATTATAAAGAATGATATGCAAAACTGCTACATTATGCAAACTCAAGAGGGACCCCGAGTTTGCTTAATCATTAGATCTTTTTTAAAATTAATTATAATAAACAAAAATAAGTTGTATTTTAAAGTTATATTATTTAATAGTATCATATTAAAGTTATATTATTTAACAGTAACATAATTTTATTTTGCTACATTATAATAACAAGTTTATATTGATAAATTTATATAATATTATTCACCTATCCTTGGATGACGAAGTAGAAAAAAGAATAAATATAATAATAATCTGATTCTTTGTCGCCTTAGTAAATAAGGGAGAAAATCAAATTTCTTTCTTTGTTTTTACTTTTTACGATTTACAAAGAAAAAATAAAAAGAAAAAATCAGAGTTAATAAACTGTGACATCGTACATTGGAAAAAAAAAAACAGAATTCTTTTGTAGCAAATCATTTACTAAGAAAAATCATTTATTAAGAAAAATCGATAAGTTTAATACAAAAGTAGAAAAAGAAACAATAATAACATGGTTTCGGGCATCTACCATTACATCCACAATGGTTGGCCATATTATTGCTATCCGAAAATTTTAAATTACATTATTATACACTTAATTACTTTTTTTTTTTTTTAATTACAAGTCAACAGTAGTTTAATTCCCCATCTCAATATGAATATTACCACAAAGCACAGAACGTGGATCTCTAAAGCTCAATGTTGTAGGTTCAAATCCTACGCGGCACAATTTCAGTCTTGTTGTCTTAGATCTAGCCAAAATCGCACGCATTGGATTGAAATAATTTACAAGTAATTTGAATTTGACTCTGACCTTCCCACTCCATTGTTTAAAGTATAATAATTGGAATATAAAAATAAATTATTTAACAACTAGTTTAATATAATTAATAAGAGATACTTAAATTTAATAAATTTAAATGATATAAATATTAATATAAAATTATAAAATAAAATAATGTTATATACGATCAAATTCATACTCCAAACACGATATTATACTCTAGTTCAATACATTCTAATACAATATATCATAATATAATACAGTTAATGCAATAAAATTAGTGTGCCAAATGCACCCGATATGTTTCAATACACCACACTAAATTTTTCATTTCGTTTCTCAATTTTCTTATTACATATCTTAAGCGTCCCATATCTCACTCAACATTTTTGGTGCAGTATACTTTATTATCTTACCTATCTTTTATTTTTATTTTTATTATCTAATAACAACCTAATTCCTTGTCCACACGGACACAGTTCAAATAGACCTCTTATTTCCACTCGACATTTTATTGAGCTCTTTAGTACCAGAAGAGGGTATAAGAGGAGGAGGAGCTGCTTTTCTTATTGACTCAGAAGTCGCTCAATTATGTAATTATACAACTGATGTTAGTAAGAAGAAGCAAACTTAGTTCTTCAATGAAAAATCTTATTTCTACACGTTGAAAATTCTGCCTCTGCCAGTGGAATTGCAAATGTGCGTTTGGCTTATAGAGGCCTCAGTGGAAGGACAGTGCACGAAGAGAAGAAAAAGCAACAAATCAATGAGGAAACCAACTGATCTTTGGCGGCCACTTCATGTATCTTTCAAATTGGAACTTAGCACAAGGTGGCAAAAAATATACAAAAAATAACAAGCAGCAAGATATTATTCTGCACATTATAACAATTAAACATGTCAAACACATAACAGTTTAAAATCAAGACAGACTCGACCATATTTATGACATTTAAAAAGGGGAAAGTAGTTCCACAGATTATTTCATGACACCAAAGTTTCTAGTTCGACCTCAATTTCAACATAGAAGACCAATGGTTTGCTGTTCTGTAGTACCACAAATCTTTACTCAAAAGCATATTACGAATAAACAAGAGTTCTTGCGTCACCAGACGGAATGACCACAAACACGACACGTGGTACTCACCCATATATTTCGTTCTTCTACATGATTAGCATCCCACTATCCAACAACTTCGGATAACCAGTGTGTGTACCTAGCAACCTCGTGATCAGATCTCCAAAGCTATCTGCATAGAACTAGAAGAGAATGCACTACAGATAATCAGGCTGCCAGCATATTCTTGTAACAGATATTCTGACAGCTTGACTATTTAAGAAAGTTCATAAGCATAGCAAGTACACCATCTTATATTCCATCGCCTCCTCGAGACAAGCTTCAAAACCAACGAATGATCTTATTTACGACACATGCTATCCCCCATCCCAAGTAACCTGATAAGGCATTTACTTCTTACGAATTTATCATCATACAGATGTTTCCATACTTCCTCCAGCAAAAGAGCTCAGTGATACCTGCTTCAAGTGAAAGGCATGTCAAACTCTTGATACTTGAACCAACAAGCATACAAAATGTGCGCAAATGCAATGCCACTTAAATAGACATGAATTATGCAGATGCATTATATACAATTATTTCCAATCCATACATAAAATATACCCTCCCATACAAGTGCATTTTTAATTTTACACAAACTTCACGGAGCTAGAATAAGGCAATCATATAAGATGAACCATACAGATCATTTGAAAAGGTTCTTAACCAACAAAAAATCAATCAGGTCAGAGATAAGTTCGTAATGCCACAAAGATACTCAGTTCATCAGAGTGATGTTTGTGTTTGTGTGAAGATTGGATTTTTTTTCTTTTTGATAAAGTGTTTGTATTAATAAATAATGGACAATGTTTGTGCAAAGAATTAAAACAAATTTAAGATAAGGTAAAATCTACAAACCACATTGAAAGAAACTGATTCCAAACAACAAAGGAATTGCAATGTCAATAATAAGTTCTAAACCAAACACAACTAAGTCTTGACCATACCACTTCTGGGAGCAGAATAGAAGAGAAAAAAAAAAGAATTATATAATTAGTTCACGTATTTCATATTTTAACTCAAATTTTCACTAGCATAGAACTTGATTCCATGATAAATTTTTCAAAACCTTAAAAACATTGAAAGACATCTAATAATTGCAGATATTATGAGTTGCACTTAAAATATTCAAGTTTGCACATTAATATTTTCACTTCTAACAAGTATATTACCAGGAGTTTTAATTACTACTAGCATGTGCATTCACACAGATAGAATATATAAACATAGTCAGTTTTAGAGAGAAACTCACTTCTGTAATAGCAAGTGCCTGCAAGAAGCCAAGGCCACCCATGCTCCAACAAAATAAAACTCATCAACACAAAAAAGGCTTTGAAGTTGGAGTTTAAATTCAGGAAGCGAAAGGATGCAGAACATTCACCAGAATCTTTCTTAAAAACCTGAAAACCAAGAGAATGCTAGGCCATGACAGATCTCCAAGCAATATATATATATATATATATATATAATTAGAAAAATAACAGAAGAGGATGCAATGTCAAATCAAAATACACACATAAACCTTACCAGCTATGTTTTCAACTGATCTCACACGAAATAACGACCGGTCCAGATAGACTGTCCTTGATATTGCTCAGGCAGTGGAGTAAACTGGTTTCCATTTATGAGTTGCTGTTGCCGCAGCTGTTGTTCGTGCTGTAATTTTAAATGCTCAACACTCTGGTACTCCTGCCACCCCTTCTGTTTTTCAGCATGGGACTGCACTGCTGGAAACTGCTTTCCAGGAAATGGAAAGCCTGTCCCAGCCAAGCCATTGCTGTTACTGACATACTGAGGGTTCGCATGTGATAAATAATTGACAGAACTACCAAGTCCAGGCCCTTTTGTTGAAGGCGGCAACTGATATCCATCCAACCAACTGTAATCATCCATTAATGGATTCCCATTAGTCAACTCAGAACCAGAAATGGGTGCAGTTACTTGCTTAGAAGGAACTGGGCTGAAGCCAGGTGGAGGTCCCAGATGCCTGACAGGTCGGCTAACTGGACTTTTTCTGGGGCCTGCGGGGAAAGCTGACGAGGCCTTCACAGCAGAACTCTCACCAGCAACTCCCAATGACGCAATGACATCAACCTTGGATGGTATAACAGCTTCTGGCCCATTTGAAAAACTATAGTGCATACCACTTGCATTGACATTAACAGATTGTTGGATGGGAAATGTCCTTGCTGCAGGGAGTGAAGGGCCTATGTTTTCCAACATCTCATGTTTCAGCACACGCCCATTCTCTGGGAGCCTCAAACCTTTCAAGCTATTAGCAAGAGACACTTCTTCCATAAGCTGCTTTGGAGCATGCGGCTGAACTGACTGCAGATGTTGAGGCAGAATATTGCCAACTGATACAGGTAGAGGTAAACTAGAATCATAAGTAGACTGCTGGCGAAGGTTGTCTTGAGATGTTGAAACAGAACCAGCATAAAATTGCAGATCACCTACAGCAGCATTATGGTTGGGCGTAAAGCCATCATAGGACATCCACGTCGAACCAACCACATCAGCTCTCTTCTCAGTAACTGCTGGCTTAAAAACAATGACCTCATCCTCCTCCTCCCCATCCATGTACAGTTGTGGCGCCTGCACAACCCCCAAATTCATCGCTTTCTCAGCTTGATTTTCTAGAATTAAATCATTTGTTTTGGACACGTCTGAGGAGGTAAAGGTGATGTCATCCAATGGCTCAGTACCAATAACAAATTTCTTCACCTTTGAATCAAAACACACTGGTTTTTGGTCAACCATAATTACATTTGCCAGAGCCTTCCCAGCTGCAAATATCCTTTTGACACGATCTTTCCTTTCCTTATTACCATCACCTCCAAAAGAGATCTTCCTAGAGAAATCTAAGATAGTCTGTGCAGGAAGGAGTGGCAAAAACCCTCTTAACTCAATATCCTCCCACAATGCTAGTCGATTTTCAGTTTCCGCTTCATCATATCTGCTCATATTGAAAAAGCAAGTCAAGTCTTCATCATCAGCAACGGACATTGGCCCAAGGGACAAGATCTTATTAAGGAAGGATATGCACTGGTTCCAAAAGTTTGACCTAACAGTTGCCTGCCTCTCGTCTGCATCACTGCCAGAAGCAATATCAGGATAGCAGGCCAACCATTCTACAAAAACCAAAACACCAGGTAAGAGGTAACTTGAAGAAGGATCACTCAGCTGCATACATCTCTCTATTATATGCCCCATCAACTCAAATACAGCAGCGAATGCATTCTGAAGAAGTACAGCACGCTGTACAATTTCTGCGTAAGTCTGATTTTCATTTTCCTTCTTCAAATTATGAACTGTGAATATAAGAATGGAAACAAGCCTAACTATAAACAGAGCATTCTCGTTGGCATCTGATCCAAAGTTCAGTTCCTCTTCTAGCCCAGAAGAAAGAAGCTCACACAATCCACTGCTAACCAAAGCAAGAACTTCTGCAAATGTCTCCAGACTGGAAAATAGAAATCACAGGAAGCACGTGGTATCAGAAATGGTTGGTTTAAATATTATGATAATGATTATGATATATAGATGTTATAATAATATTGATAATAATAATAAGAACAACAAGAACACCAACAACTATAATCAACGCTAGATGTTCAAGTTTTAGTACCTAGTGCGTGTAAAAAGAATTCCATTTAAACGGACAAAGCGAGTGCAAAAAGCTTTAAGCTTCTCCTGGACACCAGACACACTTTCCTTCACAGCGCTGGTCTCCATGTCAGCATCTTTTGATGCAAGTTTTACTTCGACTTTCCCTCTTCCTTTACCAGTCAACTGCCCAGCCTCCTTGGCAGTAGAAGATTTAACATCCCCAGACATCTGAGAGTAACTCTGACGGTTCTGCCAAAAAAAAAAAGGAAAAAAAGCTAATAAATAATACAATACAAAGAATATGAATCTTGACATTTGCAATACTATAACTAGACTGGCCATTCACATGAAGATTCACAATGTTCAAATTCTAGGATCTTTAAGAAGCATCCATCAACCAAAATTTCAAACAATCGAACCTGACAAATGCAGCCTGCTACTTAACAATATGTTCTGCTTACTTATTCAATGTCATGACATCAAAAGACACCAGATCACATAAAACCTTCCATTATGTAAGAATCATTAACTTATTTTATTTTTTATTATTATTATTATTTTTGGCTGATTGCTTAATCCTCATAATTTTCTACATCATTATTGTAGTTTCTCATAATAGATATCTACTCCAAAAAAAAAAAAAAAGATGGTCTCAAACCCGAAAGTCTAAGCCTTTGCCTAAATTTGTTCGATCCAAACAATTTTTTTTTTCTCCTTGCACATTTACAAAGGCCAAAGACCTTTTTTCCCACCCTTTCTCACTCAGCTTCCAACCAATCTGTCAAAACTAATATGTTCTAGGAAATTTGAAAAGCCGTTAGTTGAATGCTTCACACAATTAAATCAAATGATAATTAATATAGAAGTCCATCTGACAGCCAATTGATAATTAATTAGCAAATATGCTCAAAACAATCAAATGATTACCAATTAATTGCAATCAGCATCCATAATCCAAAGTTCATACACGGCCAATAACACAAAAAAAGGAAGATAAAATGGGAAATTTTGTCTTAAAATATTTAAAATACCCAAGCTTTTGACTCCAACTGGGGGCATGAACAATCAGGACAATATATCAAAACATTTTAACTAAGCAGTACAGGCATTATTTTTTATTTCCTACGGAAAAAAGACACAAGCCCAAGCTTTCAACTGCACATGGCATATAATCTACAAAACTGATGTAGAAGACATAAAATGCCTAATCCTCGAAACCCAGATACAACTACTTATCCAACGAAACAAATACACATGAACAAGTAAATATTCTCTGCTACTTCCTCTAGCAATGGCACAATAAAAGGCACATCAGAAATGCCCAACATATTAAAAACAATAGGGGCAAAAGCAAACACATCACCTCTTCTGCACATTATTCTATTTGTCAGATAGAAAAGTACCTTTTCAAATGCAACAATCAAGTTATCCCTTGCAGTTGAAAAGGGGCTATCCACTGCCAAACTTCGAAAGTACCGATAAACAGCTACCAACTCATCACTAGAATAAGAAGCCAATATAGCAAGCTGAAAAGAGAAAATTTGATAGACTAAGGGGATCAGAATTGACAATGTGCCATATCGACATCATGACCCAGAAAGTATGGGAATAAACTTGCATTATCATTTAATAACAGGAATCTTGAAAAGCCAAACCTGGTGATGGGGATTCCCACTTGATGGCCAAAGAGAAGCAGCTTGCAGATAGTAACTTGAAGCTGCTGCATACTCTCGAGATTTAGAGTCGCCCTCCCCATATAAACCTTTGTACCTTGCTAGGTCCCCCAAATATATCAAACAACGGTGACAAGAAACCAAACCTTTCTTCACCTCAGAAGATTTCTTCCCATCTTTGTCCATGATGATAAGATTCTCAGAATCCTCAGAGAAATTCCCCAAAGGAAGCCCATATTTTGCTCTGATCTTCAAAATCAATTCATGATAAAATCCAGTTGCTTCAGAAAGGAATGTTTTAAACTGCTGTCTAATTTTTGTAACTCGATCAGAACGCAAAGGCACTTTTGTAGCCTGCGATGTGTTCGAGCCTGCAGAAGAAACAGCAGCACTATAGTGTGCCCTCAATTCTTCGATTCGTCTGTAATGTAACTGCCATAAGGCATATTCAACATTGTGCTGCTCAGAGAAGGCATGATCTTCAAGGATTATCGCCTCATAATTTTCACGCATCTGTTGCCAAGCATTGGGATCTGATGGAATTCGCGCCTGGACTGACCTCCTGCGCTTATTTTCCAACTCAATATTCTGCATAATATCCAGCACCAAAAAATTAAGGACCAACCCTTAACACAAAGCACTAATTCATGATCATGTTATAAATATGGCGGAAATAAGAGGGAAAGAAGGGAAAAAAAAAAACAGAGAGAGATACCTTTTCATAGAGGCGTTGTGCACGCTCCCTTGCTGAAGGAGCAGGAGCAGACATATTATCCATCTGCACAATCATCATCCATCAAAAATATTCTACCAATTTCGATTTTGCACAAAATCTGGAGAAAATAAACACATGTTACCACAAGCCCAAAAAACTTTACTCAGAAGCAAAGACTATCACCCGCCAAATAACATAAATTCCCATCAGAACAACATTTTTAAAAATCCCTAAAAGCGGTAATTAATAGGCCTCCTTTCCAAAACAATTCTTTCTAAGACGACTCTACCAGGCTTCGTCAAACGGACTTTTTTTTTTTTTTTACACTTTCAAATCACAACCACCAAAGCGTAACCTAACTCTATTCAATTATTTTCGAAAGCAAAAATCAAAATCAAATAATAATAATAATAAGAAGAAGAAGAAGAACAGAAAAGGTAACTAACAAATATCCGATCTGCTACAGCCGCGTAAAATAACAACAAAGCATAATTAAATCAATCAATCAAGCAACCCACATGTATATCTCCACAAAAATATTCAACGAAAAAAAATTGAAAAAAAGAAAAAAAAAAAAGAAAGACTGACCTGAGGAACCAGATCTAAAGAGGTTGAGGCGTTGGATCAGATCATCGCGGCTGCAAATTAATGAGAGACAATAAGATATTTAGGGTTTGCTTCGAAGAGAGAGAGAGAGAAGAGAGAAGAGAGGAGAGAGGTGGTTTTGGTATCGTATTGGTTGTTTGTCCGATTGGGGATGAGGTTTGAGAAAATTTCAATGTCTTTTCCTTTTTCTTCCCCCCCCTCTCTTCTCTTTTTCTTTTATTTTTTTCGGGCGGCGATTTCCTCAAACGGTGCCGTTTTTATACCGCCTAGTCTTCATTTCCTTCCCGTTTTCTTTCTTGACAAGTATATAATAACATCTAGATCCTTCATTTGCTTCTAAATCACATGAAATAGCATATGTTGGAATGAGTTTTGTAAAAGTCCATACGAACTTCTTTGTTTTGGTGTCTCGACTGTTACGTCACTGAAATCAATTATAAATGTATGCGTTTCGTTTTATTATTTTCCCCTCTTTTTCTTTCTTATGAAGAGTACTTGCATTATGCAAAATAAAAATGATCAAAAATCAAAGAGCTTCAAATAAGGGAGCTAAATAAGCAATCTAACATGCTCCTAATTTCTTTTCAAGAGTATTTATTCCACAATCTACTATTAAATTATATCTCTTAATATTATTGAAAATATTAATTTAAATTCTATGGGGTGTGTGTTTATATAATGTAAAATAATTATAAATTTCTCTTCAATATTTTTAGTTGGAGTAGATTTCTGAGCACAATATTATTAATTTGAGTAGACTTGTGAACTAGTCTAAATAAATTTCTAGTTTATTATAAACACACATATATATAGTCCTAATAAACCTTAAAACTATAATATTTATAACCCTTAAAAGAAAAAATAGAACGTAATTATAAAAAGACATTTTTCTCAGTGTTTTGAGCACATAGACATTCACAAAAGAAAATATTAACCGTGTTCTTATTTTATATTTTACAAAAACACAGGATCTGGATGTTATTATTCCGTTTTCAAAATTTAGTATTCATGTAATATAATAATAACCTCTCTTTTTTTTTCTTTTTTTTAAAAGTTGGATAAAAATATAATTTATTTTATGTGTACATATTTAATTTAGTTATTTTATACCTTCTTGGAGAAGTCTATCAAAAAAAAAAAGAAAAAAGAAAAAAAAAGGAGCTTCTTGGAGAAGGAGCGGGGTCCACGGGACGAGGATTAGAGTTCGACTCACTCTCCAATTGCCTTAAACCTTCCTCCCGTCTATTTTCAAATCTAGAATCTTCTTTTTCTAATCTGCAAGATTTAACATAAATAAAAATAACGCATCAATTTGCTGATAAAATAAAATGAATTTATTTTCCCATTTCCCCTTGTGTTGACTTTACGAGTGATTTTCGATGTAGCTCTAATTTAATGGAGTGTCTACATTCCTTGTGGTCAAGGTATCTTGCTAGGGTAATTTACTAATTTTGCACATAAATTAATGAGAATGGTATTATTGAATTTGGGTTAACAAGAAAGCCCATCAGAACATGAACTGAATCTCTGTGATGCTCAGTATCAAAATATTTCGGTTTTATCAATTGGTCGTCGTAAGAATATCTATAAATAAATCGATTTTGTTCATATATTATAGATATGTGATATGACATGGGTTTGGTTGAATGAACGAAATTTCTATGCTTCAAAATAGACTAAAACAATTTAACGAATAACAAGCAAGATAAGATTTGACATAGCTTTTATATTTTAACTAGCATTAATAATTTTTCATAAAAATTAACATAAATACAGAGAGTTGTTTAGTTCTTGACTCCTCGTCAGCTGGAGCACATACCACGTACAAAATGAAAATCGAAAGCGAAAAGCTTTCAAAGGGATGAGACGCGTTGAGCAAGGTAACGCCCTGAGGCTGACTATTGAATCGTAGAGACTAAAGACTACGCTCAAAACGATGACTCCACTCTTAACAAAGAAAGATTAACGAGCAGTCAATCAAAGATCACGACCGTTCAAGAGCTGCTTTTAATTTTCATCCACAACAACAGAATTGTCTAGTACTCAAAGCCGTAAATTTTACCCTGAATAGAAGAAATGTTTGAGCCCCGATGCTGACTCAAATTTGCACCCTCAACAAAACTGAAAGCTCTAAGTCCATCGGACAAGGCCTTAGAGGAGACTTGAAAATCTTTATAGATGCAAAAATCAATTACCAATTGCATTGTCTTATATTGTAGTACAGCAGTTATGAACGGCGATGGGCAATGGCAGGTTCACGCTACGGCTTGGGAGAATCCTACCCCTTAAAAACCCCGACCATTTTCAAATGAGAATGCAAACAAAGAGAAGAGCACATATTTCTGATATGTTAAAATAGATAGACAAAATAAAAAAATAAGGATTGTAATATCCTATCAAGACATATCAATTGGGAGACCTATCAAGATATATACCAATTTGAAAGCCAATATCCAACATTCACAATACAGCAATTGGAAGGAAATAAGATGTCAAATCAGTTATTTACATCATTTGTATTTTGGAGAGGACAATGAGGGAACACAGACAGAATAGATTCACAAGTCCAGTTTCCCAATAAAAACTGCTCCAAAGCTCTAGCACATAAATAAAATAATTAAAAAACTCAGAACTATACGATTCTACCTGCTCCAATTGCATACTCGCCATTCGGTGAGGATACTGATATTGTTGCTGGCTACTTCAAGGAATTCATAATTCATGTTCATGTTTTCTGCAGATTTGTCCTCCATATCGTATTGATAAGCCATCCAAAATCAACTATAGGATTCCCAGTCTGCAGTCTCACAAGATGTTTTCTGTATGGTATTAATATATTTTTGAGACCTGCCATGCATAAGAATTAAAACAAAAACCAAACATCAATGCCAAGAACAGGATCTCAAACCAAGATTACAGAACAAAAGTGTCTATCATTGTAAAGATCAGTGTGTAGTAGGTAGGCATGCCTGTGATGCACATTGTCTTATAAAGATGAGCAACACGAGCATCTCCTCTTGTATCCATGTGCGGCCTCTCTAAGCACTCAATGAAAGCTAAGTCGGCTTTCAAAAGCTCAGTCTGATCATGAGTGTCGTAACCAATATCGTGGCAATAACAGCAATAATCCAACCAATCTATTGGCCTCCTGTCCCAAAGGTTAGACCCGCTGTTTTTGCCACTGGACCAATTGGGCCCACAGTAGTGCCCGTATCGAGGAAACAGTTGAGAAAGGAATGCTCTTGGGCCTTTATGCCATGGAACCTTTGACACATATGGTCTAAATCGCACAGGGTTACCCGCTTGTCTTTTCTGTAACACACGAGGGCGTGCATACCTCTTCAACTCTTTGTTTATAGTTGTAGGTCTCTGAATCTTCTCTCCGGCGTTAATGGCCCAAGGCACGAGCGAAAGAAGGGACCACCCCCACAGCTTGATATCGAAACGAGCATTTTGATTAGATTGTTCCATGATAACAGTTGTAGATTTAACTGTCCCAAATCGTTCTCCTCTGACAGAACACTGAACCATCAAATCCTAAGAAACCCAAAAATTCATTTCAAACAAAAGCAAGAGATCACCATGTGATAGAGTTTTAGCTTCCATGGAATCACTCACTTGTCTATTAAATCTGTCATTGAACATAAAAATAGATACATCACAGAAAAGAAAAAGCGCAGAGCACACCCCAGAAAGCAGTTAAATAACATGGATTTTTCAAAACTTCGTCAAAAATCTAACAAATAAATTCGCCACCAACTAATAATTTAATCAAATCAAATGAAAAACCGCGTGAATAAAATAACAAAGCTGCAACAACACGAAGAGCAACAAAGAAACAATCAAACTCGTACCTTTCGCGGCGAGTTGCTGAAACAAAGGATAAAATATCGAATTGATATAATACGTTAATAATTTTATGTTAATATGATTTTGGTTTTTAATTTTTTGCTTTCCTCAGCAACCAAACAAGGCCGAATAATATAATAGAAATTCAAGTAATAGAAATTTTAACTGGCAGAAATTTAAAAATTAAGATAGATTTTGCTTACGTGCGCTGTTTCATGGATTAGAAGTGTCCAAGTGCGATGGTGTAGATAGAGAGAAGATTGAAGAGTCTCGAGTGACGCTTTGATTTGTGGTCTGTGGATAACGGGACCAGTCATAACTCGCAAGCTTGAGAATGAAAGCTTCAGTGACGTTTACGAAAACTAAGCTTATTTCTCACTTGTTTAATTTAATTTAATTTCTCTTTAATTTATTATAATACGTGTTAAACATGTGATAAAGTCATAAGACAATCCCTAGTCAATTTAAACAACCCTAATAATAAAATAAATTAGGAGTGTTCCAATATCCAATTTTACGAATTAGACATCAATTCATATTTGATTTATAATTTTATAAATTATAAATTTTTAATTTAATTTAATCCATAAATTAGTGAAATTCAATGTGTATATCTGCTGATTGGATAATTTTTTTTAATTATATCTTATCCACGAACTAACTAAATAAAAAAATTAATATAAAAATAATTTTACTTCTGATCAAATTCAAAATTAAATAAAATTGACATAAATTAATTGTTTAAATAAAGATAAAAATATATTTAAAGTTTTAAAATGTAACACACTAAAAAAAAAAATCTCATTTATTTAGATCAGTATATAAAAATTAACTGCTTATAAAATTATATTTGTTTATTTAATTATTTTTATTTTATATTATTATCAGATAAAATATAATATGATATTAATGTAACTATATTTTAATTTATTTATTTATGAGTAAGTACTAATGTCATATTTATAAATTTATTTTTTAATTAAATAAATATAATTTTTTACGAATTCCCGAATTTTTATAAATTTATAAAAATAAATATATATCCAATCCACCGACTACAGATTTTTCAATTTTTTCAATTTAATCTAATCTACCAATTCACAAATCAAATTTTTACAAATCAAATTTCTATGAACCAGACAAATTAAACAAATCAGAATAAATTCTAAACACTCCTAAAATAAATTGGTTGTTATCGTAGCTCTTAGCTTAATGGGCATGAAATTTTATTTCATTGATCAATGAGTTTGAAAATTTGGTAGAGCAAAAGATTAACAAATTAATTTAAAATATATTTATCCCTCTATTTTTATTGTTGTCATTTTTTACTCTTTTAACTATTTTGAGTGGATTAAATATTCACATAATGAAATTCTACATAAAAAACCAACTTGTGCAAATGACATTAAGATACACTACAATTAATTTGTACACATCTTACACCTACATAGAACAATTGTCGAAAATAATAAGCCATTAAACCCCCTAAAAAAAAAGAAAAGAAAAAATGTTCCATAGAAGACGTTTTTCACAAACAGAACCCAAAAATCTAAAAAGAACAATAAAAAAGTTTTGTTTTATATAACGCGTTCACCTACTATTGACACAAACAAAACACTTGTTTTGTTTATAACATTTAGGGCAAAAATTACAGCAAGGGGAACTTGAAAGAGGTCATTGTTAGTAATGAAATCAAATTCTAAGCAAGAGAGAGAACCCCCCCCCCCCCAAACAAAAAAAATTGAAACAAGGAATTTAAATGAAAAAGGAAAACTAACTTAGCCCACAAGACTACATATACAACTATATGCAACACTGAAGGATGTACAACAAGAAGAAGACCGACATTTTTAATCTCAACTCCTATGATAAGCGCCATCTTAGGTTAGTTCCATGGTGGAGATGACGGTCTGTAGATGAAATCTTGTGACGACGTAGTGCCATAGTTTAAATCAAGGTTGTGAAGTTGTTCCATTAGCTGAGATCGTCTTTCCTTGAAAAAATCAAGACGAGTAGTTAATTCTACCAGGGCAGAAGAAGCAGTTGATGGATGCCTAGCATAATCCGCTGCCTGTAAGATTGTCAAAAACAAATAATGTGGGTTAACAAAAATATATTAGGAAAATGTATATAAAGATTGTTCAGTAATTTTCCAGTCAATAACTTGAACTGTGTTGCTTCAAAATTTTGGAGCCAAGAAGTAGTATCAGGAGTTGCAAAACAGAATGTGCATTGACGAATATCAAGCCTACCTCTATCGGTCTTGAAGTGGAAGGGACAGATGCAGAATCGACACCACATAGCTCATCCATTGACACATTTGTGGATGCCTCGGTACTTTTCGAGTCACTCAAGCTGGTTGACTCCACAAATTGCTTCCGAGGCAGCCTGTTACTGCTGCCGGTTGCTAATCCTTGTCCTTTAATATTCCTCCAGTCTGCCCCTAACAAATTCTCCTGCAGTGCAGCAGTAGAAGATTATAATTACCATTAGATAAAGCATGTAGTATTGATAAACTCAAAAGAACAACTCATGACGGACTCAACCTCTAAAGGCAACATAGATCCTAAACAAAGGACCGTGATAATATAACATCAAACTACGAAGGCATTCGATAATCTGGAATAGTGAAGGTTCAATCAAAATGCACTAAATTTAGTGAGTCAAAACAAACAAATAGAATAAGTAAATAATTAATAACTTGAATTACCATCTTCTCGTTTGAAAGTTCTAACTACATTTCACTCGAATGAGAAAGACGAATGGTGATGGGCAAACAATTTCAAATATGTACCTCAGTTCTTTGTTTCCTTTCATGATTAACAAAAGCAAGAGTAGAATCAAAGTCTTGCTGAAGAAACCTCCTGCAAATATCAAATATATTTTATTAGGAAAAGGCTTTACTTGAACAGAATCTGATGTGCCACAGTTATTTCCATTTTCCCCTACTAGGAAAAATTAGCAGCCTCAACTACCCATTATCCTGTGATATTAGAACTGAAATACATATTTTTAAATTTATTATATACACTTGCTGTGCTATCCAGTTCTCCCTACAGATGAATAGCATGCAGGCAAAAAGATAAGCTTTGCCATATCTTTAAAAGCTCAAAGTTGCTAATATATCAGCTTCGAAGTGTTAAAATAATGGCTAAAGTAAATTAGTTACCAAGTGTAACAATTTTATGATTTAGAAAAAAAAACAAAAAGTACGCAACCATGAACATGTACCCAGACACTTGTTGGTTCTAATGCAGAGCAGAGGGCATATTGTTTTTGGCTTTATTGACATGTTCTGACTAGTGTACTAATATTACAGGATGGAAAAGGAGCTTGGAGAGCCAAAATTTGAAAAAATAGCAAAAAGGGAAAAGAGGAAAAGAAAATGAGAAAGAAAGAGAAAAGAAGAATATCTCTCTTGTAGGCTTGTAGCCTTCAACTTTTCACAGCTCACTACACCTCTTACCAGGTAGCTGCCTGTCCCCAACCTGTTTCCCTTGCTTCCCTTCCCCCATCAGAAAAGGGAGAAAAAAAAAGAATATAACACTGACATATCGTGTAGAAACCCAGCTTAATAAATAAGTTCATTTACACACCAAAGTAACTTCCCCAAGCCAACCACATGTAGAAACCGATGCATATGTTACTATCATTTTCAAAACACAAAATAAACAAATAACGGTCACCAAAAATATGCACATTATATCTAGACAAAATTTAAAATAGTCAAAATTCAGAATCCGACGGGCATGTATTCTGACGGGAATGGATTAATTGCTAAGATTGAAAATTAACCATCATGCCGCAGACAATTGCTAGCTTGTGTACCAGGTACTGAAATGCAAGAAAAGGTAATTAGAATGGGTAGGTAATATATATGTCGGAAGAGAATGATCTGCAGAGAACCCTTTCATGATATCAATATAAATATTGCTTCTGACTACTGACAATTTTTCACACCACAAGCCAAAAATATTTTAGTAATTGCATAATTTGGCGTACTCACTGTTGAGAATTGTGGTTTTGGACATTTTGATAACGGTCACATGCATCTGAGAGAGAACCATAATGATGCTGTCGCTGCTGATTAAGTTGATGGTGGAGTTCTGCAACTTTTTGTTTCAACCTGGCCACATCTGCTTCAGCAAGAGCAATCTCCTCCAGCTCAGCCCTTGTCTTCACATCAGTTTTAAGTCATAAGTATTTGTGCAACTGAAGATCTAGAAATAAAAAAGAAACAAATCTTTTATGATCTGTACAAACTTTAGAGTCCATGCCACGTGAACTGGAAAATTGTCCAGAAGACATGCTCAAACCGACTTCTAATGCAGCTCTAAGATCCCTCTCAGCTTGAAGCTGCTCCTGCAACCTTGAGACCTGTTTAATCATTTGCTAGTCAGTAGACACAAACAAAGTGTGAACAGTGAAAACATTTTAAACATGGAAATAAAAGTAAAAAGATGAAGCATCGAAAAATCTAATGCAATATCCAGCAAACAAATGAAAGCAAATAAACATTAAGGAAAAAAAAAAAAGGCAGTATTTAATGGATAAAAAAGAAATACATCTTGCTCAAGGGCCAAACGACGCTCATGCAAAGCTTGCTTCCTTCTTTCCAAGCTAGCTTGTAAAATGGCATTTCCTCTAGCCTGTCACAGATGACGACCAATCCTGTTAGTAATAACACTGATATTCCATGACTAGTTTATGCAAGACTAGTACCTCCTTTGCAATCCTATGTCGCAAGTCATTCTTTGTAATCTCAAGTCTCTGAATAGCAAGCCTACAAACAAGTCAACAGATTTACATTGTAAGAATATATTAAATATAAAATGGAGGAAATTTTGACACAACAAAGAGTTGATGAGAAAAGCCATTTCAATGTGCAAAACAACTTATTGAAAGGACATGTAAAAATTGTTTTTAAACAATCCATCATCTAATCAATCACATGAATCAAGGATTTGACAATGGCAAGTGGGTGGGACATCAGGACTGAACCCCTTTTAGTTTCCAAACCTTAAAACATTCCTTTGAAAATGGCAATCTGACCTGATTTCCGTCACTTATAAATATTCAAATATAGGATAAAATGTAGAAAAAAAGCTTTCAGAGAAAATACTTTCTGGGAAGACTAGTTTTCATAGGAAGTTGTGTCATTAGATTTTGAATGCAACTAATCTGTTTATTTCAGTGCTTTCTAAGTTAGTGGTATGGCTGTTTCCTCTGATATCTCAACTTGTCTTTTGCAATTCCAGATATAACACAACATCATCAAGTTACTTCAACTATATTCATAGGGGAAAAAAAGTGAAAAAACAACAAAAAATAACCGCACATCAATAACTTGAAACCTATAAACTCGTCCTACCCTATTTAACCCCAAAAAAAAAATTGTTAAAAAAGAAAAAAAAATTCCCTTGTGTTTACCATTAATTATCCACGAAGCCATGCATACAGCAGTAAAACTGATCACCATTTTAGGGAAATTGTCTCAAATAAAACTCAAGTGCGAACTACTTTATACAAGTCTGGCACAATGTTATCGATTAAACATCAAAAGAGAACTTACTTGTACGCTAACTAATCTTAACTTACATAACAGTATAATTTTAGAAGCATCTAGGACTAACATAGGTTTCTAAGATTTTCCATGCAAGGGTATTAAAGTTAAAAGGTTTAGAAGAATTAGGATTCTTGCACACTGCCTTAGAAAAATATGGTGATATTAACTACAATTATACATTTAAACACATCTAAGGATGTTTAAATCTAGCTATAAACAAGAGACTAATAACCTTAACAAAGGAATGCTCCGCAGCCTTTGCTTTTGGTAGAGGAACAAAAGCTAAAACTCTTTGGAAATGTGCTGCGGCAGCTCTGTTTTGTGTAATCTGGGAGGAAAGAAATGTTCGTATTTTTTAGGGAAAAAATTATAGATAACTCTGAAGAACTGTGGGATAGAGTTCGTCTTTTTACTTCACTTTGGGCTTCAGTTTCAAAAAATTTTAAAGATTTATCCTTTTCCTTCATACATTTAAACTGGGACGGGGTTTTGAGATAGGGAGTTATAACTGACTCTAGCCTTGCATAGGGATGATTGGGTATACTTTTGTATAGCACAAGTACTACTAATTTTTGTCTTCTTAGTGGAGAGCTGGTCCAATATCTGTTTTAAATCTTCGTCATTAATATATTTTTAAGTTTGTTACATTTTTTTTAAAAAAAAAGAAAACACTCAACAGATAACATCCTCAAAAATAGGAATAGATATTTAAAATATAAACAGTAAAGATAACAAGCTTTAAGTTTGACTCCTTAAACAAAAGCATCAAAGATGATGAAGACAGTAAAGGCAAGAGGTATAAAGAATATAATGAGAATCTTACTCTTCTTCCCCAGATGAATCAATGGATTCCACTGAAGATGTCTTTCTCGCCTGTGTGCAAAGTCAATAAAGATCATCAATTTCCTGACATTTGCATTCAAGAATCCAAACAGCAGAGACAGGACTACAGTATTCAATGTTGTTTACCCATAATTATAGATGGATAACCACCCACACAATAATTCATGACTTTTAAGTTGCATGGATGCACAGCCAAAAAAATTGTTATTTACAACCGATACCTTGCACTCTGAAAATTTCTTATCAACCATAGTCACGGGACAGGTGGATCATGGTAAATGTAGATAAAGAACAGAAACCATCTAGAACAGCCCTCAAGTTGAGTACATATACCATAATTCAGAGAACAGTGAATATTCTCAATTTCTCAGTACCACCTATAGCTGAAATATTTCATCCATGCAAAGAAACAAGCAGTCTGCTCTAAGGAAGGAAGGAATAATACCAGTACAAGCATGAGTGGACCAAAAATATACAAAAAAGAATATGCATAAATATGACCTCAAAACAAGAATTAAGACTAATGTTAATAAAACAAATGAAAATGACCACAGCTACAGAAACGTCCAAATACAGCAAATAAAAGGGGAAACAACAAACACAAGCTCAAATGAAGAATTAAGAAAAAAGTTGCAGTGGGAACTATGGTAAGTGCAATTGTTTGATCTATAAATTATATTTTTTAGAAGGGAAAAAAAAGGATGAGAACATACATCTATCAAACTGAAGTAAACTACCATCCGCTTAATAAAATATTAAAGCTCCTAAGAGTAAATCTTAAGAGAGACAATGAATGTCAAACTCACATTGCTTCTTCCCCAGAAGGCAGATCGCTTTGCGCTGAAATTGGAGCTTGTACCTTTGCCCACTGGCTTCTCAGCAGAAGACTCAAGTCCAGATACAGATAGAGGATGCCCAGGATCCACAGAGGAAAGAATCTCCCCCATTGAATGGTAAGATTCACCAGCAGGTAAAACACTAGAAACCTCCATCTCAGTAATTGAATTTTCATTTCCTTTCTTCTGTTTACCTTGTTGCTCGATCACCTGATCACCAGGATCCCCAATTTGTATAGGGTCAATGGGCAGCTTTGAGCTCTCGGCCGAAGCATTATTATTTCTGGGGGATCCAACATCTGAATCATCACCTCCAAGAGCCTGTATATGTGCCAGATAATGTAGATTTCAATTTAAACAATAGTTACCTCTTTTTAATTTTCTAAATGAACCCCAATAATGCAAACAGTTCTAAAATAAATCATCATAAAATCAAGTGCAGCTCTTTCACTCTAACCTCATTTCTAAAATTACCATAAGATATAAGCTGAGCTATGCACACTTGACTATAAAAGCAACTTGTAGAAATAAAATTTGTCCAATCTCAACATTCCAATGCTTTCTTTAGAAGAAGCATTATGTTGTACACAATGGGACAAACCTTAGGTTTCTACTTGGACAAGACCATGAAATTCAACATGTCAATGAAATCTAGTCATAATCTTTCAATATTTCAAACAATGCTCAGCTTTATTATATATATGTGCAAGTAAAAGGCTGATTGTTTTGTTCAATTAACGGAAACCATCATCATAATCTACTTAAAGATTGTGACTGTTAAAAGATATGGTTTTTTAAACAATATCATTGAGAAACCAACCTAAATGCTAAAAGATATTAAGAGGAAGAGCACAAGTTATGAAGCCACACCAAGTTCAGACTTCGTTGATGTGGGATTTCTAACACCCTCTCACTCATCAAGGCCCAACACAATAACGAGCATGATCTGTGAATTATAAGAATATCCAGTAGGGATTCAGGGAACAGACATAATACACTTCAACCCAAAGACTTGAACTATCAGTTGGACTAGCCAAACAGATGTTTGAATCCAAATCCATAGAGGCAAAAAAGAGAATGAGAATACCTAAAAGTGGCACATGCAACAAATAACTCAATTTGTAACCTGTTGGGAAGACATTGAACATGTTCAAGGCCATGAAAAACCTAAGATTTTGTCGATGAATTGAGTTCTTAACACAATCTATAACATTAAGATGAGAAGCAAATAATATTACTGCAGTCGCAAGGCAATAGATGACAAAAGAAAAGAACTCGAAGCAATATGTACTTCAATCCCCTAATAAATTTCACCATGCTGGAAAAACAAATGTGATACAATTTTTGTCACAGGAAAATAACGAACCTTGTAGTCATAAAGATCACTGCCAGCATAACCACTGCTTTCACTTAATTTCCCACTGTGTGCACGCTCGGGATCATCGTCACTTTCTGGATCAACTTCATTTTGTGCATCATGATAGCCATTATTTTTCATATCCAGATTTTCTTCATCAGATGAATCCTCACTACCACTGTTGTCAACATGAGAATCAGCTGAAATAGAGCATCTATGGAGACTTTCATCCTGAAACACCAAGCAGAATATACACAAGTACAAAGTTAAACTATGGTAACATGGGGAACTAGCTTGAGACTCCAATAAGAACAAATGTAAGTTTTCAAGAATAAATCCAAGAAACTATTTCCACAGATCCGGCTGCAGCCCTTCTAGCTTTCAAAACAAGCTACAATACTTCACAAAACTTAAGTTGGACCGAAGTTGCAACAATATTCAGCGGTTCCAGTCCAAAACCGCTGGTATGGTTACTTTTTTCCAGTTGACTCTTCAGTCATCAAGAACAAACTTAATTTTCCTGTTCAACAATAAATCCAAGCAATTTTTTCCACAGATCCAGCTGCAGCCCTTCTAGCTTTCAAGCATGCTATCATACTTCAGGAAACTCAAAGACCCTTACCTAAAATGATTCTATACCAATTATATTCACAACCTAAATTAACATCACAAAGCACACATAAGTTTCATATTCACAACTATAAAATTTTGTTAGAATCACATTAGAATTAATATTCTCATTTTTTCCGGAGTTACTTATTTAATTTAGGATTTCCATTATGAATTTTTTTCTTTTACGCTTAGTGTTTCTCTAAGAATCCTTCAAATAGTGATGCCCTAAGACTTTTACAATCAAGCAAAGAAAGAAAAAATAGTCTTTTGACAAATTGGAGGAAGATCCCCATGAAGAGATCAACCCTCTTCTAATTGTTTTTGTGACTTTTTACAGTAATGATAGGCTTATAAAGTTGGGATACAAAGTGCTGAATTTATACTGGCGCCAAGTCGATTATGGTACAAACTTTGTATCCCAACTTTGTAAGTGTGTGCATTACTAGTATATTTTCAATTGATAGAACCTTAGGGTCCTATTAAATTTTTGAAATCCAAACCTGGGTACTAAAGTATACATAATCAATCCAATGGTATAACCTATTGACTATTGTATTCTCAAGAACACCAGCAATTATCAGTCAAGCAATCAAACAGAGAGAATCTTACATCAAAAATATTCTCATACTCCTCTAAAAGAGTTGCAATGATGGCTTGAGCATTATTAGCAGCATTTGCAGCAGCAAGAAGCTGAGCAGAGTTATCACCGTTCATATCAAAATCATCCTCCAACTCACATTCACCAGCTAAAAGAGGCCGTAGGAGCAAGGGTGCCATGCAGGCTGCAACAGCAGAAGGAGTCATTCGGTTTTCATGAGCATGAGATGATATTGTGTGCATCATCCTCAAAATTCTGCAAAATAAGGAGCAATTGTACATATTAGATAATTGTATGACTATGAAAAATATGCCTGCTCACTATAGAAGTTGCAAGCATCTTTACTCACAAAATGGACATATTTCAAAACAATTAAGTTACTGCTGAGTAGCCACTAAACCCAAAAGCTTAAGCTAACAGCACCAGCCTCACTAAACCATATCTTCCAGATATATTGTCTTTCTATGTTCACATTCCCATCAGCACTGATACATATGACGTCTACTAGCTATGACATGTGCAGATTACAACAAACAGAAATAAAACAAAAAATTAAAAGGACAAAATGCATAGGCTATAGATTTAGAGCAGCGCAGAAAGTAAACACTATAAACAGATCAGCAAACATTAAATTAGCAAAGGATGACACCAAAAGATGCAACTAGGGAAAAAGGTTGAATGTATACAACATGTTCAGAGGTTACCTCTGTAATAAACGCCGATTTGGTTCGGGAAATGTCTCTAATATTGCAGAGCGCATAGCACTTATCCGAGCTTCCTTCCGATCAATTTCTTATCCAATAAACAGTAAGGCAACAATATCAGTATATAATGATGCAAGTAAAATATAATCCACCAAATTGGGATCAGATGACAATCATGTCAACCCAAGTTGAATGTGAATCAAAACAATAAAACCCATTAGCTTTAAAATATTTTAACGATAGAAACAAATGTCTGAACAAAAATGCTTAGCACAATAAAGATACAGCACTTCTCCCATAAAAGGCAAGGATCCTCATATGGTGCTTATTCCATGATTATATTAGAATATAACTTGCACAAATAAATATTTGCAAATTACATCCAAAATAGAAAACAAAGCTCACTAGTTTGTGATAACTTTCATTTGAGAGGGCAACAAGGCTCATTAAATTTTCAATAAGCCACTGCAACAAGGAAAATGATCAAAGGTCTCCAACGACAAAGACACAAACCTTGGCAAATTAGTAACTGTATGAATGGAGAATATATACGTTAAAGTCCATGCGAACACTGGACATGCATGAATGCCAGTATGACCAACAGCACAAACAGTCTTGTTTTCTTCACTGTTTTCTTCTTTTTCTTTTCAAAGCTAAGAAAGGATATGTTCAATAAATACACCAACTGATATTTAGTTATTATTTAGAACATGCCAATCAACACTCATTCACAATTAACTGATTCTTTTCACAAGCAATTAGCCAATATCTCAATTTGATGAACAGTTGTTTTTACGTTTTGACAAGTTTATCATCCAAAAAACGACTTCAACTCCCTTGGCAGTAACAGCCAAAACAAAACCAATTGTCAATGTACAAATAAATGAAATAATGAAGAATAAACAAAATAAGTTTGCCTCAAAAAACAAACACATAATTTACTCAAATCACCTCGACAAAAGGTGCTCAAGGGGATTTGTCTAAAATAAACAAAAATAAATCATGTTTCAATATCTTAACAAATCCAAAACTATAATCAACCAGGTAAAAGAATACAAAATTAGGAAGAACAAAAGATAACTGAAACTTACTATAAGCCTCCAGTAAGGCAGTACAGCAGGATGCAGGCACTGGAGAGGATGGGAGCTCCCTGAGGACATGCTGCAGATGAAACAACGATCTTGAAAGTTAAAGTAACTACATTAACTTAAAAGTCACGAGCAGCAGCAAGTGAGAAGAGTACCTTAACGCAGTCACCAATAACATGAGCATCCTCATCAGCACTAAATTCAGTCTTTCCTACAAATAACAAAAGAGAAATAGGTGAGCCACAATCTTTCAGTATGAAGGGCATCGCTACAAAAAGTTGCACTTGACAGATGAAATAATTAAACACAGAAAAAGGATATCTAACACTTCTTTATCAGTGTAATTAATTAGCAACTTTCAAAATAAGGTGTAATTAATATGAATCAAAGGGATACCCTGTTCATATTCTTGAACTCTGCGGTCCACCTCCTCAACATCTGCTGCTTGCCGTAAAATTCCTTCAACTTTAGTTCCTGTAGAAAAAAATATCATATGCGAAAAAATATAAAAGATGAAATTCAATGAATTCATCCAAGCACTATTTAGAGAGGTAAGCAAGTTAATCAACACCACCGGCTTCGTACATCTTTTCCTTTTTAACAGCAATGCACACTCCCACACCCAGCTGAATATAAAAGGCTCAATCCTGAATTAATTGGAGCTCGGTTTGGCTACATGATTGTCCTGACTACTTCATTACACCTCTAATTTTTCCTGTTGCTTTTAATAGGAATCAAACCTTTTGTTTTTTAATAGGAATCAAAAGATATTATTATTATTATTATTATTATTTTTTAGGGGAAATCAAATGTAATATTATTAAAAACAAAGAAATGGAACTAAAAGTTGGTAAACAAGCAGCTGACCAACCATTAAAGCAACCAAAAGAACCAAATAACAAACAAAAAAACCAAGAATCAATGCATTACCATTCAAATGTGAATTATCTTGACTCAAGAAAACAACATTTCTCAAAATTAACTTGCAGCTGGAGCCCATGAAGACACCCAAAATCAAACTCTAAACCAGAAAGAACTCCACCTCCCAGCTAGAATGCGAGAAGATCCCTTTACCCTTTTCACCCTAATGACTTCAAAAGATGCCAAAAGATTTCCATCACAATACAATCCCACTCAGTAGCATCCTCTTCCGTTATTCTTAAAACACTAATTCTCAATGAGCAAAGAAACACATATGAATGCAGAATAACCCACTTTAGCAAACTTCATTAAGAATATTTTGTTGCAATCTCAATGCACAGGAAAAATGAAGAAAAAGAGGACCAACCCCTTTAGCCTCAATCTTACACAACTCACCAGTGGGGTGACAAACAACGCATTCTTTTCTGAAGAAGATTACACATGTTCATCTTCCATGAGCATGCTCCAAGTACAACATTGACTTTTACATGGCACTTTAGCATCCATACGATGGAGGAGAAGGGATGGAGCCTCCTTGTTAGCATCCATACATGGCACTTTAGCATCCGACGTATTTTTGTGTTGACTTTTACATGGCACAACATTGACTTTTTTGTGTTGACCAGACCCTTATCAGAACTAACTGGGGAGGGGGAAAAAAACGATCAACACAAAAATACGAGCGTTGATATCCAATCTCCCTACGAGAGCAGGGATGGAGCCTCCTTGTTACTAGTGGGGATTCAAGCCTCAGTGAGAGGAAAAAAGGAAATTATACTCAAGCCACCCTCAAATAGACTCTAATCACGGGTTCAATATCTTTTTCCTCACATGTTCGTTACTTTTACTAAAGTTTTTATGTTTTACCTATTTTACTATCAAATTGTTGATAAAAGCAGACCCCTCTGTCCCTGTATAACACACCCTAGAGTCTCACTCATCAGGCATTCATCTAACTAGATTATTGATCCATACAAGTCACAAATTACCTTTTTTTTTTTTTGGGGGGGGCGGCCAAGCCCTAAACTGGGGGGTCGGTCAAGCGTCCCAACCCCATGAACCATGAGACAGCAAAGGGAAAAATTTTTAAGCTCACCAGAAGGATTGAACCTAAGACCTCAGTCGCCTCGATACAGCCAGGCACCAGATCCCAAGCCCTCAAGAGAGTGGGCTACCGCATGGGGATATAATCTACGTTTTTTACATTTGACAAATCCCTTTATCTCTAAAACAACTACAAAGAAAACCCATCAGCACGATCTCAGAAAGTAGTATTGAGAACAATTCCTTCCTATCATTCTTATGATTTTCCACCATCTCATCAGCAACTGACACCACATCTAAATTTATCTTTGAAAGTATCTTCAGAAAATAATATTGCATCTGTAAAAATGTCCTTCAATCTAAGAGACAATGCTTTTGCTCTACCTTTTAAAGGCTTAACCTAACAAATGGGACAGTAATCAGGTGGAAACATTTTTCTAGATTTTCAATATGTCCAAGTTCACTGTATAATATATGTGCCCGTACCTGGAAACAATGCGATATGCTCAACCCACCATAATGATGGCAGAAGAGAGCAAGCACCATTTCCATCCTTAAAAGTGGTCAGCGACTAGTTTAACATTTGTATTTGAGAAGAAATATCCAACCCAAAATTTTTGGTTTTTGACACTGAAAAAATAAAATCTAAATGAGGCAACCTTTGCAACTATCAACTGCGCGTCCTCAACCACTCATTGATGCATATTTCATACAGTTTGAAGACTGTGGAGCCACTTCTTAGTGCCAGAAGAGAAGTCAGTGAACACTTGAATAATTAAAGTGCAACAAAAAGTGCCAATTAACAGTTGAAATCACAAAACACATGAACACATATACATAATTAATTATAAAAATTAAGGGTGCAATTTTTACCCGAAGAAATGAAGGAATACATAAAGTTCAAATAAACACAAGTACAGTAATTTGATAAAGAATAAAAATGAATATATGAGATCCCCACTTACCAAACTTCTCAAGAAATAGAAGAGCTTTCTCAAGAAATGATGGACCTCCATCAATATCCTCAAGGGCCAGCAAAATTGGTCTTCCAACTACCAAAGATTTAACAGGACGCTTATCCCTCCCTACATGGCATATTCGATATAGGGTTAACTATGTATGAATAAACAGAAAATGATTTGGCTGGCAAGTAGTTTCAGAACAAATATCATTTAAGAAACAATAAAATGAAAGGTTGGAGAAGTACATTGATGGAAAGACCCTTCAATGGTATCGTTCGTGTCATTCCTAAAGATCCCATTGTGTCCCATTACAAGAGCAGCACTTGGTGATTGAGCAAGCGCAAGTTCCAGGGCTGTCTTCCACTCATACAAATCCTCTGATGTCTCAGCCTGAAGTTAATTTCAATGTTAGAAAATTGGTGTGGTGGGGGGGGTTGTTTGTTAACCACGGGGGATATCAGCATAAAACAAAATTCAACTAGCAAATGTGGCACCTTAAGAGTAAAAGCTCGACCATCACGCCCATCAGGAAATAAAACAGTCAATAACTTTTTATCTTCTCTAACAACAACACTGCAAGATTATATGAGTGGCTATTAGACACCTTAATCAGAATACCGCTACAGACAAGTGATTGTGATTTCATGTACCTCCCGGAATTATTCAAGTCAATTCCCCCTAAAGTCAAATTTACTTCACCACCTCTTTGCGGCAGTGCACTCTGCACGTCAAAGAAAATATAATGAGCATTCATTTCAATTGATTCTAACCACAAGGATTCTTATCTGTCATTATGCATAATATTACACTACAAAATTGAGAATAAAAGTTATTTCAACATACAGAGAGAATAAAGTTATTGGCATATTCATGGTTTGACTAGAAATTACATACAAATATATAAACAATGCCATAACAAGGCCATTCTGCAGGTTTTCATTTCTCTGAATAGGCAGACATTACCAAAAAAGAAGGATTTTTTCCTCTTCACATAGGATAATAATTAGTAAAAACAGTCGGCTGTACGTGAATCCTAAGAATGTACATCCAGATTTTTGGTATGATTGAGAGGTTTATGCACCAGGCAAATGAAAAATTTGAATCCCATGCCTATTTAGTGTCATCTTGAAACCTCTATAGAACAATCTACTCATCAAGGAATACTTCCATGTCTGGACTCACCAGACCTTTCAGATTCATATTACACATCCACTATGACATGTACGTAAGAAGGAATGAAAACCCTCTAAAATAAAAACTAATTTTAAACTTTGTACAACATAGAAAAAAAGAATATCCATAAATTGCATGCACCTTAATTACCAGTGCTGGTTAGTGCAAATAGATAACAATTTTCAGAGACAAGAAACTAACATTACGTTAAAATGTCAATTAATGCAATAGACACTGTTTCTTTCAAAGTCTAAGAGGCTGTGTCTGATATCATGGTTAGCAAATGGCAACAAGATAACGAGACAAAGGAAAGCCTCGAAAGGGTAGAAACAGTGATATGGTTTAGTCTTTTTCCTCCAGGTTCTCACATAATAAACTTCCCAATCTATACAGTAGTGCCATATAGAAGGCATTTCCTGGAGTGAACAGAAAATGAAGTTCTAAAGGATTGTCACTCCAAAGAGTTTACATATGAAAAACTAACCCTAACCTTGCTAGTCACATTGAACAACTAAATTGAATGCTGGGAACCAATCAATATGCCATGGTGAATTAGATTGGAAATTTAGAGATAAATAACATGCATTATAAACGTAAAAAATACTAACAGGGTCATTCTTAAAGAAAACCAAGGAAGTGCGTGTAAGGATAAACCACCGCTTCTTCCACGATTTCCAGCCTATTCCTGCAAAAACCAACATCAACTTACATAATAATAGTATAAATAACATATGATGATATCTTGTGTCAAGGAATCAGATGCAATATAAGCATTTCAGGATGAACTTTAAGAAACATCAGAAATAACATATGATGATATTCTGTATCAAGGAAATCAGAGGCATAATAGGCATTTCAGGATAAGAATATCAAAGCTACTAGAGCTTTAAGTTCATTTTTTTTTTTTTAGCTAGGACTTAGTCCCCTCACCGCCTTTTTTAAATTCCTTTAAACATTTTTAATTTCTCATTTGTTATTGATTTGGAATTTTCTTTGAATCGAATTTAGAAGGATTCCAAGTTCAGAGGCTTAGCTCTTTGGGTTGTTTCTCTTGTAAATTGCTCCGCATATGGCTAGTTGACAATTTTAAACAAGTTTTAAATTCCTTCTCTCTTTGCTTGAGAGTTTGTTTTGAATAGATTTACAAAGGATTCAATAGTAGAGGCTTCAGATTGTCGCTTGGAAATCTTTTTACAAATGCCTTGCTGAGGATTCTCCTTGTCCTCCGAGTCAACTAGTTCTAATGGTATGGAAGGTCAGAGTTCCTTGAAAGGTGCAACAGTTTTGCTCATCATTGGGTCATGGAAGAATTAATGCTTGAGATATTTTTCAAAGACATCAGCCAAGGCTTTGCTCATCACATACTGATGTGTTATGCACACTTTGCACTATTCGTATCTTCACTACTCAATTGGTTAAGATTCGTAATTCAAGCACTTAAAGGTAACATCCTTGAATCTCAAAAAATAGAAATTCTCAGAACTATTTTTTAATCCTATAGCAACGTTCCCTGTCAGATAAGACAATTGAAATGTGGTAGGAGATTGCTACAATCACAATCCAATGTTTAAATGTAGACTGACAAAATCATTACATAAAGATAATGAATTCATAACTTGTATACACACAATAAACCTATAGTTAAAAAATGGTATATGAACTTGACATATGGGAGGAAAAGCAAACTGGGAAAATAGAAATTGTTACCAACCTTTTGAGGATATGAAAAGAGGGCCACTCTTGAAGACCTATCAAATCACCAAATGTCAGAAACAACCACCATTTGACCAGTTTCAACATAAACTAATTCAGAAATAAAGTATAGTAAAGAAATGGCAAAGAACAAAATAAAATAAGATATGCATATTGCAAATAGTGTGCCTCATTTTTTTTCAAATATCTCAAGATCCCTAGCATTATCAGAACTATATTAAAAGCCAAACATGGTAACCCTAGAACAATTTCTGTTAATGTTGTTCAATTAATCATTTTTATGACATAATATCATTTTCTTTCCTTTCCTTTTCTTTTCTTTTATTTTCTTTTCTTTTTTCCCTGGAAGATTCTGGTATAATAATTTATATGAACACCCTCAGTCCTTTTCTACAGCAACCCAAATTGTGTTTACATTCTGACATGGCATGCATTTCGTTGATAGCTTTCTTGAGTAATCTTCCATTTGGATTAATCCAAACTGATAATTCATCATGGCAAAATTTGTTTTGACATCAAATAAATTCTAAAAAAATATTTCATTAGAACTTGATCATGGCTAGTCATGTTTCTTCGATTACCAGTGTTAGGAAAACACTCCATGAGTTGAAAATAAATTTTTGGAAATAATAATAATAAAAACATATCTATAAAAGAAAACAAATGATAATCAGATCTTTAAGGTCATAATATTTCAATCAGGTGCGATTTGAAGGAAATGGTTTAGTAATTATAGACCTATTTTTTTAATTCATAAGAAACTATGAGAATTTGTATTAATAAATAGTGTTAACTGGTTATGGAATTCATAGACCAAGCTGACTAGTGCTTCACAGAACCATCACTTAATGACAGATAAGTTGGTCTTATACCACAAAAACACCTAAAATTTCAATGTCTGTATAATCTCATTTCGTAACGTGAAAGTTTCCGTGGCATGAGAAGTGACAACGCCAATTTATTAGAACTTTACCATGAATCGAAACTTGTAAACAAATGTGATTATATATCAACAAATCAGATTCTCATAGCTCAAGAACAAACTTATTCGCTGGCACTATAGGACTTTCCGTTGCTCACACTAACCTCATATGAGTCCTTACAAGGCAACATCAAGAGCTACATCATAGACATCAAAATTATTAATTTTAAATAACACCAATAGCTGTTTGAGTGCTGGCAAAGTGGAGGATTATATTTTTAAATTTTTCACCCAAAATTGCACTCTTCAAAGCTAGATTTGAAAGGCCAACATAACAAATCTACATAGTCCTTAATTGGCTGAGCATAAAACAATTATACCCCCTAGTTTCTAAGAATGGCCACAAAAGTGGAAATATCATAAAAGATATCTCAAGTTCAATTGCAACAACTACTAAAAATAGCAGAAACTGGAGCCCTTACTTCTATGCCAATCCCACATTCTGGCTTACCAGGCACAACTGGTGCAAATTACCAATTCAACCACCCAATTATCAAATTTTCAAACCTTCTCCTACCTGACACTGAAAATAAATGAAAACACCCTCTTGCCAATGATGCCAAAGAGAGTAATTCCACTTACTTCTGACTATTTGTCAATGCAAGTGTGCAACAATTCCCACAAAGCCACATATATAATTCAAGTGCATTTCCTCTCTTCCCTTTGTTTTCTCACAAACAAAACAGGCATCAATCTATCATAAGAAAGTGAGTAATAACTAATCCTACCAAAAAGAAACTTTCCAAATTTTGGATTTTCAGGTAATTTAATTTAAAAATACTCAATTAAGCTTAAGATAACTAATGCACTTTCCAATCTAAAACCACAATCTACAATATAGCATAAGATCCATCCATTATCTGAATAACCAAACATAAAATCGGAAAACAACATACCGTATTGGAGGCTCCGGGTCGCGGCCGCTCAAAAGGCGCCAAAGATGCCGACATTCTCAGAGATTAACACCGAAACCTCTTAATTTCATCACTGTCAATTAAAAGTAAATCGGCCGAGTTCTCCATTGAGTCAACTCAGCAAAATGGAGACAGCTTCCGAATCGGTAGATCGGCGAGTTTAGATCTAAATGTAAAAATGATAACGACAGACACAGAGAGAGAGAGAGATGCAGAGAGAGACTTGGAGAATGAGCTTCAGCTTAGGGTTTCGATTGATTTGATTTTGATTAGATAAAAAGACAGTAAAGAAGCTAGCAACAACCTAAGCTAACACTATCACTGTCTGTATACAAATAAATTAAATAATTAATTAATTAATTTAATAATGGCGGAACTGAAAAAGGTTTTTTTTTTTCATCTCTCTCACATTCTTTCTGATTTTCTCTCGTTTTCTTTCGGTTTCTCTGTCGATGTTTTTTTTTTAAATTTTCCTTTTTTTAATTTCAGAAAATTGGATTAGGTAAAGAGCAACAGTGGTTGTGGTACTAGTGTTAAGGTGATGTGATAAAAGAGAGAGAGAGTTTTTGGGTCTTGCTTTTCAACCACTTCTCTCTTTGGCTGTAGCGAGAGAAGGAGAGCTTAGCTTAGTGATGTAGAAAGTGGTTGAGTCCGGTACAGTCAATTCTAATCTAAGTCATACTCATTAACCAATCATCACATTCCACGTCATCCAGCTAACCAACTGACCAAGACTAAGTTTTGATTTTCATTGTTTTCATTTTCGAATTTCAAAACTTTAATTTGAATTTTAAAACTAGAGAAAATCAAGCACAAAGGTTTGATTCTCATTCATATGAGCGAAGGAAAAATTAATTTAGAGTCAAATTACATTATAAAAAGAGGGAAATTATATTATGTTCATATTTTGAAGGAAATGGTGTTTCATAAGTTTGTTAATATTTAATAAGAACTGAAACAAGACTGCGAGTTTAATATATTTTAGTAAAAAATAAAAAATAAAAAAATCATTATTCTTCTAAAACTTGAATAGCATTAAGGTGAGTTGAAGTTTACATACAAGAAGAATAAGAATTTGAAAGAGTGTTTATGAGTTTTATAACTAAAAAATAAATTTGATTTTTATCCACTCTTTATTTAAAAAAATTAAAAAACAGTATAAAGAGTGTTTTAAACATTAAACGGAGAAACTTTTTGTACTTTTTGTATCATTAAGCACTATTAGTATCGTAATTATTTGAGGTTATTTTAACTTACATTTTATATTAAAAGAACATACTTTAATATTTTATACAGGGCATTAAAAAAATAATATTTGAAATAAAATGATGGGTCCTTGTGTTCTTGGCCCATAAATTATTAGTGTGATTTAGTACCACTTTTTTGCAAAAAAAAAAAAAAAAATCACTGCTAGTGTACCCAAAAGATGTCTAAATAATTGGATGAATAGGCACCATTCTAATAATTTATCTATTGGTACACTTAATTTGGGCAACCTAATCTTTTTTATTATCTAATAAATTAAGGTCATATTTAGTATTGTGATATTAAACACTTTAAGCTAATGTTGCTGTGAAAAATAATTATAAATATAAAATAAAAGTTGATAACATTTAATAAATATAATTTTTAAATAATAATTTTTATCAAAATAATAAAAACATTATATGTTCTTCGTTTTAAAATGTAAAATTATATTTTCTTAATTTTTAAGTCATAACAACTTGTATTTACTAAATTATTTTAATATTATAATTTTTTAAATTACAATTATCCGATTTCAACATCAAATATTAAATACAACCTTATAAATATAATCAAAGACAGAGAACGGGTATGATTAATATCGTTAGGTACTTCTTACGATACGCTTTAATCCAACTGGTGGATCACGGACCCAATAACACAAAACAATTTTAAAAGGGGCATTTTCGTTTTCCGGGAAAAAAACAAAGAAAAGAAAACGGGCCTTTTTTCAGTTGTGAAATTCCAAAATGCTGATGTGGCATGATTCTATTCGCGGTACGACCAAAATTTGAATCGAGATCAATTGCAGAGGAGTACAGCGCAAGACTGAGGGAGGAAGGGAGTCATTATTTTAACTGCAGTGCAAAGTCTGCTTTCCTAATGTCAAAAACCCAACCTAACTCACCAAAATCCAAAACAAAATTCACTCGCCAGTACCAATCGCACGCGCGGCATCATGCAGTCCGCCGATCATCTTGGCAGCGGACTAATGAGCCCCAGACATAAACGTCTATGCCGTTTAATTGGATGCGTGATGCTACGTGTACGAAAGGGAATTTGGCATGTGCGTCAGTGCGTGCGAACGGGTTAAGCGGCAACTGTTCTGTAAATTTGTCCGCATCGGTTAGAAAAACATAACTAAAAGTTTGACACTTTTGTCTTTGGGATTTTGTCCGCTGTGGTCCAGTTGCTGCATCTGTCGTGCCAGCGGCCTGTTGTCTTATTTCGTTTGTCTAGTGTTTGACATTCTAAATTTTTCAATCTCAAAAAATTATCTTAAATAATATAATACATATAAATAAATTAATAATTAATTTACTTAAATCATATAAAAAATTATTAAGCATTTAATAAATGACATGTTATTTAAAATTAAATTTAAAAAAATTAGAATATTTATCATAACCCTTTTCGTTGAGTAGTGTTACACATTCTAAAATTTTTATTCTTGAGATTTATCAATTTTTTTATGAGATAACATAATTAATTTGTTTATATCTTATAAAAAATATCAATCAGTGAATAAATGATATATCAGTTAACCTTTAGAGTCGCAACTATTAATGAAACGTCATCATCCAAAACAAAATTTTATTCTTAGTATTTATCAATTTTTATGAGATAATATAATTAATTTGTTTATATCTTATAAAAAATATCAATCACTCAATAAATAACATATCATTTGGCCTTTAGAGTCGCAACTATTAATAAAACACCATCATCCAAAACAAAATTTTATTCTCTGTCTCATTTTTTCTTTTTTCTTTTTTTCCTTTTTCAGAATAGCAAAATCTTCTTAATACTTCAAACGATTTTATACAAATTACTTATATCGAATGAAAATTTAGATAAAAGTTAAAAAATCTATGTGTAAATTCTATGTGTATGGATTATTTTTTCAAATATACATTTGATTAATTAATTCAATATATTACTGGGCATATTGTATAGTTTGATTGATAAAAAAATATAAACAATATTTTAGTGTCCAATTAATTAAAGATATTTATAAATAGAAAAATCCACTCCTAATAAAATAATTTTTAACATATATAATGCAATTTATGATTATGAGATGATATAATATAATTACTATGAAGACTAAAATAGTACATACGCCATTTAGGGTGCATTCACCGCACTAAATTGTATTACAGTGTAATGTATTATTTAATGCATGGTATATTGTATTAGGCTATATTATATTAACACTGCATTATATTAATATTATATAAGATTTGGTGCTATACTGGTAAGTATTGATTTTTTATTATACTTTGTTTGGTATTACATTGCATTATACTGATTTTTTTTGTGATTAATTTTAATTGTTTTTGAAAAAAAAAATTACTATTGTGAAGTTCTGAAATATATGAGACAAATACTATATATAAAAGTCTTAAAATTTAGAATTTGATACATTAATTTTCTTCATCTAGGTAATAAAACTAACAAATTCTATAATTTCAGTAACATAACATTTGTTTTTCTTTTGGGGGAAATTCTCAAATGTGTATCTTGTGAAATAAAGATAAAAGCAAATGAAATAAACTATGCTTTATTAAAATATATATCAGGATAAATAAATAATTAAAACATATGGTTCCATTCAAAAGTCATATTTATCATAAAGATCTATAAATATAAGATTTTATCTAAATAGAAGCTAGGAAAGGGGTAGTAGTGTCTAAGGAGAGAGACAATCACGTGTCAACCCGCACCTCCCTTGGGTCTAGTTAGGTGCATGTTTTGGAGCATTACGACAGCGGAATAATGAAGTGCAATACAAGCAAATTTTGCAGCCAAACGTAGTGGTATATTAACTTAATGTTTACATATGGTTTTTAAGCTGTGTAATATGATGTGCCAAACACAACTTTAATACATAATTTTGATGTCTTAAACTCTAAAATTTTATTTTTAATATCTTAAATAATACTAAGGGCCCATTTAGAATTAGTTTTTGGAGGCTCGATTTTAAAAAATTAAAAGCTAATTTTGACGATGGATTTTTTTAAATTACTTTTGGCAAATTACTCCATTATGTAGTAAATTTTAAATAGTAGGGAATGAATAGTTTTTTAAAATCTGATTTCGAGAATAAGATTTATACTTAAATATAATTCCATATATATTATAAAAATTTAAAATTATCCTTATTAATTAAGAAATAAAATTATTAACTTTATATATATTGTTATTATTAAAAATTATACTAAGATGAGAAAATAAAAATATAAAATATTTATTTTAATTATTAATTCTTATATACACAATAAAAAATATTTTATATACATGTTTGTAAATATGTAAATAAATTTTATTTAATATTATGTCCAATTCAATTGTTTATATTCTTACAACAATTTAATAATAAAATTTACTAAGTATGTAGTATTGTTTTTAAACTCAAAGTACTTCTAAATTAAATTTTATTAAATATTTAACTAATTCTTTTCACAACTAATTATTTTTAAAACCATAATATTATCAAATTGGCCTTAAACAAGGAGCAAATCAATACCGATTTGAAAGATTTTGATTACATAATATGAGTAGTCCTTCTAGTTGAGCAATTTTTATAGGAGATGTGACCACTAATGCACCGGATTCAACCATAACTCCATAATCTCATAAATTGAATTTTTAAATTTTACCAAAATCATTAAGCAAAGGTTAGGCGAATCCATTATATAAAAATAGGAGATAAAGTATTAGGATTTGATTTTCTAAACTGATTTATGATTAAGGTTAGATTTGAATTGTTGGTTTGAGTTTGATTTGAACTATTAAGTCACTTGGCCTGGACTGCTAATCTCACATTTGGGAGGGCAACAATTAAAGTCCTAATGGACTAAACTTTCTCCCACAGTTAAGAATAATTGAGTGAAGGTTATTGCAATATTTCTTCTTTATACAAAATTATGAGTGGAGCAAATATCTCTCTCTATATTAGAGAGAGAGTAGGTAATTTGGACATTGCAATTTGAATAGAGTACTCTATAAAAATTTAATGTAAACTAATGGTCTCAACCAGTTGTTTGATCATAATCACGGCAGCTGTCTATAATAATAGTAATTTATAAATAACAGATGTAATATCAAGTTGTTTGGTTGTATTTTCAATACAAAAAAAAAGCTACATTAATTAGCCTGTCAGATCCCGTTAATCCAACTTTTTTCAGTAGTATTTTAATTTCATTAATTAAACAAAACAAAGATAACTTAAAATCTTAAATGTTTGGTTTAAAGAAATGACAAGAGGGAAGAGGAAACGAGAGGTGCTTGAGGAGGAGAGATAAAAGAAAATGATAGGAAAATAGAATTAAATTTAATTGTTAGGCTTGAAATGAAATTTTAGAAACAGAAAAATTATATATATTTTTCTTGAATAAATTTACCCTTTGTACAATATTTTAAATTGTTACTTTTGATGCGATTTTACTTTGAATTATTATTTTTAGAAGAAATAAAATGAATCAATTCGTACCACCGCTAGATTTTTTTTTTTAAAAAGGTAAAGAATATTAAAGGGTAAAATAGGAAAATAAGTCCCATTCCTGCACGACGAGAGAGGGAACCGAACGACGACGACGACGACGAAGCTGATAGAAATCGAATCGTGTTCTGTTGTTAATCGGCGTACAAATTCTCACGAGATAGAACAAAAGCATGGGAGAAGAAGAAACCCTAGCACAACACCGAAGCTCCTCCTTCGCTGCTCCTCTTATTTTACTCCTCGTATTAGCCTTTCAGTCTGCTTCCAAATGGCTCGATCAACTCAAAAAGGTATTAAGGTTTTAATTTTTTTTTCTAATAAAAACTCAATCCTCTTGCAAATATTGATTAATTTTCTTTTTAAAATTGTTTATTGATTATGAAATTTTAATAGAGAGGAGCGAGGAGTGACAAGGAAATCCAGTTGCGGACAGAAATAAAGCAACTATTGAAAGAGGCGAGCTCCTTTTCACAGTGAGTAATTTTATTGATGTAATTGAAGTTTATACATCTCGTGATAATTTGTTTTTGAATTTTGTTATTTTCACTGATTATGAGAGAATTACATTCCAATAGCACTATATTATTCAATAGGAAATAGCTTCCTTTCCACTCATAAGAAATGTAAGAATCTGGCTTGTCTCTGTCCACGTTCTTGCTTGAATATGACATTTTTCACCCCCCTTGTTGACAATTTTTAGTGGTACAATTGCTCATGGTTCAACTCCCAACATTTAATTTATGCTAAAAGACCATAAATTTGATTTTCCATCTTCTACGTTCATTTTTTGAAATCATATATGCTGGCGGATGTAGAATTTAAAGAAGTGTATCTATATGTGATATTAATGGGTTTTAAAGAGTATATTGGTCCTGTTGATTGTAGGCCATCAACATTTGCACAAGCTGCAAAGCTTAAGAGGTTGGCAACTGCTAAGGAGAAGGAACTTGCAAACTGTGAGGCTAACTGTTACTATTTGTTTCTTTTGACTTATACTGTTAAATTTACATAGTACTTTCTTCTTTCTCTTTAACAAACTTGACTTTTGGGGGACTCTATAACAACTTATATGGAACATTTAAAGCGTTTCTGGAGTGTCTGATGATTAGTGGTATCAAGGGGAAGATTTTCTTTTATGGGTGGCAAGCGTATCAAGATAAGCTCTTGTCTCTTATTTGAATGTGCCACAGCTAACAATTTCATTCTGTAATGATGATCTCCTGACTACCAGCATTGTCAAGACTTCAAATCTTTGTCTTCCTAAAGTTACTGTACCAAAAACCAATAACCTTTTAGGGGATGAATTATCTGTTACTAAAGGTGTGTGCTAATTAATAGAGAACATAAGGAATCTTGGTCAACGACTTTAGTTGTTATGCTGTTGCTTTTTGTTTGTTTCCTTTTTATTTTCCCTTGTTATAACTGTGTTTCCTTACTCTGATAAAAGCTTCTAACTGTTATATTTGTCATGCAGATCAAGAATCACATAGCAAGGAGATACATATGTCTTATGATTTGTATCTGAAAGTTCTACGTATTCTAAAGGTGGTTGTGTCTTCTGAAATCTTTCAGTAGTTTAATTCTTTTATTCTTCTCTTCATTTGGATTGTAAGAATTTATACATGTGGTGTATAGGTTGTCATCTATTTTGTGCTGATTTGTTGGTTTTGGAGAGCCCCGGTTGCTGCCATATCTCAGCAACTTGTGCAACCTTTTGGTAATATATATTCCTGATACCGTCAGCTCTTTCTTATTCTCTTTCTTCTCTCTCCCTCCTGTTCATGGGTATTATATATCATTGTTTTCTTGATTCCGTTGTCCTCAGAACTGTTCTGCCCTTAACTTTATGGACAAGCTCATTGAAACACTTGGGCAGATTATAACATTACTTGCCTCACTAAAGCCTCACCAAAGAAAAAGAAACTTAAATAAGAATGAATTGAGTGGGTATAGAGCAGCTGGATATTCATTGAGGAAAAGCAAATCCACAACATCTTGAATTGTGCAGTGTGTTGATTGACTTATATCTGTTGCGCAGTGTGTTGATTCACTTATATCTGCCTTTTTGCAGGGAAGTTTCTGTCCTGGTGGACTGGAGGTCAATCAAAAAACAATGTTATGGTAAATAAACTTGGTTCTTTGTCTTCTATATCTCTTATTGTGCACAAGCGAGTTTTTATGCGCGGGAGAAGTTTATATCTTCCTCATGTCCATTCTAAAAATCTTAGTTATGGTTTAAATTGCCATATCATGTGTGCTTTTGTGCTTTATTATCAGGAGTGAAGCCATTTGATGTCATTAGGATTTTGAATTAGCATCCAAGCATCTTCTCTCTCATCTTGTCTATAGGTTTGATGACAAATCTTGGTTTAAATGAAAAAGAAAAGCAAAATAATGATTATGAAGGATGGTGACAGCGATGCTTGGTGTTTCTTCAACATTGAACATCTTAACGATTTTCTTATTTTTGGTAAATAATGTATTTAATATGAACATTTTATGGGAAGTTAGCTCATTTAAGTCTTACCAAAAGTTACATCTAAGTGGGGCACGAGCTCTTATTTTCTTCGCTGTCAAATCTCTGTGGTAACCTAGATTAAAAAGGAAAAAAAGGGGAAAAAGCTTTGATCATTGTTGAACTCTCATTATTGATTTTTCTACTTCTAATGCCACTGCAGGTTGGGATAATACCTTGGTTAATATTGTCTACAAGGGTTAGCAAATTTGTCTGTGGGCTCTTCAAGTAGAGGAAGGGCTCTGATGATCTGCACAGACTATCTATTGTTTTGAATATCATGAAGAGAAAATTTTGGCTTTTGCAGCCCCATTTCCGCGATGATCCTCACCCACCCCATAATTTTTTTTTCATTTTTCAGTCTTTTTATAGCTTTTTATTTGTTTTGAAAAGGCATCCAATATGTTACTGCATTGTTTTATTGTATAGATCTTATATAAGTTTCTGTTACATGCCCTTATTTGTAACAATAGGTTGCTCAACTAACATGAATTTTTTTACCCCCTTTTTCTACCCCACGCCACTCCTCCTCCCCCACTTTTTTTTGGATGTGTACACCCTTCTCGCTATAAATTTTGATTGATACTAAGCAGTTGTTTTGGTTGATTAAGAAACAAGTCTGGAAAATCCATTACATAATTCAAAGCTAGCATTCTCTTGGATTGAAGAAGGCGAAGTAATACTTTGAATAAGTGTTAGGTAATACTTTGAATAAGTGTTAGGTAATACTTTGAATAATTGTTAGCATTTTGTACTCTCTTTTTTTAAAATTTTTGTCACAATATCAGTATATATTATCCCATAATATATAATAAACATGATGACAATAATGCATCACATAAACATTAGGACTCCGACTATCTTTATAATAGGAATTGCCCTTACATTATTGTATATTTAACCCATAAAATTACAATTCAGTTTAAAGAACAATTTATTTATGAAATTATTATTTCAAAATTTACAGTTAAGACAGGACATGGACCACATCTTAAGACATGAAATGTAACACGTCTTAAAAAGACGTTGAGGCAGTTGAGTTGATTTTTGTTTAAATAATTATTTAAATAATTACGAATATTTTCAGCGTTACTTAAAATAAGTAAGTAGCAAATCTACATTCATTTTTTTTAAATTACTATAATATTTCTTAAATAAATTCTATGATATAATTCGATTTCCTACTACTACCCTTCTCGGCTTGCCAGTCGACGACCGTCGGGGGCGGTGATGGGCCAAAAAAATCGAACCCCTCGGTCCATTTTGGATGGATGAAATCAGACCGGCTTAGCTCGGTTTGTCGTTTGACAAATTGGTCAGCATTGGTTACGGTAGATGCCAAACCGGATGAACCGGTCTAAGTTCTGTTTGAGGCAAAATTGACCCAAATCGGTCCGTGCCCACCTAATTGAGCGCAAACTCTCTTTCTATGTCCGACCTTTAATAACGACGAGTAAGCTTAAGGACAGTGTAGTAATTGTACATGTCAACTAATATAAAATACTATTTAAACTCCAAAGCGACAATTAGTTTGACAGATTGATTTGCCTTTGAGCTTTGAGTTTAGGGTTCTTTTTTTTGTCTCTGTACGATCGAGTTTCCTCTTAGGGTTTGTTCCAATTTAATCATCATCAGCAAGATAATCGAAGAAGCTGAGAAAGAATTGAATTTTCACAAGTAAAAGCTATGTACGGATCCAGAGGGTAAGTTGCTAAACTTCATGTTTAATTCCTTGTTCGGCTTTCATTATTTTGTTGTAATACTTTTTTTTTAAAAAAAATTGAGTTAGTTTTTATTTTTCACTTGTTTGAATTTATGTTTTGTTGCAATCGCTTACTTCGTTAACAAAATTGAGATTAGAACTGCGAAATTAAGGAGATTTTGTTTAAAAGAGAATAATATTTCAAAAAAAGTAATGATGAATGTTAAATAGCTTGTTTGGTAGTCATTGATAATTGATTAATTCACTTTTTGTATTAGTTATGGCACAGATTTCATGTATCATGATTTTATGATGATGATTCGCTGATAAATTTCTTTCTCCTCAAGTCATGTCACATGCGATTGATGTAACTCAGTGTAAAAACTGTGTTACTTTGCATGCAAATTTGTGATATCTTTTGTGGTTGTATTTATTTTTCTGCTTTGTTTTGCATCTTGTTTGATTCCTTGTGTACTCTTATATACATGTATGCGTGTCGATTATTCTTGGGAGGGTTGCCCAATATGATAATGCTTTTCAAAAATTGCAAAAGTCGAATAGACATTAGGTATCTGGGAAGAGTGGGTTGGGTTTGGTTTTATTAACAGGTTGAGTGGGGATTTTTTTTTTCCTTTTGGGTATGGATAATTGAAGGGCAATATTGGGAAGCGGGGGGGTTTCGGACGGGTACGAGGTCGGCTCAAAGAGACAAAGAATGATGGAACCAAATCCTTACTTCGCAGTGAGCAGCAGTGCAAGTGGCTTTCAACCTTACGGCTATGGTGGTGGGTTTCCGCCCCCGCCTTCCTTTCCCGTTGTTCGCCTCAGGGGGCTGCCATTTAACTGCACTGACATTGACATTTGCAAGTTCTTTGCTGGACTGGATATTGTGGATGTGTTGCTTGTCAACAAGAATGGACGCTTCTCAGGAGAGGCTTTTGTTGTCTTTGCTGGGCCCATACAAGTTGAGTTTGCTTTACAGAGAGATCGGCAGAACATGGGGCGTCGGTATGTTGAAGTTTTCAGGTGCAAGAGACAGGATTACTACAATGCCGTGGCTTCAGAGGTGAATTATGAAGGGATCTATGATAATGATTTCCATGGAAGTCCTCCACCATCACGAGCTAAAAGGTACAATGACAAAGATCAAATGGAACACACTGAAATTTTGAAGATGCGTGGCCTTCCTTTCTCTGTGAAGAAATCTGAAATAGTTCAATTCTTTAAAGACTACAAGATCATTGAAGATAAGATACACATTGCATGCCGACCTGATGGTAAGGCTACCGGTGAGGCATATGTGGAGTTTGTTTCTGTAGAGGAGGCTAAGAGAGCAATGTGTAAAGACAAGATGACAATTGGCTCGAGGTATGTCGAGCTGTTCCCTTCCACACCTGATGAAGCTCGGCGTGCTGAGTCAAGATCAAGACAGTGAAGAGGCGTTAATTGTGGCTAGAGGTTTTAACGGCCGAAATATATTTCTTTTCATCTTTGTAGCTTTTACCAGCTGTGCTAGTATGCATGCACCCTCTGATTTCACGTGAAGCTTTCATTCTGGTGCCACAATTTTTTTTTTGGGGCTCGTTTAGATTGTATGCATAGATTATTCGCCAATATAAATTGTCATCCTTTGGATATTTGAATTTTTATTTCTTATAGAAGTTATAAACTTGAACATTTTGAATATTGTTTGCTTAAGGACCCTGTCACATTGGTTGACCAAATCTCTTTGGGTTCAAAATGAAGAAAAGAAGGAAGTGAATGTTGCAGGATTGACATTGACTCGGTAGACTACTTAAATCGACCTTTTTTTTTTGGGTGTGTGTGAATTGTGTGATTCTATTTCAACGTTTGGCATGGATTTTTCATATACTGTAGTTTCTTGTTATTTAAAACAAGTCAAGTCAAAAAGCTACAAATGCTTTACTCGGTGATGCCCCATACAAATTGTATTCGTTCCCAAGTTCTAATTCGTTAAGACCTAGATTCACAAATGTTATTATTGTTCATTGAAGTAAAGGAGGCAAACATCAGCAAGCAACTAGTTTTCCATCATGAGCGAGAGTGACCTCTCACTGCTATATCCTCCAATCCAGCCAACCACACACGACCTTGGAACTGGCCTACAAGAATCCGTAATTTTGGCTGCAGCATCTGACTCTGAGAAATCTGTCCTCCACCTCGACCCAAACCCATTTTACAATTCCTACTTCTCATTGCTCTCCGATGCTGACCTGACTGACTTCCCTACCTCCCATCCTACGCCTTATTCTGATGTAGAGACGTCTGAGAGAATCAGTCGATGAGTTTCTCTAAGCTTGTTGGGGGAAATTATTCAAGTGTTAGCTCCGTACAACTCATCTGAGGGTACTGGTGTCGATTTTGTCAAGGTTTCCAAATGCACTTGGGGCTTTTGTCGTCGTCCTGCCGTTAAAGGCTGTCTTTATGTAAGGTTCAAGGGATGCCCTCATCTCCACCCGAGCAACTGCCAGAAATGCCGTAGTAATGTTGTTTTCTGATGATCTACACTTGGAATTACAGTGTTACAGATACAAGTTGTAGCTAATTAACTAACCACTAATTTCCTTAGTTCAAGTATATTGCGAAGCTAGCACTATTTTTTGGGTTGGGCTAAGATTTTTTTTCAATTCAATTATTTCTCAAAAATTTTATTTTATACAAATGAAATTATTAAAATACACTAGACAAGCAAAAAACTAATAATAAAACTATAAAAGTACAATGTAAATAAAAAAAAAACACTATCGACAAAATTTTATCTGATTCTTAAAAAAAATCATATATTATCGTATCTAAATTATATTGTGTGCGATAATAATACATTAGAGAATTATTAATTGTTTTATAAAATTTTTTTGACAAAAGTATAAGCTAATAACTAATTTAAAAACAATATGAGCATGCGGGTGCAGTAGAGGTTGACCGTCACTCATGAGGTGGCAACTTGATGATTTGTACAACTGAGTTTTGGGAAATTTAAACTTTGAATAATTGGATCAATGAGTTAGGAATTTGGATGAGTTTTTTCATTTAGAGAAAATAGATATTAACTATTACTATAAGTTTTTTTAAAAAGAATAAATTTATAATTAATTAATTTTTTTTTCAAGAAACTAACCCGGGCTGTTAGTAGTAGTAATAGTACTTCATTTTATATTGTTTGTTAATTTTGAATTAGTCAAAAGTGGTTGCACTAGCTTTGTGGTAAGTAGTGGAGCATGATGTGAAAACATGCTTAATGTTATAAATTTTTAGGTTGTAATCTTAAGCAAGTTTCATTATTTAAAAACTTGATATTATTCAATAAAAAGTATCATAAATATTCTTATTTTGGCAACTTGTAAGTTGTATTTGAGGATTTATTGATTTCTCAAATAACCAATGCTTATTTTGGAGATTTAAATATCATCTAATTAACCTAAATTTCCTGTAAATTTCTTCTGTTTTATTCAATTTAGCATTTCAAACATTCATGTTCGGATCATAGCATTGAATGACGATGACAATCTAGAGTTAAAAATAAATTAATAAAATTACAAGTTGCACAATTTTATGTAGATTTTGAGCATCTTTAGCATTTCAGATATTCGTGTACGGAGCATAGTGTTGAATGATGATGAGAGTTTAGAGTTCAAAACTTCTACAAAATAATAAAAGTATAAGAAAATTACGTAATTTTATATCAATTTTGAGTGTCATAATTTAAGGTATGTTTCGGGCAGTTGCACTACCACAATGCAAACAGTTCCCCCACCTTATATTTTAGGGGAATATCTACTATAATAAAACGTGGGGAGCAGCTGCGCTGCCACGGAAGCTTAATTTTGCAATGAGGGTGATTTGATAACTTCATGTACTTCTTAGGGGATACGTTTGGTGAAAATGTGTTCTGAAGGTATCTTCCGCAATTACCTCAATTTAGTCGGGTCCAAATGTTATTTGATGTTTCTCACAAGCCACACAACCTCAAACTTGAAAGCAAAAACCCCAACGCCCAAACCCGCATTGCCAGTCTCTGGACTGTCGCATATTTTCTCTAAATTTCGATTACAAACGAGTTGAAAATGTTCACAAAAGCTGCCTTCAATCCTTGCCGTAGCTTTCCCGAGCGAATCCTGCGTCTTCCCGTCAAGTGCTTCTCTTCAGTTCCACAATCCGATGTGGAAACCCAGTTGAGGTTGCTGTTTGAAAAGCCCAATTCTCAATATGCAGAAGCAGTTTCCCTCTTTCAGAGAGCCATTTGTTCGGACCGCTTACCATCCGGGTCGGTTTGCAACTCTCTAATGGAAGCCCTGGTGAGGTCCAAAAATTACGAATATGCCTTTTCAGTTTATAGTAAGATGACCCGTGTTCATATCTTCCCTAGCTTTCTGTCTTTGAGTGGTTTAATCGAAGTTTTTGTGCAAACCCAGAAACCCAAATTTGCTTTAGGAGTTATTGGATTGATATTAAAGCGTGGTTTTGTTGTGAATATTTATGCTTTTAACCTTATATTGAAGGGTTTTTGTAGAAAGGGTGAGGTTAATAAGGCTATTGAGCTCTTTGGTGAAATTAAAAGCAATGGCGTATCGCCAGATAATTGTAGTTACAATACCATTATAAATGGTCTTTGTAAAGCGAAAAGATTTAAAGAGGCGTTGGATTTTTTGCCTGACATGGAGGCTGTGGGTTGCTGTCCCAACTTAGTTACATATGCAACCTTGATGGATGGTCTGTGTAAGGATGGTAGAGTAGATGAGGCGATGGGGTTGTTGGAGGAGATGAAGGCGAAGGGCTTGGATGCTGATGTTGTAGTCTACGGTGCTCTTATTAGTGGTTTTTGTAGTAATGGAAGTTTTGATAAAGGGAAGAAACTCTTCGATGATATGATGGAGAAAGGTATTTCTCCTAATGTAATCACATATAATAGTTTAATGCATTGTCTTTGTAAGATTGGACAATGGAAAGAAGCGATCGCAATGCTGGATGCTATGATGGAACGCGGGATTCGCCCTGATGTTGTTACCTATACATGTTTAATTGAAGGACTTTGTAAAGGTGGGAGGGCTACTAAAGCCATTGACCTTTTGAATTGGATGGTAAAAAAGGGCGAGAAACTTAGTGTTATAACTTATAATGTTTTAATTAAGGGACTGTGCCAGAAAGGTCTTGTTGGTGAAGCTTATGAAATTTTGAACATGATGATAGAGAAGGGAATGATGCCTGATGTGGTTTCATACAATACATTACTAATGGGACTTGGCAAGTTTGGTAAGGTTGACGAGGCACTGGAACTTTTCAATTTGGTATTGAAGGAAGAGAAATATGCTCAACTAGATGTTGTGACATTTAACAATCTAATTCAAGGGCTCTGCAAAGAAGATCGCCTTGATGAGGCTGTGAAGATTTATCATACAATGGCTGAGAGGGGGATATCTGGTAATTTGGTAACTTTTAATATTTTGATTGGTAAATATCTAACAGCTGGAATAATTGACAAGGCCTTGGAAATGTGGAAACATTTACTTGAACTGGGACATGTTCCCAACTCAGTTACATACAGTTCCATGATTGACGGATTCTGCAAAATTGGCATGCTTAATATTGCAAAAGGAATTTTTAGTAAAATGAGAGTTTCTGGAAATGACCCTACCCTGTTTGACTACAACGCCTTGATGGCATCTTTGTGCAAGGAGAGCAGTTTGGAGCAAGCCAAGCGATTGTTTATAGAAATCAGAAATGCAAACTGTGAACCGGATGTTGTCTCCTTTAACACTATGATTAATGGGACTCTTAAAGCAGGGGATTTGCAATCTGCTAGAGAGTTATACAACAACATGCTTCAAATAGGTTTGCCTCCTGATGCTGTGACTTATTCCACATTAATACATAGGTTTTTAAGATTTGGGCTGCTGAGTGACGCTAAAAGTGTTTACCAGAAAATGGTTGCTTCTGGCCATAAACCTAATGCCTGTGTATATGATTCTCTGCTAAAAGGTTTCAGTTCACAAGGTGAAACAGAAGAAGTCTTTGATTTGATTCATGAAATGGCAGATAAGGGTGTTCATATTGACCAAGAATTGACTTCTACCATCTTGATATGTCTTTGTAATATCTCGGAGGATCTTGATGTGGCAAAGCTTTTTCCTACTTTTTCCCAAGAGACGTCGAAGGGCAAAAGCATCTCATGCAAAGATTTATTATTAAAGCTACAGGAGTATCGCCCAGAACTTCGGTTACATGCTGCTTAGCATTTCTCAAGGGGCCATGATGCCACACAATGTCTTGCGCGGTCATCTGAATCAGTCAGTAATATTTAGTTTTTAAATATTAATTTATTATGTTCATATGCTTTTTTGATGGCTTCAGTTTAAAATTCCTTGTCCTCAAGAAGAATTCATACACTATGTCTATATTCTGTTGGTACTTTCCTTGGTCTAATTCTGTTTCATTTAGGAAGCTCTGAGTATGAGCACAAGAAATTGCGGAAGCTGTTAGTATGATCCTCGTGTAAGTGGATGGGAAGTGCTTAAGCAGGTACTTTTTTTTCTCTTTTTGCTTCTCTCTTTGTGAGAACTTTTACCTTAATTATGCTGCAATTTGATTTTGAATTACTGGCGAACAGCATAGCAATGGTGACGGTGGTAGCCATGACAGTCAAAAGGCTCGAAGCTCATACTTTGGATGGAATGTCATTCATCATGCCCAAAGGCCAGCTGCATTATCTGCTCTTTGTAAGGCTGCATTGCACTAGGTCAAAGAGGCTTGGAGTTGTGGATTTCCAGAGAATGCATGTTTCTCGTGATGGAAAATCTGATTGAAGAAAATACCAGAGGGAGAAAAGAGAAAATGTCAAGTGAAAAATTGTTAGGGGTCAGTTTCAGAGTGCTGAACAATTAAATTATTATTATTATTAATTCCTATAAAATTGTTGATATTTTGTTGCTCTTTGTAAGACGACAATGTTTACTGCAAAGCACAGAATCATTTGAGTGATATGACTAACGAAGATGGACGTGAAATTCCTTGTGACAGAAGTAATTCACTTCATCTATATTCGTCCATTCTTCTTCATCTTCGCCGCCCATCTGCAGCGTCGCCTTTCTTTTTGTTCACTTCATGTTTGTTCCTTAAGAAAACAAAACTGGGTCAAAAACACTTTGGTGGAGTAGTTACGGTTCTGTGCGAGTGAATATATTCAGTTTCAGTTAGAATTTTAGAATTTGTGGAAGGGTATCTCGAATCACCAAAAAAGTAAAAAGGAAAAGTGGGTTTTGGTGTTGTTTTTAGAATTGTGAGGACCTATCATTTTATTTTTTGTCTATAGAATTCATATGCGTGATACAGAGAGCAATTTTGTACATATTGTCAAAGAAGTTCTAATTTGGCTTGAGAAAACGCTTTATAATTTGGAGAGCAGCGCCTGCTATTTTAGGCCGAACCGCAATATATCTTCAACCAAACTTAAAATTGGCTTATTCCTTTTGTTTATTTCAAAATATTGGGCTTATTCATTTTTTTTTTCACCTATTTATTCTTGACAACATACTTTTTACTTTTTAAGTTAATTAACTATTACCCTTTCTACCTTTAAGCCCCCGATTACTTTGTGATTACAAGCTCTGATTAAGAAATCAAAAGTTACTTGAGTAGCCGATCATGCAATATAATAAGCATTATTGTCTTATAATTCAATTGCCAATTTTTATGTACGGTCGCAAGGCTCATTAAATTAATATAATAAAACTTACTTGTTTTAATTCATTTTGTAATTATTCCTAAAATGATGAGAAACAATATTTTTTTTCTTTTTATCATTATTTTGAAGACATTATTGTTTGTATTAAAAAATATTTTTTCTGAAAAAATGTAATCAAAGGCGTTTTTAACTTTTTATGTTTATTTTCGAAAACAAAAACAAAAACTACCCGAACTTTATAATGTTCCCAAAGCTTTGGCTTGTTTCCGCAGAATTCAGATTTTAGATTCAAATTCAATAAATGGGTGACCCACCGCTAATGAAGTAACAATGTGGCGTCTCCCAAAAAGCTCATTCTCATTCTCCAGTTTGAGAAAACTGATTTTGACTCGCGATATTTCGGGGTCAGCGTCGAGCCCTAGCTTGTCGATATGGAGGAGAAAGAAAGAAATGAGCAAAGAGAGTTTAATGGTGGCCAAAGAATTGAAGCGCCTCCAGTCCCACCCGGTTCGGTTCGATCGGTTCATCAAATCCCACGTGTCTCGCTTGCTCAAGTCCGATCTTGTCTCTGTTCTCGCTGAGTTTCAGAGGCAGGACCAGGTCTTTCTTTGCATGAAGGTTACTTACTGATCTCTCTTATTTGTTGTTCATGAGTTTGCTGCTTTGAAAATTGCTGTTTGGGGGTTGATTGAAAATTTGGTGTAATTAAGTTACGGGTGATATAAAGGTTAAGTGTAGCACCACTCAAGTTAAAATCGCAGTATTTTGGATTTGTGGTGTTTATGATTCAGTTTGTGTAGTGCCATGTTAAAGCTTATTGCTTGGACAATGATTGCTAGTCCCGTATGATTTGTTTGTATCGTGTGCACACCACTGTAAAAGCTTGCAGGCTAGCTGCAATCATGACCAAATATCATATTAATTTAGGCAGTAAGAATCTTTTGCTTCTAAATACACTAAGTTGGTAGCTTTTTGGGGCCTACATTTGGGCCAATTTCACCCGACCACTTGTTTCTGAAATACATTACTCAATTTTGTTGCTAGTTGAGGGATTTGCTCATACTTGGGACTTTATCAAATAGGATATGTGGCTGTGTTATCTTGGAGAATTGAGCATGTGTTTTTTCTTTGAAATATGACAACTTGTAGGATAGAATAGTGATCTTTAGGAATGTGGAGGAAGAGTTTGGAGTTTTAAATATTGGAGATCATATTTGTTAAAATTTTATATAACCGGTCAATAGGTTACTTTTCCTTACTTCATTTGAGCTTGTTATAAGTTCAGGTTCTTGTTGGTCTATTCCACATTTGAGCCGGTCTCTTAGATTTTATGTTTGTAGATCTTTTGTTACTTCTAGCCTACTTTTTATATAAACCCTTTTATTCATCGTTACACAATTGGAACATATTGCTTTTTTTTGCTAAAAGAGGAACTAAGAGAATTCTTTGGGACAAAATACTCAATTTTCTATATGATTGGTCATATAATCGTGCTTATATAGATGCTTTTTACACAAGATCCTTAACAGAAGGTATAAGAGGATTAGCGGAACTAACTCATTTGTTCGACAGACGAGTAACTAATGGAATTACGAATGGGGTTGGTATTACAAGTTTTTTTGTAGGGGAAGGTATAAAATATTTAGGGGGAAGTCGCATCTCTTTTTATCTCTTATTATATTTATTTTCGTTATTACTCTTTTTAATATTTCTCTTCTTTTTTTTCTTTAAATAATTGAAATATTTCTAATTTTGAATTTTCTTTATTCCCATCCAGATAAAAAGTTTCATAAACAGGGTTATTTTTATCGCATGTCTCTTTAAAGCGCAAGTGCACTTTATGCTTTGTCAACCCCCCCCCCCCCCCAACCAACAGTTCCTCATTCACTTGATCTCTTCCGTTTCCTCGATTTTGTCCGGATCCTCCTTTAGCCAATGATATCTGCCTTGACAGAATTGAGAAAGTCTTCTTATCCCTGTTTTGTGCTGCTTCACTGATCCAAAAGCTTCTTGTCTTCTTGAAATCCAAAACCAACCTGTCAAGTATTCTTTAACTTCTTGTCTTCAAATAGAAGTGTTTTATTAATTGGAGTTGCCGCACTATTTCTTTTTTCTGTTTGGAATGGGGGAATTGGTGGTTGTCTTTAATTCTACACATTGTGAGAAAAAGAGGTATAAATAGATCATTAGTTGTGGCCTTTGAAATAAATTATGAGCTTATGCGACATTAATTAAATTTCAATAGTTCTAAACATAACAGCAACTATCATGCGGTGCATGTTCTGTTTTCTAATTTGAGAATTTATGTAAGTTTTTCAGTTATATGATGTGGTGCGTAAAGAAATATGGTATCGGCCAGACATGTTCTTTTACAGAGACATGCTTATGATGCTTGCAAGAAACAAAAAAGTGGTTGAAGCAAAGCAGGTTTGGGAAGATTTGAAGAGAGAAGAAGTGTTATTTGATCAACATACCTTTGGAGATATCATCAGGGCCTTCTTAGATGGTGGATTGCCCTCAGAAGCTATGTTCATATACGACGAAATGAGATCCTCTCCTGATACCCCAATATCTCTGCCCTTCCGTGTGATCCTGAAAGGGCTGATTCCGTACCCCGAATTTAGAGAGAAGGTCAAAGATGACTTTTTGGAGCTCTTCCCTGACATGATTGTGTATGACCCGCCGGAAGACTTGTTTGAAGATCAAGAATGGAGAAGGGAAAGTGACGAGGAATAGAATAGAAAGCTGCTTCTGAGACACTGTTAGTTAACCAGCCGTAGCAAGAGGTTGAAGGATCTTTCTCTTCGTATGCAAGGTTGGACTGGGTAAGCAGCTGATGACATTTAAAGTAGCTAAACATTTTTCATCTTGCTGTGACTCTCTTCTCCCCGCTTGCCGTGCGTACGAGGATTACCAGCTCTGAAAAAGTATGATTCAGTCCCACGAAATGTGCAGTTTTGAATGACTTGTTTGGGAGCATTAAGCAGAATCTAAAAACATAGCTCCGTTCAACTTCATGTTTGGCTCATCAGGATGAAGATATACCATGAAATTGCCACATTCTTTGGGGTACTCGTCATGTTCCTGTTGCTAATGTTAGTATGCAACAAAATTACTAGCAATGTGATCAATGGAACCCTCGATAGTAATTTGAGAAATATTCAGTAATTCAGTAGGTCTCTTTGTTTAATTTTCCATGTAGTTCGTCCATTGTCAGGACATCATGCATCCCAGCAGTCACACAATCGTGAATTGTGGAATTTATTGTAACTTGTAAGCCAGTAGATCGAGTCCCGGTTAAAAGATTGTGAAACAGGGAAGTGCGGGAAAATTAAATTTCTTCTTCTCTTATAAATACAGAAAGCAGAGAAGAGTACGAATAAAAATGAGCAACAATAGAAGGTATCAAGGTAAAGGCCAATTTTGGATTATTGGAATGATTAAAAATGATTTCAAAAAGTTAAAAGTTAATTGGATCAATTTTGAGATTGTTGTTGAGATAGTTGAAATTGATTTTAAAATTTGCTGAAAATAATCAAATCTTATAATAGATTTTGTGAAGAAGGAAAAGTACCTTTCCAAATTTTGAATTCATAAATTTTCTTCATGAGGGGTGATGATATTTAAACTCACGAAAATCACTTTAAAATTTTTAAATGTAACTTCTTATTACCCGAATGCCTAATTATAGGAGAAAGAAAAAGAATGTAAATGTTACTTTTTATTACTCTAATAACCAACACACACACACGCGCACACACATATATATATATATATATATACTTGGTCTCTGTTAGAGATGTTCTCTCTTAAGAATGATTTTGTATTAGTACGTTCTAACAAACAAATATTCTAATAAATTGTCGAATAATTAGGATTAAAACCAAACGGATAAAAGCATTCAGAATCTGCCTCATTAAATAACAAAATGAGAATACTCTAGAGATAGAGGGAATACCATAATCACGTAGCTTCATTAAAATGCACGCGAGAATAATTACACAAAAATAGATTATAAAAAGAAATTGGCTTAACGCAGAGAACCATGGAATCACGTGATGATAATATCATAAAACAATAATTAGTTACAAAAAAAATGATTGATATTAACCCAAAAGAATGGATGAATGAATTTATATTTAAGTTCTGTTTGGTGTAACTTTTTAAGTAGAACTTATTTCAATAGAGTTTTTATAAGTAGAGATTTTATTTAAAAAAATTAGTTGTTTAACTATCAATGAAAACTTGTATTAACAATTACAAAATTACTTTAACATACAAGTTTTGTAAGGTTATGTTATGGAAAACATAAATTAAGATTATCAAATAAATATATGATATTTTAAATATTTTATCATTTAAAAAAAATTTCAACATCTACTCTCAAAAGTCTAAATTTTGATCTTTTCTTAGGAGAGGCAAAATAACTTATTTAGTATTCAAAATCTTTACTAAAAAAAAATAATAATAACAAAATTTTTTATAAGAGCTTATGAGATTAAATAAGTATTTATGACCATTAGACAAGTTATACTATATAGGCACTTAGTGCTTGTTTGATATGACTTGTCTAATGGTCGTAAGTATTTATTTAATGTCATAAGCTCTTATCAAATTTTGAGTTATTGTTTGTTTATTTTTTTAGTAGAACTTTTGAAGATTAAATAAGTTATTTTGTCTTTATTAACAAAAGTTCAAAATTTGAGCTTTTGGAAATATAAATTAAAAAGCTTTTTTAAGATGTTAAAATATCTAAAATATCCTCAACTTATTTGACAATCTTCTTTTATTCTTTTTATAATATAACTTTAAAAAATTTGTCTATTAAAGTAATTTCATAAGTCTTTAATAAAAGCTCATATTGACAATCAAACAACTAAAACTTTTTAGATAAAAGCTCTATTTTTAAAAGTTCTCCTAACAAAATTTCTAATTAAATAAGCTTTACTTCAAAGGCTGTAATAAATAGAGCCTTAGAAAGATTTAATATCCCACCAAAAACTCAATCTTTATAGACTAGAGTTCCAAGAAAGAAAAATGAGATACTAAAATACAAAGCTCATGAACAACTTCACATTTCCTTTTCCCTTCATAAATTAACCTGGAATAGACAATTCCTAACTCAATCATTTGAGTGTTCTTGTCATTACTCTGTAAATCAAGGCTTTGCTTCTAGAAAGCATACCAAGAAAGGAAAGATCACCTTGGAATCAAGTAAATCTAATACCCCAATAAGGGTGTTCGCGTTTCAAATTTTGTGGATTAGGCATTAATTTATATACGATTCATGATTTTGTAAATTATAAATTTTCAATCCAAACCAGTCCATGGATTAGTAAAATTCAATACAAATTCAATCCACATATCTGCGGATCGAATGTGGATTTGACTCAATCCATATCTAATTCACTATTTTACAAATTGATTTGCAAACTAAATTTTTTTAATTATGTCCAATTTATGAACTAACTAAAAAAAATATAATAATATAAAAATAATTTTACTACCAATCAAATTAAAATTTAAATAAATAAATTATTTAAATAAAGCTAGAAAAATACATTCAAAGTTTAAAAGTATAATATACCAAAAAAAAAATCTCATTTGTTTAGATCAGTACATCAAAATTAATTGTTTAGAAAATTATGTTTGTTTATTTAATTATTTTTATGTTATATTATTACTAGATAAGATATAATATGAAATTAATGTAATTATATTTCTATTTATTAATTAATAAGTACTAATGCTATATTTACAATTTTTTTTAATTAAATAAATATTTTTTTTATTTTTTGGATTCGTGAATTTTTGTAAATTTATAGAAGTAAATTCATATTCAATCCATCGACTGCATATTTTTAAATTTTGATCCAATTAAATCCACCAATCCACAAATCAAACTTTTACGGATTAGACAGATTAATCGAATCATGTTGAATTTTAAACACCACTATATCCTAATGCCTTTTTTTTTTTTTTGTTATTGAAGTATATTACAAACAAATTTAATTTTATTAAAACGAGAAGTAAATTATAAGAATTAAAAAAAAATTAATACAAAGCATTCATATATTTTTTATATTTTATTTTGATCGTCACATGTCCGGGTGAGCAAGCCATCGCTAGAACACTGCTGAGTAGGAATGTTGTTAACACGCATCTATGTTTGGTACACGCAACTCAAAGTCGGTTGGAATTTTCAAGTTCCATAACGACCTGTTGGTTCCAAATATGGATTGTTCTGCTTGTACGTACACAATTTGCGAGTAGCGTAGCAGTAGCAGCCAAAATCCCTCATAATCATGTCATACACATCACGTGTCCAGCTGGCCCGGCGGCGGCTGTTGCCGCGATCAGATCACTGTCCTCTACCCACCCGCCTCTTGGTTTCTCATTTTCACGTGCTGTTATTTATTTATTTTTTTGAAAAGAATATTTACAGTAATTTTACCCAAAAATAAAAATAAAGGTAACCAAAAATTAAAATTAAAACTTTATAATTTGGACCATGTTAAATAAATGATTTAGGGTTATTGATTAACCATGGTTGGACCCAACTTTGCAAGGTGATTTGAATTTACCTCATTTAATTGGTGTGTCTGAGATCAATGGACCTAATCATGTAAGAGTGCTGGTCAATTACGTTTTAGCAGCGCCACTTATAAAAATTCTCCATTTTATGTAACAAATAATAAATAAATAAAAGTGTATCGTTTATAAGCTAGTGGTGGGCCCACATTAGTCTTTTACTTATGTTATGCCTTTTGGTGTGTGATCCGCAAAATAAAACCTTTGGATGATCATCATTGTACGTCGTATTTTTTAATCACATTTTCTTATTATATTTATTATTTTATTATGTCACTTGATCTACCAATCCACTATAATGATTATTATTAACTCTTGCTTATTTCTCATAATCTTATTGCGTCCATTGGCAGTTGCTCAGTTGCGTGCGTTACCAAATAACTTGTTTAGCATGGGTTTTTTTTTTGTTAAAATTTTTTATTTTTATTTTTAAGTATATTTAGGCCATGTTTACTCGGGGGTAGAGAAGTGGGGAGAGGAAAAGAATTTGATTTCTTTTCTACTTTCCATTGTTTGGTTGGTCTAAGTTTAATGGAATTGAATTTCCATTGAAATTTAATTTCCATCAATTTGAAGAATTTGTATTCCTTATCAATGACTAAGGAGTTCAAATTTCTTGTCTATTTAAACACAAAAATTCCAATATTATCCTCTAAACAAAATCAATTTTAAATAAATTAAAGTACAAATAATTTATATTTATTTTCTTAAATTAATAGGATAAATTTATTTTAAAAAAGAAAAAAATAATAAAGTGACTCACCAGAAAGTCGTCGGAGACGCACTTTTCTATTAAAACCGGTACCAATGGAACCCTCATGACCCGATCTACAACTCTATGGGGTTAGAAATGCTAATATATATTATTATTTACATCAAGTCTTATTTAAATGCTTGGAAATTTTTTATCTCTCATATTTCCAACTATATAGCATATTTTCTGCAAAATTAACACTTCCAATGAGTAAATCGTCTGATCATTATAATTCATTTTACGCGATGAAAAATGACAATGAACATCATAGGTCAATGACAGTCAACGGTGGTCAACAACAGTAAACGATGGTCAACGGAAGTCAACGCAGTGGCTATCCATGGCCAAAAAATATAAATTTTGTTATTTACTTAGGTAATTTCTAGATTAAATTAATTCATAATTTTTATTATTTTTAATTTATTAACAATATTAACATTAAAATAGTGGGTATATTTGTCCAAATAAAAAATATGTAATTTCCTTTCCTTTTAAATTTAATGTGAAATCAAATAATAACAATTAATTTTTGTACTTTTTTCCTCTCATCACCTCTATTCCTCTCCTTTTTTCTCCTCTCTTCTCTTCCCATTTCTTAAAACCAAACACTACCTTAGAGTTTCGTACAATCAATATGTTTCATTAATTAATTATTAATATATTTATCTCTATATTATTTTTACAGGGAATAACTAAATTAAAATAATAATTTTAAAACTAAACTTTCATTAAATTACGATTTTTACAATAATAAAATTAATTAATTCTAATAATATAACAGATTTAACTGTAAAATGATTCTCACAATGCATTCAATTCGTTGACGACACCATGTTATTGTTAATTATTAAGTGCTCCTGCTGCGAGTTTGACCATATATTGAATTGAAAAAATAAAATAATAAAAGTAAAAAAGGAAATTTCATTTTCTCTGAGAATCCAAAACCAAAATCGCTTTTTATTGACAACGAAGCTGCTCGGCGGTCGCCTCTGCTTTTCCTTCCATATAACACGACAGAACTAATAATTAATAGTATCACGCATCGGCATTCGTAAAATGACGTCATGTTACAGCCGGCTCACCGCCGGTTCCGCCGCATCACACAGTATACTTCAATCTCCGAAACCGTCACCAACGGCTCCGGTTTCTTGTTACTTACGCGATCATCATGCAAATCAACGGCTGCCGTCAACACTTCTCTTTCGCTCTTCGAAGCGTAATTATTATCATAATAATAGTAATTATAAAAATAATAATGTTATTTACATAGTCGCTTCGGCGGCGGCTGCGGAGAGATCGGACGGTCACGAAGCCGCCGTCGGAGATTTAGTAGACAGAAGGAAAAGCGGAGAGCGGACGGTGGAGTTTAATGTTATTAGTAAGAGTAATGACCGGAGGGTGGAGGTTGTGATTGCGGCTGCGGTTACGGTGCTGCTGGGCGTAGGGAATCGAGTTTTATACAAGCTGGCTCTTGTTCCCCTTAAGCATTATCCTTTCTTTCTCGCTCAGCTTGCTACTTTCGGGTACTTATTTTTATTTTATTTTTTTACTAATTTCGATTGATTTTTCTTTTTCCTTCTTTTTTTTTAAAAAAAAACTATTTGTGTTTCAGGTATGTAGCTGTGTACTTTTCAATATTGTATCTCCGGTACCATGCTGGCATTGTGACAGACGAGATGCTGTCCATGCCAAAGGCTCCGTTTGTGGCCGTTGGCCTTTTGGAGGCTCTTGCTGCTGCCACTGGAATGGCAGCTGGAGGTAATATTTGCTTATAAATTTTCAGACACAGTGTTATTATTGCTAAACTGTAATACATTGTTTAATAATAAACACTTCATTTATGTGATGGGGTATCCTAATAACTTTTGTTGCTTTTTTGGTTTCGGTGTTTATGTTATGTTAAAGTGATTATTGGTTTTCTGTATGGTCGATTTTTCAACTTCAGTGAAAAGTTGTCTTTAACTGTTTGCTTTTTTTTTTTTTTTTAACTGTGTTTACTGAATTGATTTTGTCTCCAATGGGGTTACATTGGATTCTCACTTTGTACCTTTTGTCGTATTTCTTGGATCAGCAATACTTTCTGGAGCATCAATTCCAATTTTGTCACAGGTGAGACGGCTTTTAATGCCATTGCTTGCATCCATTTGTTGATAGTACTCTTGCACAGTGCCTTAAAGTTAGGAGCTTGCTGTTCAGTTTGTTCTGCATATAGACGACAATCATCTCAAAGGGGAAGAGGAGAAAATAAAGTCGAAGCATACTATAATTAAACCAATTGATACGCTATTATTACAATTGAGTATCAATTGCTGATGTGAATTTAATTTGAATGCCTATATTTATCATATATTATACAGAATCAAGTTCTAGGCTTTAAATCCAGAATATCCATGTTTATCAGTCATGCCATCCTCGGTTTTAAACTATAGCTGAGGAGTCCATTAACACCGTAGTTTCTGAGACATTAAAATTGTGGGATAAAATTTAAGTTGCTGTTATGCATTCACTGAAACCAATCTAGTGTGCTTCACTGGTTCATAAAGATTGGATACTCTGGAAATGGTTTACCATGCAAGCTGGTGATGATTTCAAGCTCATGAGGGCATGAGAGCATCTGATGACTTTTCCTACGCAAAACTTGATACTGAAGCTGGATAATATGTTGATAATTCTTTTTGCAGACTTTCCTAGTATGGCAAATTCTCCTATCCATTATTTTCCTTGGGAGGAGATATAGAGTCAACCAACTATTTGGATGCTTTCTTGTAGCCATTGGTGTAATCATAACCGTAGCACGGTAAGTAATTTAGTTTTTGAAGTATATAATGAAATTGTGTTTCAAATCCTATTTGCTCAGTTTCTACATCTCATCCCAAACCATTATTTTCTTTGATGATCACAGGCGTAGGTCTAAGAGACAGTTATATTTTGAATTTAAAAGCTTTAAATCACATCGATTTGCATTCAACAATGTTGTTTTCTTGTTCAGTTAATTGTAGTCTGCTAAATACTATGCATCAAAATACAGATTCTACCAGCCTAATTTTGTGGGGTAGCTAACTTTGAGTGATTTTTGAATGATGGAGTTGGGGTTTCAAAACTCTTGAGGTGCTTTTGGTGGAGGCGATAAAGCAAAACTGCTATGAAAATACGCATAGTAGCATTTCTTTGAGTTATTTGTTAACAAAGGAATAAAAGACTTTTGAGAATCTACTGAAGAAGAGATCAAATTCTTTTTATGGGATAAATTTCAATTTCCAGTTGTGGGGTAGCTAACTTTCAGAGATTTTTGAATGATGAAGTTGGGGTTTCAAAACTCTTTTGTTGGAGGAGATAAAGTAAAAGTGCTATGAAAATATGTGGTGGTAGCATTTCTTTGAGTTATTTGTAAACAAAGGAATAAAGGACTTTTGAGAATCTACTGAAGACGACATCAATTTTTTTTATGGGATAAATTTCAATTTCTAGTTGTGGGGTAGCTAACTTTGAGAGATTTTTGGATGATGAAGTTGGGGTTTCAAAATTCTGAGGTGCTTTTGTTGGAGGAGATAAAGAAAAAGTGCTATGAAAATATGCAGTGTTAGCATTTCTTTGAGTTAGTTGTCAAGAAAGGAATAAAGGGTTTTGAGAATCTTCTGAAGAAGACATCAATTTTTTTTTGTGGGATAAATTTCAATTTCTAGCTTCTCCTGGCCTTCTCTACAATTTAACTCGAAGACACTTTCTCTTTCATTTACTATAATTCTGAAAGGTTCTTAGGATTTTTAGATCTGCTCAATTGATTAGGAGTATATAGAGGTGAGAAAGAATCAGTTTGCTTTACATTTTGATTTCTTGAGATTGTACCTGTAGATTCCCATGTAGTGCATGGAATATGTGGACAGTGTTGTTCATATTCACATTTCGTTTATATCTAAATATAAATGGAATGTGAATTATTGCAAATTATTATTGTTTGGTCATTATGCTGTGTCATAATCGATTAATGATTTTGTTCCAAAATGTTGCAGTCTTTGATAACCCAATTTCATAATCTTTGTTCAGTAAGAGAAATCAAGAGAATCATGATTGACCAAATCCTTCATGACATCAATAAAAAGATTATTTATTCGTGAAAACACTGATTAAGAAGACTATATCCTTACAGGCATGACCACCAAGCATGTGAAGAATATCCATTCTACATGGAATCTAGAACTTAAAAATTTATTTGGAATCTGAAAATTCTGTATTCAATTTGCATTTTATCAGTTAAAGTTATTAGAATTTCTATAGTTTATCTTATTTTAGGATTAATTTTAAACTGTACAAATTATTTAATACACTCAATAACAAACCCAACTAAATTTTACGTTCTTTTAAGAATCATTTAATCATCGTCCTTGTTTGCTAGGTTTGGTCTGCTTACTTATGTGCACCGCAGCAGCTCGATAACATCTTTATAAAGTAGAACCGGCATCTAAATTTTTTGTCCTTGAAAAAATCATAATAACAGTTGACACTTGTTGATATTAACATTTAGTTTGCTTGCCTATGTGCACCTCTGCAGTGGATCTAGTCCTGGTCATTCATTGAAGGGAGCCGGTATATTTTGGAGTCTCTTGATGATAGTTTCATTTCTTTTGCAAGCGGCTGATACAGTACTAAAGGTTGTTGGAATTTCTCAATGATAGCTTGTCTGATTTTCTCTTTTTCCTCATTTATTAACTGGCTACATTTTTATTTTCCTTTTGTAGGAAGTTATCTTTTTGGATGCAGCTCAGAGGTTAAAAGTATGTTTGGTCGAGGGCTGATATCAAGTATATGTTATATATTGACGTAGAATTTTCAATTTCTTGGAAAAAATCTGTACCGCTGTTTTAACTAGCCATATAATTTAAAATAATTCACCTTTGCTGCCATATTGAAACATAGTTTAGATTGGAGTCTGTTGGGAAAGAAATGATTATCACAATAATTAAAACCTCTAATCAAGATGAAGCAACAAAGGATAGACTTATTTCAATTGCTTTACTAAATTTCGCCAAAACTGGAAAGAGGGGGGGGGGGGGAGGGGAACTAATAATGCAGGATTCAGAAAGTGCCTTATTATTTATTGTCAGTGAGTTGGTCTGAATTGACCGTACGAAGAAGCTTTTTCTTTTTAATATTTTTTTCCTCATTTGTTTTCTCTGTTAACATTTGTAGTGTTTTATGATTATTTACTGCATTTTTTACAGGGGGGGGTTGATCTATTTGTAGTAAATTCCTATGGATCAGCTTTTCAAGTAAGTAGCCAATATGATATCCCCATGAGATTTTGTTTGTTTCTCAAAATTGCAGTTTACCCTTTTCTAATTGTTTTCTCATTACTAATCTGAATTTCTGCTAAAAGTTTTTCAAACCATGATTAAACAGGCTTTGTTTATATGCCTTCTTCTACCTTTTCTGTCAAAATTATGGGGTATTCCGTTTAGTCAACTTCCCATCTATCTTAGAGATGGTGCAGCCTGCTTTCTTAATCTTGGTACTTTATCAAGTGGTAAGTTACAATTCATTTGGTAATCTGTTACTTTTCTGGTTTTTTTCCCCTTTTTTTTTGGTACCAAAGTTCAAAGATTTAATTCAAGGGAAAGAAGGCCTAGCGCCGGGGGAGGGGGGGGGGGGGGGAGGTTGGAATGAGGGATGATTTTCATTTCCAAAAAGTTCTGACACTCATATAGATGAAGAGAGGCGGAGTATTCTTTGAAAAATTTTATTTGCCTTAGATAATCTCATTTTTCTGGTGGTTTAGGATCTTTACCACTCAAAAGTCAAAATTATCTGGGGTCAAACACTGTTTTTAGCTATAAGTTTTATAATACAAAATGCTTTACAGGCTTACAGAACTTTTACCAAACATTGCACATATATTACTGATTTACAATTCATGTGAAAATACGGGGACCTCACGCCTATGATAAATATAGTGTATGGGATTTCAAGAATGAGCAAGATTGTAATTCCTTTGCTCCAACTAAGCCAATGGATTGATGGCCTTATAGAAGAGAGAAGGATACATAAGAACAGAGCTCATGTAAACACAACATTGGCATCTGGATTAGTATTTATTCTGCTTTATTATGGCGTCTGGATTAGTATTTATTCTGCTTTATTAACTTTCTGCTGCAAGGATATTGTACTAAATGTAATAATTGATTGATTTACATACTTTGCAATCTGGATGGCCGCAGGATGTGATGGTGCACCGCTGCTCCCATTGCTGTTTGTTCTTGTCAACATGGGTTTTAACATATCATTGTTGCATCTCCTGAAGATTTCTTCTGCCATAGTATCTTCACTTGCATCCACATTTTCAGGTATTTAGATTTATTTTATCAAATTCAATTCCTTATGTAAATTACGAGACCTGCTGATCTCTGCCCTTCATTGATTTGACCATGGAAGAATCCACGATCTTGGCTTGTTTGCCTCTGAAATTGTTCCACCAAAGATGAATAAAAAAGCTACCTGGATTGGTGACTTGAGAGCAAACCCAATGCCTCAAATCTATATGCTAAACTAGACCCTGCAGAACTTATCATTGACAGTTTGATATATCAAAAAAAAAAAAAAAACTGTTTCGTGGATTGTTTGCTCGTAAGAGCATTGTTCATTACATGTTCTGTCGGCTTGTTTTCTATTATTACTATTGACATGTGGTTCCCTTGGTCCCCATGGCAGTACCAATATCCGTGTACGTGTTCACATTGCCGCTGCCATACCTAGGCATTGCGTCATCCCTTCCGACTGGTTTTGTTGCCGGAGCTGTGATCCTCGTTATGGGTTTGCTCATCTATTCTTGGACACCAACAGCGAGTCCTAGTAGTGCATGTTCCTCTTCTGCCAATTAAGATTTGGTACTCATTTATCATCAGTGTTGCCATTTTCAAGCTCAGAAAATGCATGCTGGCCAGCTCTTCAGTTTTGACAATAAACCGGAAGAGAGAGAATTCTCATTGTTGTTGTAGTTGAAATTCTTGTTTCAGCGTTCATGTAAAATGGCTTATTTCATTCATTAGTTTAATAAAAGTAAGCCTACAAATTGTACTTTATGTAATTTACTTTCCCCAAAAAAAAAAAAAAAGTTATTCAAATGCAATGCCAATTGCCTAATTTGATGCTTGACCTTAAATTTTTATAGAATCAAAAATCAAAATCTCTCAAAATTTATTCTAAATTTTTTGTTAGGGCTTTGCAGGTCCTGAATGGGCCTTGCCCTGGCAGGCTGGGCCGACTTTTTTAGCGCACCGAGTACGGAGCATATTTGATTCAAATCCCTTCATTTCATAATCTGTGCGAGTGTGATTACACTCGAAAATCAAAGAAGCGATGATGCTAAGAGCAAGTCAGTTAGCATCGCCTGTGCTCTGTGCTATTACACAGTCTCTGATTCCCACTCTAAACCTGTCTTCTTCTTCTTCACTTTCAATCTTTCAAAAACCCGCCTCTTTTGCTTCTTTTTGCAAATCCTTAAACCCAGCTTCCAATTCCAATTCTTTTCATATTCATATTATATACCGAAGCTTTGCATCTCCGAAAGGTACGTTTGTAATTGTATTTGTAATTATATATATTCATAATTTCATTTTGTGTTAAGGCCTTTTTTTTATTATGTTATTGTATTATTATTGTTGTTGTCGTTGTTGTTGTTACTTCTTTCAGCTGCTTCATTTAGTTCTGGGACTGAGGGTAGTAGCCCAGGTGGTGGCGATAGAGAAATATTGGTCCAACACTTGCTTGTTAAAGAAGATGACCTCAACCTACTGTCGGAACTTCAACGCAGGGTTTCTCAAGGTAGTTAAAATAACTCTTTTTAACAATTCAACTCTTCTTCTATTGATATTAGATTTTCGGGTTTTGATTCAGTCCTAAGGAGAGCTTTGTGAGGAGCTTTATGAATATTGTGATTGTTAATTATTTGATAAGAAAAATGTGTAATTAAATCTTAACTGTTGTAAAAATATTAGCACAGCTTAACTCGCTAGATCCATTAGTTTTCTTGTTTGTATTAATTAGGAAAAAAATAACAAAATAACAAGCAAATATGGGTTAAAAATGCTATTGACTAAGTGTTCTAAATTTTGTTTAGTTGATCATGTATTGATATTTTTGGTTGCTTCCATGAAGGAGAGGATTTGAGTGATCTTGCTGTTGAACACTCAATTTGTCCATCCAAAGGAGAGGGAGGAATGCTTGGCTGGGTGAGGAAGGGGCAATTGGTATGCTTATTATCAAGAAATTCCTTTTGAAAACTGATTGTTATTGATATGTCTTTTAGTAATTTAATCTTTTCATTGGTGCTTATGCTTGAAGAATCTTGATGGTTTTACAGTTCAAGATGGTATGAATGCTATGCAATCCATGTTATTTAATTCACATAATGAAAATGGTTTTGATGCGTTCATTTCTGTCTAAAATTTTTATGGAATTGAGTTGTGCAAGTAAAATATCACTTATTGAAGCTACAAATACTAACTCACTCAAGTAGGTTTCTTCAGTGACCGGTCTTTTGAATTGTATAATGTGTCTGGCTTCATTTCTGCTCAGTGGTTTCTGAATTATAGTTGCTATGGAACCCTACTTAATTAGTTTGAATGATATTTTTAATGAGAATAGATATCTCGATGGCAAAGATGACAAAGATTTAAGGAGGTATTAAAAAGATTGCTGTTTATATGTTTATTTTTTAAATTAGTGTTTAGCTATTATAAATTGAAAAATAAATTTATATTCTTTGATCTTTAATGGCATTTTTAATTTATCTTTCTTTTTATTTGAATTTTATTTGCCATCTAAGGCCATTAATCCTTTGATGTGTTATGTAAATCAATGATGAAAACAATTGGGAACAGGCTTGTATCAGGTAACCTAGGAAGACTAAATCTTGCTATTGGGGCCTTGCACAATGATGCATTCTAGTATCAGATTGATGGTGTATTTTAGAGCGAGATACTTCCCATCACATTCTATGATGATTTCCTTTTATCTTCTGGGTCTATAGCTTTGGACTACATCAAGATTTAAATAGGAAAAATGCATCCTTGTTATATCTGCTCCCTTTAATAATTCTCAATTTCAGCTGTAAATAAGAGTTACATTCTATTTCAAACATCAAGATACATGCATACTAGTTGAAATGATTATTCAATTTGCTAATCTAGTTGACAGATCTTTCGTTGTAAAATTACCTAGGTTCCAGAATTTGAGGAGGTTGCATTCACTACCCCTTTGAACAAAGTTGCAAGGTGTAAAACAAAATTTGGATGGCACTTGTTGCAAGTTCTATCTGAGAGGTATACCTGAAATTCCAAATTTTATACCATGCCTTATGAAATTATGTGGATGATAGATCTAGCTTTGTTGTGCTGTCAGGGAAGCGCCATTACTTCAAGACATTCAGCCAGATGAACTTCACAAAAAAATGCAGGATCCCAATTTTCATAAAGAGGCACAATTGATTGATGTTCGAGAACCTGAAGAAATGTATGCTCTTATATGTTTATTATTCTGCTCCTGCTTAATTTTACTAAAATCATAAGCAAGTTAAAGTTTTTTTAAGACTGAAATGGCTCAAACTATGGAGCATCCATTTGGTTACTTATATGAGGACTTAACTCAAGAAATTTCTAGGAGATCAATTGTAGTTACTATTGTAGAATGATGGGAAGCATATATATGCAATGTTTTGTGAGAAAATGGGTAAAACTTTTGAAATGTGTAACCTTTTTATCTACTGCTGCTTTTGCTTCCAAAATATGATATGTTGCAATTCTACAATAACTAGGAGAAGTATGAATTCTGGCATCAGTAGTGGTATATCTGGAAGATTCACGACTCAATTAAGCTAGTCAGCTCCCCAAACTCTATACCTAAGTCCACCTTTTTTTCAAAATTATTATTATTTTTACTATTATTGTTATTATTATTTTGGTTGTGTGATGTTTGGTTGAAACTGAAGAAGCTTATGGAGTATTAGAAAAATGGTTTTACATTTACTGGATGAATCTCAAATTTTTGGCTATAGTGAGAAGCTATTTCTGAGCCGTTTTGAAGGCTCAATTGTCTAAGATACTCTTATCGAACTGAGAGTTTTTTTCATTCCGTCTCATAACATAACCTTAAAAGACTTGTAACTAAACAATCAACAATTTTTTGTAAAAGCAATTATAGAAGCTCCACTGGTGTAAGATCTATTTGAAGAACTTAAAACAAATAGATAAGTTGATGGGATTGAAGAGGATAACTTAGTAAATTGTGCATACCCCCAGTAAATTTTATCATGATAAGACTGCAAAATTGACTATTTGCTGTAGGTGACAAGGTATACACATCTCTCTGTGTGTGTGCACGTGCACATATACATTAACTACATGCATGTTCTCATACTGTTGCTTTTGGTCTTAATTTATAAATTTCCCACTTTTGATGATGCCTGTTTTACGTTCTTGCGGCCTTTTGATCTTTCTTGTATGACAGTGCCCTATCTTCTTTGCCGGGATTTCAAGTGCTTCCCCTCCGCCAATTTGGAAGCTGGGGACCAGATATAACTGCTAAGTTTGATCCTCAGAAGGATACATATGTAATGGTGTGTAAAATTTCTGTTGTATTTCAAAAATCTTCAATTTTCTTCTGTTCTAAAGCTAAAATGAACTGAGTTCTATTTCCTGTTGAAGCTAACGTGTTTAATTTAATTTAATTTTTCCTTCACAATTTGCTACAAAGAATTGCCGTAGGTCTGTTTTTGCTTAATATTTAGGGAGGGGAAAGTTTATGTTTGATTTTTCATCCAAGAGATGCAAAGGATGTAATATTATCTATGATTGGCAAGCAGTATGCTTAAGGTTCAGAGTAGTGCTTCTTTTGCTCCTCCTCACTTGTGTCCTATAAAAACCTTATCTAAAGAATGCACTTGTATGTAGCCCACCACATTTTACTGGAATTTCTGTTGTCAATATCAAATATGTTATTCAAAACCCTGTCTTCCTGTAAGGACAAATTGGGGGAAGAAGTAGTTTATGAAGTTCACATCATAATATTTTCTTGATTCATTTTCATTTGCCCGCACATTTTAATGCTGTTAAAGTTTACAGCCTTTCTTTATAATTTATTTTATTTGCATTTTCGTAAGTTAATCTTTCAACTCTGGTCTAATTTGGTGCCTATTAGTTTCTCTGAATTATTCTTCGTATATAGTTGTGTTTAACTTTGCCTTTTATATCGACTTTGTTTTGCTTTTTCCACAACAAAAAAAATTCAATGATTACTAAAATATGTTTTATCTGCAGTGTCACCATGGCATGCGGTCTTTACAGGTTGCTCAGTGGTTGCAGACACAGGTAAATCTCCCATTTTTGCACAGACACAGTTTGAATTGCTCAATGAATTGTTAGCACATGCATAGCAAATTTGGCTTCATGTCTCACTAGATACTATATATTAGGTTTCCTTCTCTTAATTTCATTCTTCATTATCTTTCCTTCCTATGGAATCCAAACCCTGCCGTCCCCCATACCTTACCCTTTTCTTTACTTATATACATAAGCACTAATTCAATTCCGCAAAATCTGTTAAAATACAGAGACAAAAGAATTGGTGATTAATTGATGACAAAAGAAGGCTATCGTCTATAGCTGTGGGCTTAGTGGTATCAGAGTGAGATTATGGGTTCTAATCCTAGGAATGTTGCTGAGGTGGAGTTTATTGGTTTTCAGGGGCTGGCCATTAACCTTTGATTCAAGTGGGTCCTATAGGGGATCCGCGTGAAGAGCATGAATGGTCAACCCAAGGTGCTAAATTGGAGCACCCACTCAATCCCACCTGTGTCAACTATTTATTTTGTAGTGGAAAATTTTAATCACTCCAGTTTAGTGCAAAATTTCAAACTTCGGTAAAAACGAAGGAAAACAAATTATTAGGAATTGCAACTGTATTTTATATGTTGTTACTTGGTTTCAAGTTATAGTTTCTTTTATTTGTCCCATTGAGATGATTTTTTAATCCTTCCATTTCTTCTACTATATGTCTGTCTTGTACAAATTATTAGGAAAACAAATTATTAAAAACGAAGGAAGACAAATTATTAGGAATTGCAACTGTATTTTATATGTTGTCACTTGGTTTCAACTTGTATTTTTAAAAACTCAGTTCACAAAAGTTCTGCTGCATATACTCATTGCTTGATGCATTGTGGTAGGAGGGTTTTACTAACCCATGTTTTTAATGTTGGGGATGAGAACTTGTTCTTTTTCTTTGCCTAGTATGCTAATTTTCTGATCTCTCTCCTTTTTTTTTTTCTCTTCGTTATTTGCTTCAAATTATTCAGGGTTTTAGGAGAGTATTTAACGTATCTGGCGGAATACATGCGTATGCTACCAAGGTTGATCCATCAATTCCTACGTACTGATGCTGACAAACTCTTTTCCTCTATTTGTGAAGTATCCTTTTTACTCTTCTATGGAGGAACTTCATATAATGGAATTAGCATATTGAATTATAATTAACATTGCACATATCCTGTTCTAAGTTTCTGTACAATACCTGTTTCTTGAGAAACAATTCTGAGCACTGGCAATAAAAAAATTTATGTCTTAATGGATTGGTTTAATTTTTTACTAGTAACATTCCCATTCTGTTAAAATACTCTCAGGAAATATTGTACTTCAAATTTCCATCTGTTAACTTTGTTCCAGCTCTAATGCTTCTTGTGCATTTCAATGGAAGTTTACTGCTAGTAAATATCCTAACTGGTCCGAAACCTTGGCTGGGGTTCAGCTTAGGTTATAATAGAACAAAAAGTGCTTTTTCTAATCACTTTTTTCACCAAACTTTAGGGGTACCGGGCCTTCATGTCATCCCTACCAGGAAGCCAATAGGTAGGAGATACCATGGTATAAGAGCACGTGAAAGGACGTTCAAATCTATCGTGGTCATTTGTCCACAGAGGAGAGATGGAGAGATATAGGCTTCTTCAGTGCAGGTTGCATGAAATATCGAAGGAATGAAGAGAAAATGGTTCCAAATGAGAAGATACTAATTTACCCCTACCTGAGTGTCCTCTAATTAAGGGAGAACCAGGTGTATCGTTGGACAAAAGATGCCTTTAGAGAGACTCCACCATACAAGGGTTAGGCAAAGGACAAAGGGAAAGGTTGGGTCTCTTTACCAAAATTCACTCCTTCCTTTCATCTTCAACCTTTGTTTTAGGGTTTTTTCAGTAACATTGGGCGTGGGTAGAACCGAACTGGATCCGAAAAATTTCTGATCCGGCTCAATTTTTTGGTGGCTTAGTACAATATTTTTTAAACATTGAATGTTTTGGTTCGGTTTTCGGTTCAAAATTTCAAATCTAAAAATCGAATCGAAAATTAATTTTTAAATTAAAAATGCCACTTAGCGTTTAGGGTTTGGCTGAGCTGAATCATTCGGTTCGTGTTTTTTAATTTAGTTCGATTTTTTCAATTTTGATTCGTTATGTTATAAGTAAAAAATATTGAGTTAATTAATACCGAAACTAAATTGAATAGAAATATCCAAATTGGTTTTTTAAAATTTCCAAACCTAACCTAACAAAAAATTCTCATACCGAATCGATCCAAAAATTTTCAATCTAAACCAAACCGAATCCGAACAGAAGTAGAGCCCGCCCTTATTCTGAATGACTCTTCGCTTTTCTATAGGGCTTAGTCAAAAGGATGTCTCTCAGTTTGCGGGTCCTAATTTATAATTTTTATTCATGTTATTGTAATGACATAATTTCACTCCCCTTTCACGTCACTTGCAACAAATGGAAATATTTTAGTCCGGATTTCTTAATTAACCAAATTTGGGCTAAAACAAAACTCTTCTACGAATATTGGGTAATATATGATGCGGCAAGACTTCATTCCTTCTGTGGTAAGGTTGTGCCTTATATGTTATATATAATATGATTTAAAATTTTAAAAATATCGTGTCTAAACCTTGGCGTAGACTTGAAAAACCAGTACTGGTATGACCTACATTAATGTTATTTATTGGTCATTCATTAGATGCACTTATAATCTGAAACCTGAAGGTTCTGATTTCGTAAGCATTGCAGAAGTTTCATGTAATAAGTCATGGAATGAAAACGAAAAATGTAAAATTTCGATCAATATGGAATTGGCCAAGAAAAGTATTAGAGAAACCGTGTTATATGTATCTAGCTTGAAAGACCGTACATACTGTTAACAAACAAACATTGGTAGCTTTTGTGATAACGCTCTTGTTTCAACAATTTTATTACTAAATAACTAATTAAACTAACTAAACTAAACTAAACTAAACTAAACTAGAGCTTAACGGGTTCAAAATAGAATCAGGACTAATACACAGTTGTTTACTTGTTTTGGTGTAACAAGATTACTATTACTAGCTATAACGTCAGCAAAGCATAACACGTGTCAACACTAAGTTAAATGAATTTTCCCGGGAAATCCTCTCAACCTTTGTCTTAAGAAACTAGCATCATTTGCTCATTTACCCACAATGACCCTTTCAACCACACGCTTGATTCCTAAAATTGCTCACAATCGATCCTCTTCAATTTCTACACCAAAAATCCAAGCTGTTTCCTAATCCTGCTCTTTCTTTTCTCTCTCTATACATGTCTTTCTAGCTCTGAACAACACTTTCTTGAACACCCTTAAAGAAAGAAAAAAAAAAAGAGAAAGATAATTTAAAATTTAAAAAAAAAAAAAAAGGAAAGAAAAAAGAGAGAGAGTAAAATCTCTTAAAAAACCATCAACTCTCACCCTTCTCTCTCAATCAATCCTCTCTCTTTTTTTTTTCTTTTTTCTTTTTTCTCTTTTTCAAAATTATGGGCAATTGTTGTTCCAATGGAAAGGATGAAAGTGAAAAAGAAGAAAAAGCAACAGCCGGTAATGGTGGTGTCAATGATGGTGCTGGTGGCAATGGCACAATGGACACCCCACCAAAGACTGGCCCACAATCATCTCCAATCCCCAGCAGCGGTGCCTCCAACAAGGGCGGTGGCGGCGGCAAGCCCGGCGCCATCGGCCCGGTGTTAGGCCGTCCAATGGAAGATGTTAAGGCTACTTATTCCTTTGGCAAAGAACTTGGTAGAGGTCAATTCGGAATCACCCATTTGTGTACGCACAAGGGCACAGGCCAACAATTTGCATGCAAGACTATCGCTAAGAGGAAACTTGTTAACAAAGAGGACATTGAAGATGTTAGGAGGGAGGTTCAAATAATGCATCATTTGACCGGCCAGCCTAATATTGTTGAACTCAAAGGTGCTTATGAGGATAAACAATCTGTCCACTTGGTGATGGAGCTGTGTGCCGGAGGTGAGCTTTTCGACAGGATCATCGCCAAAGGCCATTACACCGAACGTGCTGCTGCGTCTTTGCTCCGAACAATTGTTCAAATCATACACACTTGTCATTCCATGGGGGTTATTCATCGTGACCTCAAGCCTGAAAATTTCCTTCTACTCAACAAGGACGAAAATGCACCCCTCAAGGCCACGGATTTCGGACTATCCGTGTTCTACAAGCAAGGTTTTAATTTTCAATTCCTCTTAATTTGCAGCCTTAATTAATTATGTGTTTAGTTATTAAAGTAAATAGAGAATTATAATACTCACTTGTGTATATATATACGCGTAACAGGAGAGGTGTTCAAGGATATTGTTGGCAGTGCATATTACATAGCACCTGAAGTGCTGAAGAGGAAATATGGACCTGAAGCTGATATTTGGAGTATTGGGGTCATGTTATACATTCTTCTATGTGGTGTTCCTCCTTTCTGGGCCGGTAAGTAAGTAATATATATATATATATATATATATATATATATATAGATGATTTTTCATTAGTGTAAAAAATGATTAATTGTGCCCTTGGGGACTTGACCTAACTCATCTAATCGAGTTTGAATCCTGAGAAGGCAGGGGGTTAAAATATTAATTTAGACTTTGTTTGACTCTTACCATTTTGAGAGGAAAAAAAAGTAGCTAGATGATTTTCTATGCAAATAATTTTAATTAATTAATTAAATTGATTTTGATTAATTTGTGGCATGGGATGCAGAATCGGAACATGGGATATTCAATGCGATATTACGCGGTCATATTGATTTTACAAGTGATCCATGGCCATCGATTTCACCTCAAGCAAAGGATCTTGTTAAGAAGATGCTCAATTCTGACCCTAAGCAGAGGCTGACTGCCACTGAAGTTCTTGGTACCTATTTAATTAATTAAGCTTTTAATTAATTCATTAACTAATTATGTATAATATAATAGCAGAAGTTTACTTACTATTAATTGATCAATCTAATTTATTATTATTAATCAGCCCATCCTTGGATCAAGGAGGATGGAGAAGCACCAGATGTTCCTCTCGACAATGCCGTTTTGAGTAGGCTCAAACAATTCAAAGCCATGAATAAGTTCAAGAAAGTTGCTCTTCGGGTACTCATCATCGTGTCACCTAATTAACATTAATCACCAAGTGGTGCTCACGTCTGGACGTCCCTATTTTCTAATGAAATAGTTGTACAGAGTTGCACGTTCAGACCTGAACATAACTCTCTCTCTCTCTCTCTCTCTCTCTCTCTCTATGTGTCTACACACACACACACACACACATAATGGCATTAATGAATGTGATTGAATTTTTCAGGTGATTGCGGGATGCCTCTCTGAGGAAGAAATCATGGGACTCAAAGAGATGTTCAAGAGCATTGACACTGACAACAGTGGAACCATAACACTTGAAGAGTTGAAACAAGGCCTTGCTAAGCAAGGAACTAAGCTCTCTGAATATGAAGCTAAACAATTAATGGAAGCTGTGAGTGAAATTAGTTTTTATCTTTATTCTTCTTCCTTCTTCTTCTTTTTTTTTTTTTTCTTAATCTGTTTAATTAATTTTCTTAAATCTAAACAGGCTGATGCTGATGGCAATGGAACCATCGATTACCATGAGTTCATTACTGCTACTATGCATTTGAATCGAATGGATAGAGAAGAACATCTTTACACTGCGTTCCAGCATTTTGACAAAGATAACAGCGGGTACGTACCATTATTATCATCATCATCATCAGTAAATGAGGAAATTTTATCAATTTAAAAAACAAAAAAAAAATCTGAGGATGTAACGAGTCTTATCCTAGAATGCCGTACATTAATTATTTATTATTTGTTACTATTTATATTATTAGCAGCCTGTAATTGGTCTTAATCACGCATGCACATGCAGCTTCATTACGACTGAAGAGCTGGAGCAAGTTCTCCGTGAGTACGGCATGAACGATGGAAAAGACATCAAGGAAGTGATTTCTGAAGTTGATAACGACAATGTAAGTTCAATTTAATTAGCGATATTACGATGCAGCTCTATTGATATTACAATCATACGTCTGTCGGGATTCTGAGGACTTAATTTTTTGTTCAATTAATTAAGTAATTGATTAATTTTCAGGATGGCCGTATCAACTATGAGGAATTTGTGACGATGATGAGGAAAGGAAATGAAGCAAATCCGAAGAAGCGGCGTGATGTATTTGTCTGATTTTTGCGTATTTAATTGTTTGCGTGGTGGGGGTGATGAAGAATTGACAAAATGAAAAATGGTTCCAATGGGTGGAGTGGGGAAATCATATTTGATAGCTATTTCAATTACTTGTATGTCAAAAGTACAAAAGAATTCATGTTGTTTGATTCATATTCATGGATACTTTTTTTTTTTCCTTTTTAATGTACATTTTTCGAAAACTAGATTGAGAGGGAAATGGGTGTTCGAGATGGCTAAATATGAAGAAGCAAATTAAGATCGGAAGCAGCTTGCAATTAATTAATACATTAATTGTAATTAGTTTCATTCCACCTTTTATCAGGAAGGTTTCAACAAGAGATTAAAGGAGTCTGATTGGTCTGCTGATTAATTTCATGCTTAGGAGATTTGAAGAAGGGTGTGCTTTTTTTTTTTTTTTTTATGTGTTAATTAATTTTTCATTGATCTGCACTTTTAGGAGTACATGATAACTATTGTTGTTGACTTGTTGATCTTTTATGTGTAATTTTTTTTTTAATTCCCTTAGTGTTATTATTTTTATAATTGGAAAATATATTTTATTATAAGCCTCAAATCTATCATACTACTTAAGTAGCGCCTAACTTATTATCCTTGAATGCTATATATATAATCACTTAAAAAAAGAAGAGGGGGGGGGGGGAATATGGCAGATTTTCTTCTTTATACCAATAAATTTCATTATTTATATTAAAAAAAAGTTGCTGTTTCAAGTAGATATTGGGATGAGGGAAAAAATAAACAAAAACTGAGCTGAAACAATAAAATTTATATTAAGGTGACAAGGTGTCTTACGCAATCGAGGTGTGTTACTTAATATGACCTTAGGTGAAGATTGAGAGTGAATGGAAGAGGTAAAGATGCTTTGAGAGGCTTAGATCTAAAGAGGATTTGAAGGTTTTTTTTATCCTGCAAAACGGAGAAAAGAGGTTAGAGGTGGAGTTGGCGGTAGCTAACGACCACACTCGGACACTCAAGTTAGTTTTGGTGTTGCTTTTTGGGCATTAGTGTAAGCCCTTAACAATAGCGGTTGGAGGTTGAAAAAAATCCTCAGCCTTATTGTGTGTGTATTTGATGATAATTAAGAAAAATAGAACCTAAGCATTTTATATGGAGTGTCATGAGGTTTCAAGGATGCTTTTGTTTCTTTTTTCCCACATAATTGTTTAGGCCCTTTTGGAATATGTTTGGAGAATAAGTTGGTGTGTTATTTTCATGATTTGTGCAAACATAGATGTGTTGTACTCTATTGGGTGGTCCAATATACCTCTGTAGATGTTCTTTGACAATTGTTAGCATGACAACTAAGGACAGATGGTCCCAACTATCCTGATAGATTATTTTAGACTTTTTGTAGGCGTGACATTGTCTCCTATTTTTCAATAGAATATTTATTTATTGATTCCTTCTTTCTAGTCGACATTCTTCATAGTGATAACTGCCTCTCACATGATGATCATATTTTTGACATTTTCTTTTACCCTTTTCTATCATTAGTTGGGGTGAAATATGGGTGTTACTATGATATGTAGCGTACTTGGTGTAAGCCGGCTTCTCCTTGGTGATTTTTCTTGTTATTTTTCTCTTTCCATTGACACATGGTCTTGTTTTATTTATTTCTCCAAATAGTTGTTATCTACAATTACATTCCTAGGACTCCAAATTCATGTTTTTGTTTTTGTTTTTATTTCCTTCAAAAGTGACTTTGAATTTGGGTTGGACGTCGGGTATTTTGTGATAAAGATTCAATGCTAAGCCTGAGTTTTTGCTAAACACTTAATCAACAATTATTAAATAAGATAAATAAAAAAATTAAAAATAATTCTAATCATTGATTCAATACTTAACAAAAATTTAATTCAATACCAAATCCTAATCCAATATTTTGACAGAAATCATACAACTTTACTACTTCCAATTTTTGTGTTGATTTAATCCACCATTTTAGTTCATTTTAAACTTTAATAAGCTTTAAGCTTGTATCGGATCTTGAAATTTTCTGCATTAATTAAATTACTTGTATGTAACGGGGTCCCCAAAAAAAAAAAAAAGAAGGGAAATTTATCAATTGTTTGTAATTCAATTGCTTCGCTTCAGTAACCTACCATATTAAAGCACCCAGCGGCGCCTTAAAATTAGATCACCTACAACATCATGGATATTTAGGTGAGATAATTTTTTATTTTTTTTTTGAAAACAGGATGAAACTTATGACACAATTGAATGATTGATGTCATGGTTTTTGTTCTAAAGCTAAAAATGGAAACTTATTGAGGCCCACAATTTTGGGCACTTTTATGGCTAATAAATTATTAATGGTGGTGCTATTTAACAATTAAATGAAGAGAAATAGACATTATTTTGAAATTTTGAGTAATTTTTAAAAGATAACAATTTAATTTTGATGTTTGGTAAATTTAAAAAAAATTTATAGTTTTTGAAAAATATGAAAGGAATAATTTTTCAAAACTTAATTTGAGAATCAATTTTACAATTATTGTAATTTTGTTTATATCCTTACATATATTATAAAAATATAAAATTATTCTTATTCAATTAGGAAATAAAATAAAAAATTAAAGAGATTACTATTATTACCAATAGTATTAAGATAATAAAGTAAAAAATAAAATTATAAAACAAAAATACTTATTTTAGTTTTCAATTATTATATATATACAATAATTTTTTTTTATATCTATGTTCATAAATGTGTAAATAAATTATATTTAATATATTGTCAATTTCAGTCATTTGCATTCTTATAGCAATTTAATAATAAGATTTATCAAGTACATATAACTACTTTTAAAACTCACAATATTTTTTAAAATAAATTTTACGAAATATTTAACTTTTTTTTCACAACTAATTGTTTCTATATCACAGTTAACAACAATTATTTTAAAAAGTACAACATTACCAAATTGGTCCTAAGTTAAATGAAAATGTCATCAATTATTATTTCACCATAAGATGAGTAATAAGACATTCCAAATTTTTTATCCCAAATAATATATTATTAATTGATTGGTTGTAATTCTTTACAAGATTTAAGTGAATTAATTTTATTATCCACCCTAACCAATCGATAAATATTACATTATTTGGAATAACTTTTTAGAATAAAAAATTTGGGATACCTAACATTACTCTTAGTAAGATAAATGTTAAAATATTTATAAAAACAGCCAACCAAAGATATGGACTTTTATTGTCTCAAAATACACAAATACACTTGAAATTGACGACATTGATGATGATTATCGCTATTACAAATTGCAATCCATAGAGAGAAACAAATTCGTGAAGAAATGAAAAGTGGTCATCAATTTAATTTAGAAGCATAAGCAGAAGGGGAGAGGCGAGGCCGAAGCAAAGCAGAAAGTGGAACGGCCTTTTGAAGAGCAAGGCCAAAGGTTTCATCCATGTTGAGTTGATCTTGGTCATCTCCATCTGGCAATTTCCATTCAAATGAATGAACCAATGTGCCCAAGATGTACTCAACAAGCACAATCCCCATTCTAGTACCCGCACAAATTCTTCTGCCAGCACCAAACGAAATCAGCTCAAAATCATTCCCACGTGGATCCATTTTTGCATATTTTTCATCACTTAAGAACCTCTCTGGGTCAAAATTTAGAGGGTCTTTCCACACATCGGGGTCACGCCCTACTGCCCAAATGTTGACACTCAGTCTTGTGCCTCTGGGAATGTAGTAACCATTTACCACGCATGCTTCCGTTGAGACACGTGGAAGATTTAATGGCGTTGATGGGTGTTTTCGAAACGTTTCTTTGCATATGGCTTTTAAATATGGGAGTTTTTCTATGTCTGATTCTTCAAGCCTTCGGTTTCTGCCAATTACTTGATCCATCTCTTGTTGAGCTCCCTTCATAATACTAGGGTTCTTCAACATCTCAGCTAGTGCCCATTCGATTATGCTCGATGATGTGTCCGTGCCGGCAGTAAATAAATTCTAGAGCCAAAAAAAAAAAAAAAGTGTCTCAATGAATTAATACTTAGATTAAATAACATAATTGACTAAACCCGACTTGAGAATAATATATTATCAAGATTATACTGCATTTCACATATGTACAAAAATGAACAACACAAAGAAAGACCAAGAGGCACGAGGTATGAAATAAATATTTCGTAAGTGCAACTTTGATAACCTTAAATGCATGAGCGTAATAATAAATACAAAAGTGAGATAAAAAAAGGGTAAAGTTTTGAAGACACAAATTACCAAGAGAAGTGCTTTGATGTTGGTGATGGTGAGCCTTTCTCCATCAGAATTTTCTCTATTAGCCATGACAATGTCGAGAAAATCTGGCTTCCTTTTACGTTCATTAGTTGAAGCCATGTGCTCTTCAATCATCTTTGTTAACAGGACATCAAATCTGTTATGTAATTTCTTCATCCCACGCTCGATCCCTTGTAAATCCAACCAAGCAATCGAGGGTAAAAAATCACCAATGTTGAAAAATCCAGCTGACGTCATGAGCTCTACCACCATGTCCTTAAACTCATTAGATTCTTTCCCTTTGGTCACAAAAACTCGACGGCTTAGTATGACTTGACCTATCATGTTTGCCATGGCGTACGTCAACATCTCCGGGACCACCACGGGCTCGTTTCGCTGGCTAGACTCACAAATGGCTCGAAGCATGTGGCCTAGCTCAATGTTACGCACGTTACTCCAATCATATAGGGCTTTTCCACCAAGCATGTGCAGATTGCTTATCTTTCTTAAGAGTTTCCACCTCGGACCATAATCAGCAAAGACCATGTCTTGAGCGTCGTAGGCCAAGTGGGTTGCACCGGCGTTCGGCGGCCGGTTCGAGAAATTCAGGTCTAGGGTTTTGAGGAAGGCTCGAGCGGCATCCGGTGTGGATGCCACGACCATGTCACATGTGCCCATTTTAAGGTACACGACAGGTCCATATTTTTTAGCCATTTTGGCTAGTGTTACATGGGGCATGGCACCTAGTAGAGGAAGTGCGCCGATGATTGGAAACCCTTTGGGGCCCGGAGGAAGTGGTCGGGATGATTTTCGGATGGGAAAACGAATAAAGTAACGAGTAATAAGAAAGAATAGTGCCGCCACGGTGATCTCCCGGAGAAGAACTGTGTCGAGGGAAGCCATGTCTCTGTGTAGGTGTTTATTGGGTTGTATGTATCAGTTTGAATTTGATATGAAATTATAACGAAATGGATTTTGCGTTAGGTAAAAATATCACGTGAGATTCGGCTTCACATCTACCAAGTATGGTACGAGGATGTGAGTTTGGTGATTGAAACTAAATATTACTCATTTTGTAAAATCTACACAGGTATGTATCAAAAACCTCTTCAAAGTGTAGTGAAAGCACTTACCTGGAAACTGCCTTTGGTTTTAATGAAATTAAGTGACTGATATTCAATATTCTTGAAACTACAGTTCAATTTATTTGGGTCTTTAAAATATCAAAACTGGATGTGATAACAATATTGAGGGGGAAATTTTTGGGTGGGAAGATTGTTAGTTTTCTCTTTTTAAAATCAATATATACCACATACTCTCTTATTGTTTTCATAATAGTTAATAATTCTTATGGCACCTTAACTTTACAATTTACCCTTGTTTTTAAATATACTTTTATTCATATTTATTATAAATTAAATAAATCATATAAATTAAAATTAAAAATATATCTTTCGGTGTGAAAAAAAAAAATTAATAATAAGATATTTCTCTTATACTTTTTTATTATTTTTTAAATACTTTTCTTATAATACATAAATATTTTACATTTTCAAGATAAATGATCTCAAGTAGATAACCCATTCACCTCTCTTTTCTTTTAAATTTTTTGTACCATAATTCTTTTTGGATATTATGAAAACTGACAATCTTCCTTTTAGGGTGCTCCTAGCGCACTAGTCCCTATCTATTCATTTACTACTATGTGTATTCTTTAACTAATCATTTTAATATGAATACACATGTGGTAAGTATTGAATGGATAATTTAGGAGCACCAAAGACATTCTTGACCGAGGGATGATGATTGAAGATTTTTAAGTTTAAAACTTGAAATCTTTCATTGATTATATCTATCTACGTAAAAATTTTTAAGTTGTTCTTCGATACATATCAATAATAACCTCCATATAATAGTGAAGTCACTTGAAACAGAAATAATTTATTTTGCATTTAACAGAGTCGCAATTCAATGTTAATGTAAAGTTGTGGTGATTTTTCACAAAATCGTGATTAGTAGTATCAAATAAGAAAATATATGCATTTATTAAAGCTTGATAGGACATTATGAGTGTCAACTAATTCAATTGCTTAAATCTTGAGTTGAAATAAGAGGTTGATGATTTAAACTTTGTTCCTATGGATTAAGATGGGATTTAATTACCAATATGCCTAAAAAACAATCTTAATTAATTAATCTGGTTGTGAGTGGAAGAAAAAAAGGAGAAAAAAAAGGCAATACTGCATTTGCATTGCATTAAAACACTATACTTATGCTAACTCATGTTTAGCTACAATTTCTTGTTGCATTGTGCTGCATTATAAAGATGAATATTGCAATGAAAGGTGTATAAAATAAAGTTAAAGGGGGTAGAATTTAGGCTGTATTACATTAAAATATTATTTATGTTTTAAATATAATCATTTAACTTTTATTATTCAATCAATTGTAATAAATATAAATGTAATAACATTGATTTATATTTAAATAAAAATTTAATTTTAAATAATAATATAAAATATTGAATATATAATAAAAATGATAATACATTATTTTTCTCTCATTACATAAAATATTTTACTTTAAATACATTAATATTTTTAATTTTTTAATATCTATACTAAATTTAAAAAATTACACCATTATGTTCGACATTAATAAATAAAATAAACTTATAATTTAATGTTATTTAATGATATAATAATAAAAATTAATATATAAAATTAATGATTTAACAATTAATTAAATTGAAAAAATTAATAATAGAACCCTAAAAATATTAATAAATTTAAATACTATTAATTTAATTACATTATTAATATAAAATAATATTATTTTATATAATACAATCCTACTACACAAAAATATAATATTAAATTACAATTTGATGCAATACACCTAATACAGTATATGATAATGCAATACACCTAATACAGTAGCACGATTTGTTTACATTGATTCGGCGTAAGCTGCTCTTCAGTCTTCACGGAATTATCTAATCTCTGTCTTCGTTAGTTGTAACATAAGTTGGTGTATTCAATTAAATATAGAATCCATCAGGTTTCCAATATCGCGCGCATGTCCGTACATCTACCAGTCATAGCATTAAGAATCACTTTTAACTTATTTGTGAAAGAAAGAATTCACCTACTTGATTGTAATGATTGCATCTCTTGGTGGCTTGGTGATGCCGTGTGAATTGTGAGAGCCAATCGATGAATCAAAAGAGAATTCCCCAACATTAAGAATCACTTGCCCTCATTTTCACTTCAAAATTAAGAGAGAATGATACTCAATCTGGCCGACAAAACCAGTGCTAAACTAATGTTTTTGTTTGCGACAGCTAGTGGCAGTGGGTATCTTCTATCCACTTTTGCTTGACTAAATAATTAAGCTTTAGCATGTGCGTGCAGGGTGACTTGATGTAATTTACATTGATTTAAGAGTTGTTTCAAATAAGTTAAATGTGAATTAAAGTGTATTTGAGAGTGAGGTGCTGTAGTTTTTAAGCTGTAGCTGTGGAATAGAAGTTAGAAAAAAAAATTTACTAAACTGCCAAAATCCAACTACAAGTGTTACCAAACACCTTAGTAGCTGGGCTGTCATCACCACACTCCAAACGGGCTATTAGTTATTAAACACTCTTGGAATATTATTGAGTACAACTCTTGGAATATTGATGTAAGTTACATTGTTATACAACCTAACCATACCCACATGTATTATTATGTAACTTAGCCACATTTACACCTCATCATCACTTGCATACATGATGATGACGATCTCACCTTATTTGCTTCACTAGCCCACATCCTATGAACGTCTCATGTGATGCTTGATTTACATCGCACACGCACACAACCCCTCACGTGCAGCCTGCACTCTGCAGTGGTGGTGCACGACAGCACGAGTAGTGGCGGCAACGGTGGTGTGGTGATAGAAAGCAACATAAGAAAACAACACAATTATGCATAGAACTCAATAACTATTGAAACATGCATAAAGGACCCCACCTAAGAAAAATAAGAGTACCCTCTCCTATCATTCATATTTGTAGAGAACTTTCTATTATATATATGTCTGCAATCTCTAATAATTCCATAGTACAAAGATTGTATTTTGTTCAAAAAAGTTAAACCACATTAAACATAGCCCATTTCATAAACGACCTTCATATTCCCAAAAGCTACACAACCCTGCCTCACTCTATTAAAGTAAAAAGGGAAAAGGGCAAAAGAATGTAACAGTTATCTATCTTACATTTCACTGTTGCTTGCTATCCTTTGCTAACCGTATCTACAGTGGCTAGGGCTTGAGTGAAAGAAAAAACCTACATATTAGTCCAACTTTCACCGCTCCAAAAAGTAGGTAAATCTGTTCCAGTAAGCAACGACTTCTTAACTGACCTAAAAGCAATTCTAGATAGATTTTTCTTCAATCCAAACCACATTGAAGCATATATTTACTACAGACAGAATACTGACCTCAACAATACTCTCTATTGGCCTCGCTAGCAACTAACCACAATATGGTTTGATCATGCACAAGATCTAGAAATCAAGAGCTAACAAGACCAGAAATTTGAGAATTATTAAGATGTACTAGCTGCACATTCAATTAAAACCTGACTTCTCAGAAAAAAGAGAAACGTTTTGGATCTCAGTTCAACCAACAATCAATCTTCCCAAGATCTACCAACCATCTTAGTACAAAATAGTGGCTTTTCGAGAATATTGTTTCAATTATCTGACAGTGTTCCAGATGCTTATACTAGAAGGCAGTAACAGAGCACAAAGATGACTAAACATTAACCAGACCGAAAATCTAAACCGATTTCTCAGAGTAGATACATCATTAACTATTCTGCTCGTGCAAAAATTAAGTAAAAATATAAAAAAAGGAGAAACAGAACATGAAGAAAAACAAATTGAGCTTCAATCAGCTGATCTACAGAAACACTTGAAATTCAAAATCTACTCTGTTAAAAAACAAAGCAAAACTAATATAAAAACTACTTTTTATGGAAAACTACATAATCCACACACCATTCCCTATTTTGATACGACAATATCCATACACATACTGGGCTCTGTCAGCTGATTATAAAAGAACCCTAGAAATTCAAAATCCGGTCTGCTTAAAAAAGAAGAAGCAAAGCACGATTAATATAAAGGCTACCTAATATTGAGGCATACAATCTGGCTGATTCCAAATTAAGAGTAATTGACTATTGTACTCTATTCAAAATTCTACAAATTATCTACAATCAAAAGCACAAAAGACCACTCTCTATTTTCATACAACAATATCCATCATGCACATTACAGAGTTTCCGTTAATATTTTGATTTATAAATTTAAAAAAAAAACACTAGAAATTGAAAATCCGTAACCCTAGAAATTCAACAAAGGAGCTTAAACTATTAAGAATTACTTGTCTTTAGTCGAAACGCCGTACTTTTCCTGCATCTTAGCGAGCTCATCGTCCTTCTTCTTCTGATCAAACTTCTTGCTCATCTTAGTCTGCTGGTAATACAAGACAATCAGATACCTATTGGCAACGTTGAAGCCGGATAAGTGATCCACCGCCGTTTTGGCGTCGTAGATGTCCTCGTAGACGACGAAAGCCGTGCCACGGGTGTCCTTACTCGAGCCGATACGTATCTGCCGTATCGCTCCGTATTTGCCGAAGATGTCGTACATCTCTTCCGATGAGATGTTGAACGGCAGGTTGCGGACGTACAGAACTCTGTTTACTTCTGGCGGCAGACGAGCGTTGCCCTTCCGCAGAGGTATTGTCGCCATTCCCTTCGCTTCGCTTTGTCGATCAGAAAATTCAGAGAGAGGCTCCCTGTAGATTTTAGGGATTCCGATAATTTGGGGGTTTTATAGCATATTATAATAATTTGGATATTTTAGTCTCTTCAAATATTTTGTCCTCATAAAAAAAATATATATATTTTGTCACAATTTTTTAATTCTATTTCTTTATCTCCCTGATCTTTATTGTCAGTATCTCAACGAGTCGGTCGTTTTTTTTTTCTTTTTTAACAGGCGTTTTGGGCAGGATTGAAGTTGAATTTGGGCTTTCGGTCACATTACCTAATTGGATTAAAGCCTGTGATATGCCCAATTTCATTATGGCAGAAATAAATATAAAATATTATAAAAAAAAAAAGGTTTGGGGATTGTGAAATAATAATGCTACACTTACTTGATTGAGATTCTTTGATTTGCATCTCTACTTATGCAGCAAATGATGTGGTATCATCTGATTGGTTTAAGTAATAGATAATTGTTAAACTTTATTATTTTCAATTTAAATAATAAATTTTTATTGATAACTTATCAGTAAGATACAAATTATGTTAACTAAATAAGTATAGCATGACTCGATTATAAGATTGTTAAGTTAGGTTGAAAATAACATTATAGAATTTGGAATTCTAAAATGGTTGTTGAGAAGTAATGTTAGTGATCTTAGTATTTAAGTTTCAATTAATGTATCATTTATCTAATGAAAGATAGATTTATAACTTTATAAAATACGAAACTTACTATCTAATAAATAAGTAATACATAACAATTGTGGACTCAAATATTATAATCTCTTGTTAGATAATTGGTTAGTCTTAGAAATATAACCGACAATTAGCAAAACAAAAAGTAAGGATTTTGGTAAATTTTACCTTTAAATTTGTTCTGTACACTCAAATAGCCATTTTTTTTGGTAGCAATCAGTAATTCCATAACACCTTAATATTATTGAGATATTTTTAAACTTTATTACTTAAATTTTAGACATTACCTATTCAACCATCTGAGATATATTAGGCAGTAACCGCATATTTCAAAAGTTATCACATAATTATTACAACTTTCAAAATTCATCAGCCAGCCCCCCAAAAAAAATTAGCATAATCATTTTTACATCTCCTATTAATTGTATATGTAATTTATCAAATAATTAACAAGTAAATTTTAGATGAGTAACAACATGTTGATAAATTTAGGATGAAATTTTATATCTAAAATGATGTCACACATGGCATATTATTTATTGATTTTAAATATTATTTGAAAGTAATTTCAAGTATAAAAATAAAATTTACCAAATGCCTAAATCTTTTATTTGTGTCCATTACATTTTCAAAGAGAATTTACTCATTATTTTCTAACCACCACCTTGTTAAGTTACAAAAAATAATAACTTACAACGATTCAGAAGTATTTAATTACTGAACTATATTTTAACTTAATTAGTGCATCTCTTAAATTATTGTAAGTTACAACATTATTTAACTTGATCACACCCTTCTAATAATTGCTATAGGGAGTAGGATTGTTCTTTTCAATTATGAGATTTTATTTATCTTTTTCTTTTCAAAGCACTCCTAGACCATGCAAAATTTTTGTCTCAAGACTTCTCGTTTTACACCCACCAACAATTTCTAACAGAAAATGCAATGGCCTATGTTACTCAACTCTTTCACCATATCAAGTAGACGGTTATAAACTAATTTAATGTTCTTTTGCCCAATAAAACAATGACATGTGGCAAATAGGTTTTTAATTTACCTAAAATAGACACGTATATATATATACACATATTAGTGTATGAAAATGACTATTCATATGCCACTCCCTTCCATCTCTTCATTTGGCCGCCATGGAAAACCGGAAAGAGGTCTGTAGCTCTACGCTTAAACAAGTTTAGATTTATTTTGATTTTTGTTTGAAACTTCAAATACATTCATCTCCATTTTTAATCACATATTATTATTATTTTTTGTTTAAATGCTCCAATTTCTGTTTTTTCAAAAAGCATCAGCTGAGTTCTTGGTGATCTCATAGAATCTGGTTCATTAATCATTATTGATGAATTTAGAGAGAATATTTAAATTGAATAAACAAAATGTCAATATTCCTAAAAAAAACTGCTGCAGTTTGATCTCAAAATGTTTTACATCCGCAGAAAAATGGATTGATGACTGTCCCTCAATTTGGTGCGTGGGATCAAAAGGATCCCAGAGCTACCGACTATTCCATGGTGTTCTCACGAGCTCGTGCCAACAGGAAGCAGCAAAAGGCTGATGTTAGGCGTAGCTATGGAAATGAACAGGAAATTCTTGCTGCTCATCAACAAGACGACGATCCTGTTATGGTAAGACTCCATTATACAGAACCATTCTCAGTTACATATCCATCACTGTCATCTATTTGTAATATGTTCAGTTACATGTATATGTAATGCAATTGTATATGTAAAATGTATTCAGGCTAAAGTTAAAATGTTAGATACCAGAGTCCCATTTGTAAAAAGGTTTAAAAGAAAAGAAAAAACCTCTATGAAGTAGACTAAGAAGATAAAAATGATGTCCCATTTTTAATTTTTTTCCCCTCTCTCTAATCCTTTGGAATTTATTGCCTTGCAGAGGAAAAAGAAGATCTTGACCTACATTAACTGCTGTATCAGGCCTTGATTCTTTAACCTGAGATCTTCTTCAAATTTCCAGTCAAACAAAACAGAATTTTTTTTCTGTTCTGTAAATTTATAGATGAACATGTAAATTGGAGAATTAGACAAATAAGTTCTGTATTATTGTGTGCTCTATATGTATCAACCCTACTATTAAGAATTGTTCAAATTTTTATTGCATCTATTGTCCCCAGACGAGACAAAGAAAACAGAATAATCTAATTACAACTTCTGTAAAAAAATTTATTAACAGGTATACATATTTTACAAATTGGATGCAGCATTTGTTTCTTTTGTCCAGGCGGATAAACAGCTGAATTTATTTGTCATAGTTCACAGCTCAACACAAATCTGAACATTGGGCATGATTTTCCTTCTAATTTAGTTACAGCAACTGAAAAAAAAAAGAAGCTAATACCTGCAATCTAGGTCGAGGACTTAAGACGCTTCACTGGAGCTTGGAGGGAAGATAAATACTTAGCATCAACTTTGTCAAGTCCATGAAAAAGATAATTAAAGGGACGCATTTCTATGTACTTTCCAGAACCTGGAATGACCTTCAGTTCATCATTTTCCCAAACAACCCTGCCACCAGCAATCGTCACTTCAACCTTCCCCTGAGACACCATAACAGAAATTTCAAAACCTGACACACCCATTATGAGGTTTGGGCACCATACGTACAAGCACGGTGATGGAGACAAAGTCCTAGATCTAGACATCTTTAAAGCATTTGCGTATGCAAGCACATTTAAATTCTCAATAATGATTGGAGGAACATTCTCACAGTATACAGCTAAAGAAAGAAAAATGCATTAGCATTTTGGGAGAAAGATAGCAGGAGAGAGAAGACTAAACTGAATAAATGAATATAACAGCAATTTATGGTCGCAATGACTCAAACGCAACTAAAGATACAGTATTTTAATAGGCACATCAAGCATTATTACAGTTTAGCTGATTTATATTTAAAGTATTAGAATGATACAATGTTTTGTGCATGGTTTCCATATATAAATGCTTATGTACTGAAAACAAACATATTAAATGCTCTATCCCACTCGTATTACATTGTTCTATCACAAATACTTCCATTTTGATGTTAAAAAGACCTTTTTTATGCTATTTATTTAGTCAGTAGGAGACTCTTGCCCTTGTGCGTGCTTGTGCCTTTTATAAGATTCATATCACATGCTACTGTCATTTTTGTTCAATAACTAGCCTTGTTTTTCTAAGCGTTGGCATATAATTAATCAAACCAAGAGAAACTCCTCCACTAAACGCATGGGTGATAAAATACTTGATCCATTAATTATCATCATCTACAGTAAAACTTACTTTTACTCTCCTGCCCTCATAGACATTTGTATCTAATCTAGAGTGGTGGGACCTTGCAGTAATTTCAAAGCTTGAACTTGGGTTGAGTATAATTATATCTGCATCAGATCCAACAAGAATTGCTCCTTTCCTGGGATATACGTTGAATATTCTAGCACTGCAAAATTTTCAAATACAGGTAATGCATACTTCAGATTCCATGCATATGTATCACGATCAAACTATGAAACGAATATAACCGATTTATTTCAGTGTAAGCCAAGAAGTTCATCGACAAATTAACATGAGAAAACCTTATTGAAAGAAATTTGTTCCATACCATTCAGTGCTAGTTAACCTGACATAATCAGTCACAGAAATTTGGCCAGATTCCTTCAAGACAAAGAATTTGGAATAAAAAAGATATTAGAAATGGTGATTCTAACGAAGCTGTTTATATTAGTTGAATGAGCTAAGATCTTTAGTGGCTTACCACCATTGTATCCCAGACCAAATGCATCCTCTCTTCGACACCTACATTGAGTGTTTGCCACAGTGAAAGTATTAGAGGGCGGAATAGATACAATTTTGTCCATATATTTAAAAAGGAACATTTGTTTTCAGAAACAAAATGGACCATTATGTATTACCATTCACACCATTTGGTATCTTCCGGAAATCATCAATACCAAAAGCCTTTTGTGTAGAATTAAAGGCACAATGATCAGTTCCTACAAGCTGCAAAGTGTAGAAAGTACCAAGTAAAACAATTTAATATCTCTGTAAAATTTATTACAAAAGAATGCGACTTAGGCAATAATAATCCAATCTCCGGATGAGAACTCATACATTCCCCTTGTAGCTTAAAGCCATTTACTGACATTTTTGCAGTCAGCAATTGCAGCGAAAATTGTTGCGACTTACAATGTCACAGCAAATGCATCATTTCCGAAGAACATTGATTTAATTGTCATAGAATACTCAAGCGATAATATGAATCAACAAGTATGCCACTTTGTGGTAAACTTTCATAGATAGAAGAGAGAAACCTGCAAAATCCCAGTTGCAAGGGCAGCTTGTAGAGCCTTGTTGTGTCCTGATGCTCTAATAGGGGGACTCATGACATACCTGAAATGTCAAAGGATTGTAATGCTTTAAGAAAGCAATGAAGCGGACAAAACAACGGGAAGAAAAAGGAAGCATGAAGATACTTGCTTTGCAGCAGTGACAAAATCTGAATGCCAAAGCCAAGAATCATCAAGGACTAATCCAGAAACTACCGGCTCTCCAATGACCCTCTGCCCTGCAATTAATAAAAGTAGAGTAAGTATCTATGCTATCACCACCACCAACAAAACATTGCACCACGAGAAAGGAGATGTTTAAACTATAGTTTAGATATCCATCTATATTCTAACAAAATAGAGAAAGGAAAGCCTAAAATTACAATTAAATGAAATGAACCAAATTGTGAAATATCTATGGTAGCAACACACTTGCACTAGGATCTCAGTCAATTTTACATATCTCATTGTCGATGTGTCTATCTGTGTTGATTTTTTTATTTTTCAGCTGTAGGCATAACATCAGAACAGAGTGTAAGATAAGCAGAAATCCTGACAGAACCATAAATTAAAGGAATTTAACTGGCAGTTAAACTTGTAAACAAAAAAGTTTTTACTTTTTAAGAGAGGAAAAAAAACACTACGGAAACTGTTCAATCTTGGAATTATTAAACCCAGTTAATTGTTTCTAGCTATTTGAATACGACTAATGCTGATAAGATTGAAGTTATCAACTTCTATGAAGAAAAATACTTCTCATAACTAGCCAATTAACTCTTAGTAACTCGGAGCCTTAAAGCATCAAGCTATTTCCCTCTTTGTCTGTATCAGTTGTCAAGAGTACTTAGATGATGAAGAAACTATTATATAAAAGTGTAGAATTTGCAGCAACAAAACAATCTATTTGTATTTGGCTTCAACAAAATTCTACCATCCTAATGATATTACTGCAGGAATCACACAATGGAATTGTAATATTTAGAATGTTTGGACCTGCTTTTCGAGCTTTAGCTATTTCTTCCATTGCATCCACGCTCATGACATGAACAACATAAAGAGGTGTATTCACAAACTCTGCCAAACGAATTGCGCGAGCAGTTGCCTCTCCTTCCAGCTGCATAGACATGGTATCATAAATCTCAATAGAAAAGGGTATGATCTATTTTTCCCACACATCGAAAATTAGCAAAGACAATGCAGTGAATGTATAATATTTGTCAGTAAAATAGTAACAAAAATGTACATTTTCTTTTTAACTGTCCAAATTTTTTTTAAGTGCATCTTTACACGGAAAAAAAGAAAAGAAAAACAATGTGATCACAAGGAAATACAGAAGCACAGGAAAAGTAACAGTTAATTCAACTAATGACAAGAACCACAGATACAGATAACTAATAGATAAATGACAGTAAAATTCTATTTTTCTCCATAATATGCTTCAAAAGTACACATTGCCAAAAGTTAGATGACATTGATATCTAATTATATTTAAGGTCTGAGCTTTGGTTGAACATCAGCAACAGACATCAGCTCCAGTGCCCCAGGAAAGGGAAATTGAAAGTCACATTCTCTGTTTAAATTGATAAAATATTTTATACGTACTCCATCCCTTCAGAGCAAAGCGGTTGACACAACAATTTCAGACTATATGCTCCATGTGAAAGAAGATAACACACATCAATACATATAGTCCAGCGTAAATTTCATAGTACCACCAAAAACAAATAAGGGAAGTTATCTAAAAGATACCTCTGCTTGCATTTAAATAAAAAAAAAAGGCAATACCAGAAGAAAATATTTCAAGAATTACCAATGGAGGCCTAGAAAGAGCATGTCCCTCCGGACCTGTAATACCAAGCTCAATCATCCTTTTCTGTCCTTCAAATACAGCATCTCCATTTTCAGCATGGACCATAGCCAAGGCCCCAAGAGACTTGCACCTCTTGAATCCTTCTATTAAAAGCTCATCATTGATCATAAAAGAACCCTTGTATGCCATGAAAAACTTGAAAGAGTTGATACCTATGAGTTGGCAATGACTAAAATTACTATATGTGTAGAAACCAACAGGAATCCAGAATAAACCATTCATCATGGATTATTGATGTAATCAAATAAAAAATGAGAAATTAAAATCCAGATTACATAAGCTAAAAATTAGGGGGGCAAACCTTTCTCCTTAACCATAACTTCCATTTCGTCAGAAACTACTTCATCCCATTTTGTAATTGCCATATGGAAACCATAATCCATGCAAGAATTCTTTGCCTTTTTTTCATACGCTTCAAAACCAGCAGTCAAGCTTCCATTAATGGGTATAACAAAGTCAATGTGCATGGTTGTCCCACCGGCTAGTGCCGCAGCCTGACCACTGAAGAAATCGTCAATGGTTTCAGAACCCATAAACTCCATAGCAAGGTGAGTGTGAGGATCTATTCCTCCTGTCAATTTCACAATTGTAAAAAAAAAAAAAAAAGGTAATCAGGGTCAGATTTATGTAAATAAAAAGGTATTAAGGATAATGTGGACATGGTATTAGTCTTGGGTTTGGAGTTAACAGCAATGGTAGCACAAAATTCTAGAGAATAGGGAGTCCTCCAAGTTCGAAATCTGAGAAAACATCAAGAAAGAAAGAAATACAACATAAGGAGCCCAAAGTGACTGTAACGATAGAAAAACAAAACATATGATATACTCATTACAGAACCTTATTTGATTTAGCACAGAACAGATTTACACATGCACTGGAGAAGGATTAACCTGACTCTGGCATTTAGATTGCAGAAATTTATGTAAACAAATAATGCACATCAAATAATCTTGACAAAGCATTTCATGCTATATCACATCAAGAGGTGGCAATTCATATTATGGAGTCTTATTTGTTTCGTGTCAAATTTAAGCTAATGTTGAAATCAAAATACAGATACAACCCATTTATTCAACATGTCTAATCGTGTTGACCCTTTTAACAAAGTTAATACCAAAAAATAAAAAATTATTTTAAAGCACGTCAAATATGTCAGGGTCATAAATGGGTTAACAGGACATGAGTATAAAAGTAATAATTATTCGTGTCATACTCAAGTTCACGAATACACACGATTGTATCTGTGTTAAGTTATCATGTTGTGACACATGTTGCCACCCATTCACATCCTTATATTGGATTCCATAGTATAGAAATTGATATCACCAATTTGAAATTAACCTGGCATAACAAATTTTCCAGTGGCATCCAGCACTTTTACATCATCACCAACCTGCCAAGTGCCAACAGGGAACAGCAATCAAATTATTCAACAAGCAGCAATAAAAACATATATAGTGGATATTAGTATACTGGAGAGATTAGAAAAAGTACATTAATATTAGGTTGCACGGCAACAACGATACCGTCCTCCACATAAACATCAGCAATCTGCTGATGGTGAGCATTAACCACTGTGCCACCCTTGATCAAGATCTTCGATGATGATGACGATTGAATTCCACACTGGGGCCCACCGTACTCACTCCCAGCATCACAAAACTATTAAAAAATAAAGTAACAAACTATTGACTTAGATGGAGTTCATGTCTAAGTCTCCCAGCATCACAAAACTATTATTGCAAAGTAACAAACTATTGACTTAGATAAAGTTCATATCACAAACAAATGAAATTTAAAATTTGTTTGATTATTGACAAGTAATTAATTTAATTACTTAAAAATTTGAAAAAAAAAAAGAGGATAAACAGAAGGAGAATAGGCGTTACTACAATACCAGGTTATTTGATTCGGAAATTGGAGGAAAGTAAAGGAGAAGAAGAAGAAGAGCGACCGAAGTGAGTTGATGAGTGAAAGCAGAGGCCATGGAATGAATCATCAGTTATGCGTCATGAGTCAGCCTGTGCCTAGTTGGATACTCGATCTTCCAGTACACCATGCAGATCCTTATTGCGACTTTGTGAGGCGAGTTTTGTTTGTAATTTGCACTTTGTCAATAACTCCCTGATCCTTGGGCCAAAACTTACAAAATTCAATGTAGGCCCAGCGGTATCAAAAAAGGGAAACGTGGCTAATAGTTGGATTGAGCTACGAACAAACATTTATGCGAGCATTACCCAAATTGGGATTCAGATATTTTATTTTAATTTATTTTTAATATTGATTACACATCATATTATTATAGTTTATAAATATTTACACCTGCTATTATAATAGATTGATAAAGTATGAACTCGAAACTCAAGTGAAACAAGTTGTCCAGAGATTACAAGCTCGTGTGACTTGTCACTTGAGGGGTTCTTCAGAGCAAAACTAACATAACCTCATGTGTCACTCAAAACTTAAGTAATACACGTGGTCTGCACGTGTGTTGAAGGCGAATCTCATTTGCTCATAACGACGTTTACGAATGCCGTTTTGAGCTCACTTATGTCAGCTTGTGACAAGCACGTGAGAGAGGAGCGTCTCGGTTGGTTTTGGCGGGAAGGGTTGTTAGCTTAACAAACCCAGAAAACATAGGTTAAAAGGTGCAGGCTCTAAAATCATCTCCATTATTGGGAAACACTGAGAGTAGAGAGAAGATAGAAAAAGAAAGGGGTTAATAGATCTTGTTCTCTGTAAATCATCATCTGTTCTTGTATTGTTTCATTCTCAATATAGTGAAACCTGTTGCTTTTGCTTCCAGTGGATGTAGGCACCACTTATATTTGGTGTCGTTTTATTTTTTTTAAGCTTTGATTCTTGCGTGAGATACTTGCTGTGTGGTTTGTGTTTAGTGTTCGTGAATTCTTGAGTCAGGATTGATCTCTTATGGTGAGTTTGATTATTGTTATTTAAGATCAAATTCTCAACAACAGACATTATACTGATATTTACAATCAGATATATATAATTGAAACTTATATTATTACATAAATTTAATAAATTATATGTCCAAACAAATAACTCTCATAGAAGAAAAATGTTTTTACTCCATTCGTATTTCACAAAATAGAAGAATTTATAAATATTTTTAGCCCCACAATATTTTTATCGGGACTTGAACCGTTGCCCTTGTGAAAAGCAATAGCCTAACCATTTGAACCAAAAGGTCTACTGGCAGATTCCTATATTTTATTATGAATCCGGATGCGATTTGAATTTTATCATCCCCCAATTAAAGGGGTTAAAGAAAGAACAAAAAGATTAACTAGTAAGATTTATAAGTTACATGGAGCGTAAGAAGGTCAAAAGCGTAAATATACAAAGAAAGGGGTTTTAAAGATTTATGGAGGAGTGCGAATAGTCCATCTCCAAATGAAGCTGTAGAAAGTCCATTGAGCAGTTCGCTGAGCCCGATCCATTTGTAGGGTTCATTGCGTGCGTGATTTTGTCTGTGTGCGGGGGAAGAGGGGATTAGGGTTTTGCTAAACCCTAAATTTCGAATGAGAAGGAATTTTGAATTAACCGAATAGAATCTTGTTTGCTTTCTTTGAAACCAATTCTTCTAAAAATTTCTACTTGGCAAGTCTATATTTCTTGGATGGGATTTGGGTCAATCCGAATAATCCGATCGGATTGAACTGCTACTTGAAAATATATATATACACAAATACAAAAGTACAAACTAAAAAATCCCAAATTGAAAAATAAATACCTAATTCCTAAACTACAAAGCAGCGGTGACTGGCGCTCAAACCAGACCCACAACATTAAGCTTCTCCAGACAAACCACGAACCAGAACCACGACCTGACGCACACGCGACCCGCACCGCCTACGGCACAAACAAAACGAACCCAGTCGCGTCTTGATCGAGCTCCAGACCCACGACGCTGAAGACAGTCAAGACACAACCCAAACGATCCCAGCCGGCCAGTTGCACGGCGCACGCTATCGAGGTTCCAGACGAGCAGCTGACGGCGCAACCTCGCGACTTATTCGTGGTAATCCCGACGCATGACAACTCCGGACGATTTGTGTTTAAATTTTATACTTAAAACGTATTTGTTTCATATTTGCTTTTCACATTTGTATTTAGACTTTATTTGGGTTGAGAACACCAATAGGCATTAGTTTTGGAACCTGAAAACTTTTAGGTGGAAATAGGCAAATGTGGTAGTGTTATAGTAGCAGTACTGACTTTGTCTCTTTGGAGGATTTTGTTTGTGTTTTACTCGTTCATGTAAATATGTGTCAGGTGTGATGATGGTTTTCATTTTGGTAAAGGAAGTTTGATATACTTGGAAATGTAGTTGTAGCCTAGCCTGTAAGGTCTTTGTGAATTGTGATGCTGCTGTACTCTCAATAAAATGCATGAATTTCATATGTGGTATTTTTTCTCTTTTAATTTTAAAATTCACGCTCATCCAATTAAAGTTTAAAGGATTGCACTTTTTTTTCTAATTCTTTTGAAAGATGAAAGGATTCAATTTGTGGTTGTAGGATTATTTTGGTTTATTTTGTTGTTGGATGATAATGTTTTATTTTGTGTTGTTTATTTGGAGACTTGGAGATTCCTTTCCTAGATGCTCCTACATTACTTGTGTTTTCATTAATTATAGATTTCATGAAGTTTTTAAGAAAATGATCAAAAGGGTCCCAAATCTGAATTCAATCCAAACTAATCTGAATTTGAAATATAATCCGAATACAAAATATAATATGAAATCTGAACTCATTGGAACAGATCCAAATCCAAACTTTTCTGAAATATTCATCGGATGGATTTTTTCCCAATCCAAATTATCCGAAATCCGAATCCAATTTTGCCCACCCCTATTTTATACTTTGTTTAATTTCATAAATTAGCTGAAGAAATCAAGAGAGTCAACTTAACCGTGTAATAGTTATTTTGCAAATCACCATCAAATTTGATATTAATTATCTGGTTGTTTGAATTTTAGGGTTTCAAAATGGGTTCGTCTTCAAAACGAGCGAGGAATGCAAAGGAAAGCAATAGTTATTCTGAAGACTTGAGTGATTTTGAAAATGACCAGATGACGGTTAGTAAAATTTCTGATTTTTTTTTTTTTTGGTTTTCATTTATGTTAGAATGTTATCTGTGTTATAAGTTGATTGACGATTTGTAAATTAGGATGTCTCTGAGGAAGAAGAGGAAGAATTTGATGCTGTAGAATTAGAAGATGGAGATGAAGAAGAGGGGAGTTCAGATGATGAAGAACAAGAGACAAAGGAGAATGAAGATGGTGGTAAAGATGATGAGATGGAAGAGCTAGAGAAAGAATACATGGATCTTCGTCATCAAGAACAGTAAATTTCTCTTAGTTTCTTGTATACTTTTTATTTTAATTGGAGAAGAAAACTATCTTTCTTCCGCAATATGTTGTCGGAACAATGTTGATAAATCCACATCTTTTGTCTTTGACTCAGGGATATGTTGAAAAATCTTAAGCGACATAAGGATGAAGATATTCTTAAAGGTCAAGCAGTAAAGAATCAAAAGGTATTATGTTTTTATTTGATTTCATCAATGGCCAATGTTCAGTGAACAAGTACTGTATCATGATGGTGCCATTTGCCATTGTTTAACCTTTTTTTGTTTTTTGAACTTTCTTCTGTTCTTGGTAAAGGCTCTCTGGGACAAGACTCTTGAGTTCAGATTCTTACTTCAGAAAGCATTTTCAAGTTCGAATAGATTACCCCGGGTACACTGTAATGCATACTTTTGTTTTAATTCTGGAGGGCTGTCTATCACTTTTATGCATTGTTGGTGACATGATAGATTTTGTCTGCAGGAGCCAGTCAGGTCTTCATTCTGTGAGTCAGATGAAGGAGTCAGTGCGGCATATTCAGACCTTATTACATCTTCCAAGAAGACTTTAGATTCTCTGTTGGAACTGCAAGAGGTAAGTCTTCTGTTAAGAATTGTCTTTTGTTAAGAAAACCTTGCCTGCCTTCTGGTTAGCTTGTCACTGTTTGTTGAGAAAAGCATTGTGTGGTTACATTAGTATGACTGTCACACTCTTTTCCATCTGCTTACTCCTTTTTTTTTTTTTAATAATTCAGGCTCTACTTGAGAAGAATCCATCCATTGCTCAATCCCTAGATGGTATGGCACAAACTTGTCAATATTTTGTCTGCTATTTGTGCACCTGGTTGTGTTTGAATTCATCGAAAGCATATAATGGATTGGATGATCTTTCAATCAGCATTTTTTCTTGAGCTTCCCAAGGAACTATATCGATCATTTTTCCATATATGCTTTCATAGGCATTACTTTTGTGAATACTGTGGATCTTGATGGTATTTTGTTCTAATCCATGTTCCATTCCAAAGGTAACTCTGGGAAAACATCTATTAAGCATTCAGAGGATTATAAGAACTTGGATGCAGAAGGCGATGAAGATTGGGGCCACCTTTCTCATATGCATAAAAGGTATTTTGAGGATCTTGTGGATGTTCTACTGTTTTCCAACACCAAACTAACATTTTATTTAAGAGCAGCGGTATTGAGGTCTTTATTTTGCCTAATGCAGAGATTTGAATGGGGAAAACATTTTATGCTGTTGCCCCATTTCTCTTCTGTGTCCTACCTTCTGTCTTTTATCATTTCATTGTTTGATTCTGTGGTTTTTTGCACAGCTTTCTCTTTGTGGTATACTCTGTTTTGTATTTATTGCCATATACTTAAAAAACAGTATAAAATACTCTCATGTTTCAGGATGGAATCTCAACCCTATTAGGCTATTACTGCATCTGCAGCCTAGGGAACACTCATAGGGCTCTCATGCTTTGACAATTTCTCTCATTTGGTTGCTTGCATTGTCTTCTTTTGTGAACAACTATTTGATGTTTGGAATCTTAACAACTTGAAACTTTTACTGCTTTTATCTTGTAGAATAGCTGTTTTTAGAGACAAATCAATTGACAAATGGCAGAGAAAGACACAGGTGACAACTGGTGCTGCAGCTATTAAAGGGAAATTGCAAGCTTTTAATCAGGTGAATCAAATCGGATTCAACCCATTTATTAAGAATCAATTTCAAATCCAAACTCATTTAATTCAAATTGAATGGATTGGCCCCACTACTAAGAGCTACAATATGACTTACGTGATTTCATCTTCTCTTCACAGAATATTACTGATCAAGTTGCTGCTTATATGAGGGATCCGAGTAGGATGATGAAGCAGATGCAACAAAGAAGGTCAACAGTTGGTGTCTTCGAGGCTGTAAGTTGATTGATCTGCTCACCTCCTTTACTCTCAAATTTTAGATACTTAGATGAGATATGCTTGACAAGCTAAATTCTCAATTATTCTTTGATTTTACTGATTATCTGGCTTATTGCCTAGCAGGTTCCTGCAGCTGTGGACAATATTAAGGGAAAGGTAATCATATTGGTTTATTGGATATGTTGCTGCCATTGAACCATACTCTCTTCAGCAGCATTGTATTTTTGTGCCAACTTGACAAGATGCTTATCATATCCTGTTACTCTGATTAGGAGGAAAATCCTGATGGTGACCCAGAACTTTTAGATGACTCTGAATTCTATCAACAGTTACTGAAGGAATTTTTTGAGACAATTGATCCAACATCCTCTGGTAAATTTCAATATCATCTTGTAAATTCTCATTGTATATGCAAGTCAATATGCATGTTGAATGTACTTGTACCTTCGTAGACCTTTGGTTTACATATATAAATACATCTGGATAAGCAAAATTTGATATCGGACCCTTTTTAGGGCAACATATGACATGAATCCATGAACGCCATTAAAATGGCAGGCATTGTATTATCAGGTTGCGAGACAAACTATGCTAATTTTCATTCTGCCATCATGTTCAGAAAACCCATTTACAATATTTTTACATTTACAATCAATATTTGATTATAATAGTAGGATATAGTGGATCTTCTTTGGAAAACAAAATTGCGTGTGGCTCCTGAAGTAGGTTTGTGATTTATCAAGCCAATTGTTTTGATTGTTTTACACTTGATTAATTGCAGAATCAGCTTTCTATGCTATTAAGAAAATGCAAACTAAGAAGAGAAAGATTGTTGATCGGCGTGCCTCAAAGAGTCGCAAGATCAGGTAGTTTTCTCAAAGCCCATTGGTTTATGGTAATCAGCTGTTGTCAATATTTGGGGGGAAGTGTCGTACCAACGATTTGTTTATGCTGATCCTTTTCAACTGACCTTGTAGGTATAATGTTCATGAAAAGATAGTAAATTTCATGGCTCCTCAGCCCATGGATATTCCTTCTATGGCTCCTAAATTATTTGAAAATTTGTTCGGACTGAAAACCCAGAAACCTGCTTCTGTAGCCTAATATATTCATGCCGTGACAAATTAAATTGGTCTTTTAAGGCTGTGATTTTGTAATGTATGTTGTCTTGAGTGCTATTTTAACTTAATTACTCATTCAATTTGGTGTTTTTAGAAGCTTTAGGTGATACTACTTTTGTTATGTTGTATTTATTCATGTTGCAAACAATACAATAGAGATCCGAATTTACAGAAGAATGCAAGTACTCTTATCGTATACTTCAGTACATAATCTGTTGTGGCAAAAGGCACGAGCCATCCCGGATCATACGGCTGAAATTCATGAATTCACTGAAGAATCCTTGATAGGCAGGACCGGCAATAGATTGATAATGGTGTCAACGATGTGAAAGCAACAGAAAGGAAAGAGATCTTAATGGCAGCTTCGTCGTCTCTGCAAACCAAGAACAATGCATCTTCATCAGTATTGCTGCGGAAAAAGAGAATGCGTAAAATTAGTTAAATTACTTGATTGTCTTTGATGAAGCAAAAACTGAATGTGCTGTGCTTTTGTTCGCCTTTCCTACCATAAACATGTAGAAACAGAAACCCACAAAAGCAAAGCAAATAAGTAATGCAACGCGGACTTACTTAAAATGAAAACAGCTGAGGCCACAATCCAAGCATAAGTCCAATATAGCAAAGCCTGAAAATCATTTTTCTGATTTGGAAGACTCACTGTTATTGATGGATTAAAGTCTCTTTGAGGTTGATGTGTTATAATTTTTAAACTATATTTACTCTAAAAAAAAAGTCATAACTATAAAATAAAAATTAATATTATGTAGAAAATATAACTTTTTAAATAATAAATTGATAAAATTATTAAATATATAATAAATTTTTCATCATACAAGTGTAAAATTAAATCAACTTATCTTCCAAGGTACAGCAGTTAGTGTTTACCAAGCATTTTAGTGCTTGTTATACCTTTTAAATTATAACTGTTTAATCTCAATCTCAAACAGGTTATAAAGCTATATGAGGGCCCTCTCTATTTACATGGGCAATCTAACCAAGAGCTTTAATCTACGTTCATGCTGCTTCTTTGGCTGCTTCAATCTACGTTCTTCTTGACCGTAATTAATAAAATTTTCTACTGAAATAATGGCCAATATTTTGTCACATCTATCATTTGTATCTCAATTTGAGTAATTAGTAATTATTACATTTATCATCTAATAGACGAATGACGCATAGAATGTGTTTGGAACTCTAACATTATGATTGTACAAAACAAGATTGTATGAAAGTTTGTAGCTCTATCATTTTAAAAAAATTTCCTACATATTTTGCCTAGAGTTGAATTCTATGATGGTCGCTGATTCACTCGAGCCACCTCTTAGGTCTTTGCAGAGTTGTTGATTCACTTGCCAACCCTAAACCCTTCACTTTGTGTACTCGTTTCACTTGTGCCACTGTCCTTCGATTTATTGTTTTTGTTGGGACTTATACTACATGCTTCCTTTCTTGATTTTTTTTTTTCACCTCTTTCGTTAAGAGATTTATTATGTCTTAGCTATTTGTATTTTAATAAAGGATAATATATGATTATCCAAACATTTAGAGATATTCGTATTAAAATTGTACATATATTGCACATTGTGATTTATATATAGTCGCTTACTAAAACAACTCACAAGCACCGACCATCGGTTCTATTGGTTTCATGCACTAGTGAATGTTACATGAAGAGCTAACAAATGATGCAATTTGTTCAAAACTTTTTGTTTGAGAACATATTTTGATTGTAACTTAGCTGCGGCCTTTGATTTATGGGCTTGACTCCCCCTACCTTTTAAATATTTTTTTAAAATTATTAAAATTATTCTTGATTCAAGTCTTTTTTTTAATTAATAACGTTCCCTCAGTACTATATCATAATTATTTGAACGCTTCATATTAAAATTACCAATAATTAAAATTTTTATATGGGTGTTGCTACAGTCCCTTCAAAATAATATAAACAGTGGTAACAAGTAGTGAGATCCGTATAATTTTAGAATAAACTATAAGTGAAAGCAGCTGTAATTTAGCAAAATCTTTTTTACATACATGATTCAAAAGTATTTTCTCCAATGTTTCTAATTACCTATTATTCATTTTTTATTGATATTATGTAGGTTTTCTTATTCATTTTTTAAATTATAGTAGAGTGTTTATTTTTTTTTCTTTTTTTAAACCATAACATCAAACATAAAAAGGCCTAACTTAAAATTTTTGCCCTGGGCCATCGCACAAAGTTGCTTGGACTACTTTCACTGAACCCGTTGAATAATCAACCTAGAACTACTCCAATATATTACTTAATCATAACCAATAATTTATTTATATTAATCATCATAATATATCGATTCTATAAGCTACCTGAAGATAATTCCTCAAAAGTCTCTGGATTTAATTTTTGACACCTCTACTTAATTGTAATCTTCTAATAAGGGCAAAATTGATATTTTACCAATTATGTAACTGGTCAAATAATAGTGCTAAGGAAACTATAGTTTAATAAAAGGTTTTGCGAAGATATAATAATAAAATGATAGATACCAATACATCTTGTGGCAAATAGATAATTTACAATTTCTAAAATAATATAATGACAATAATCCTAATTGTAATTAGTACAATCATGAAATCGGATATATACACAACTCCGTCTAAATTTATACTAAACGTCCAAACACATGATAGTAATAGATTTTATGACAATATAATATTATTTGCAATCCAAGAGACTAATATAGTTGACTCTTCAATAAATTAGATTTTAACTTAAATTTTTAGATTATTTAGAAGCTGATCCATTAAGGCACTTATATTTCTTGAGTTCAATGATCACTAAAAAGTGAATGGTATGATTATATAATTTATGGATTGTCTCATGATCTTATCTCTTCCTAAGTGAAAATATATGGGTGATTGCTACTTTGTTAGTTAATAAATAAATAAAATTAAGAAATTCTAAATTCTACTCATACATTATCACTAAAGAGTGTTGCAAAATAGAGAGAGAGATGGGAGAAAGATGAGAGAAATCTGTCCATTCTCTCTCTACCCTTTTTCTAATCATTTCTCTCATATCCCTCTCAATTTAGCATTTTTCATCACTAAAAGACACATGCACAAGATCACTCAAATCCATAAAGAATCTTAATCCGTAATTTACACCACATGATTCATTTTCTATTCAGATTCATATATTACTAGAATGGTAATTTTTAAAAACCTCTCCTGATATTTGGGCTTGTTGCAAGTAGATGATAAGAATCTGTTTATTTGTAAAAAAATCTCTTATTGCCAGTTAATTTTAACATTGACCGTTAGTTGACTGTGCAAAGACAATATTACCCTTAACAACAATTTGTAGACGAAAATAACTATAAAAAAAAACTAAAATTGTTGGTTATTTTACCCTCTTTAAATTATTGATATTTTCTTAAAGTTCTTACAAGAAAAACAAAATTAAAAACTTAAAAAATCCTCTTTAAATTATTGATATTTCCTTAAAGTTCCTACAATAAAGATAAAATTAAAAACTTAAAAATGAAATAATCATAATTTTTACCTATGATATTGTAAATCTTTAAAATTGACAAGGATAAAATTATAAAAAAATAGGATTTGTGCTTTTCGCGCCAATAATTTTAGTTTTTTTTAGTTATGTCAGTTTACAAACTGTTGTTAAGGGTAATATTGTCTTTGCACAGTCAACTAACGGTCAATATTAAAATTAATTGACAGTAGAAGGTTTTTACAAATAAATAGATTCTCACCATCTATTTGCAACAAACTCAAATCTTATGGGAGGTTTTTAAAAATTACCCATTATTAGAATGATAAACGAGTAAAAATACTCTTTTTAGCATCACCCTTAATTACATTGTAAAAGTATAAATTCAGTATTATACTATTAATTTCCATCGGACTTTGTTGCCAAGTGGTAACCCATAGGACAGCAGGGTGTGGGTTCAAGCCCTTACAAGGGTTGTTGGTAAATATCTCCTTGTGCATTAATTGTGAGAATAAATTTCTGTGTTAATGCTCAGCAGACCCTCAGTAAATTCCAAATTGCATGTATCTGGCAAATGTAAATTATACTAAAAATCTACAACTATTTTAAAAAAAATTATTATACTATAAATTTTTTAGGTCATCTCACGATGAAATTGGGGCCTATTTGACACACATGGACTACTTATATCTTAATGTGAGAAAATGTAAAGAATCAGGGACTAGAACGATATAAATCCCAAAAAAGTTCATGCAAGACTTCGAAGAAGATCAGTTACGAAATGAAGTAGCAGACATATTATCTACATCTGTCTATATTGTCCTTAACCTTTAGCAAGCATCACATAGAAAGAAACGATTATCTTTATTAACAACACATCAGCAGCTACCAAATGAAAAAAAAAAAAACAAAAACAAAAACAAAAGATTTTTGTTTTACACATTCATTAATCTACAATAATAATAATAATAATACAATACAAAACCCTTCACATTAAGGACAGCAAGGATCGAGCTCTCACATACTTCTTTCTCTTCCTAGAACCATTTTCAGTCTCATCATCATCATCAACAGTGCCATCAACCTTGTGATCATCTTCTGCTTTGCCGGTGTCGCTGTTCTTTTGATTATTCTGATCATCCTTAACATCATCAATTACTACAACATTGTCACTATTGACGATGTTGACATTAATGGTGTTGTTTGCTCCTGATCTCTTTTTTCTCCAACTGGGTCCAAACCCAGAGTAGTAGTAAAACTCTTCTTGGTTGGAATTGGAGGTGGAACCCTTTGTGGCTCGAGATGATCTGCTACGACGAGCTGTAGGTGTTAACTTTGTTGCTGCCATCTTTTCAATAATAAGACCACCATCACCATCACCATTACTGATTTTGCCGCGACTCGTGATTTTCTCACCTAATTCCTTCAACCCAGATTCATTTTCTATATCCATTTCTTCCACATGTACCACGACCTTCTCTTTCCCTGCTCTCTCTTTCAACGAAGTGGCGCCACTGCATAAAAATAAAACATAAAAGAATAAAAATTAAAAACCCTTTTACATATATTTGAAACTAATTTTTGCAAAGATTTAGATGTAATTAATTAACAAGAATACTGATTTATTACCTCCCAGTAGAGGCACCATTAAAATTGCCTAAGCCTCCATCTTCTTCTGTAAAGTTATTTTCTCTTTCAAACTGTTGAAGGAGAAACAAACAAAACAAAATATGAAAAAGATAATGCAGGGAAATGAAAAAGAGATCCATTTGACCTAATCGGGTATCTGGGGGACGAAAATAAAATTAGGGTTTGGTGAAACCCTAATAGGATAATTTAGCAGAGCTTTACACCCAGCTAGAAAACCCTAGAATAGAGCAAGAAGCTAGAGATGTAGCTAGACGAGTGTAAAAAGGGACTTTTTTAGGTCTGTAAAATTAATAATGAAGTCTAATTAATTGTTTAATTAATAAACCTGGCGAAAATTACTCTCTGTTTCGTCTGAGAAGTCGATAACATCCCACGGCGACTGGTTCAGTTGACAGTCGTATGGCTTTATCAACTCCGCCGGCATGAATGAAGAAAGCCTCACGTTCTTTCGGATCCTCATTTTCGAGATAATTGAGAGAAACCTTGTTTTGAGAGCAAGCTGCTATCTGGCTCCCTCATGAGAAGCCCTTTCTCTTCTGCTTCAATTCACAGCTTACTTATAAATACCACCTTTGATATAATATAATTTATAGTCTGTATACTTTTTTCGATGACGTAGCAGCTGGCCTTCGTCTCTTCTTTCATTTGCTTAAATCGATCGAAGGGGAAAAAAAAAAAAAACCTTCAGTTACTATTGTTTTCATTTGATTTATCGTAACATTAGTTTCTCTATATATGCATGATAAGCTTAAAAGGTATTATTGGACATTGGCTTGTTACTAGAAGCTTAGATTTTAGTTATTATTTTCTAGCTTCTTGCTGATATGGAAGAAAAAATAAAAATGAAAATTAATTGTGAGATTTAATTGATCAGTTTTTGCTGTGAGCCATCGATTTTATCCCGAACAATATCGTTGGATTTTGTACCATATTTGTTAGGGTAAAGGGTATTTTTGTCTATTAAATTGAGATCATATACATTTTTTTTTTTTTTTATATGGAAACGACAATGGGGCAACTTCAAATATAATTGTCAATGGCTAAAATGGAGAAACGCTACGTGTCATTTTGAGGTTAAAAGTGAAACTAAAACAGGAAAAAAAAATTGTGTTAGTTTTTCTATACGTTATCGACACTAATAACTACAGCCAAATGTATAACAAAGTAAAGTGACAACGCTGGTTTCTGGAATCCAAACGCTCAATTTATACAACTCCAATTGGCATCATGACGTTCTTTCTAACAATCACACACAAATAATTATCAGCGTATCATAGTAATAATTGTTTACTGAGTTGGCAATTTCATTGGCATAAGTTCTTATAGTGTTAACTACAAATGTTTAAGTTTGCACTAATTAATATGATCAAGTTATTTATTAATCGTGTAAAGGGGTCTCAATTAGTGACCCAAACTCGAGTATTAATAGAATAAGCAAGGTGTAATGGTATCATCCATTTAAAATATGGGCAAATTATTATTTATTATAACAAATTAACCAATTGTCATGCACATATTAGGTATAATCATGCTTAAAAAACTGACTTGTAAGATCAGGGAGTCTAAGTACTTACAAGCCCACATTCTAAGTCTTGACTTAGTGAATGAGACTCAATTAGAGTTGTTATAATCCAACTCTTTTAGAACCGAACATCCACGACACTTCATACGGCGGCTAGGTGACACAGCACACTAAGGTCATGAGGCCAAAACCAACTACAACGAAGGTCATCCGCCAGGAAAGAACCTGCTCTAATATCAAACTGTAATGCACAATTGGTCCTTATTAATTGGTATCAGAGCTGGTACCACGTCGAGCAAAGGACCGAATGCACTATGTCAAGTATGGGATCAGTATTGGTGTGGATACACAGCCACCTGAGAATGGCTGCTACTCTGAAAAAGACGAGACCCGCGAAGTTATCCAACTAGGAATGATGGACCGGCATGGACATTGGTTGCGAAGCATGATAGAATATTAAGATCCAATATCCCACATGAAATATATATATATATATATATAGTAATATAAATATAAATATAAATTCATGGGTACCCTCTCCTTATAAGTTGGTTTTTAAGGATAAGTTCTAATAATAAGCCCGTATCATTGACTGTAATAATTAATGAAGAGTAATGCTTTTTATGTATATTTCAGTTACAGTGCAAGCCAATATATTCAAGCTGTCAAATGGGCTCTCTCGTGTCTCTCGTATTGAAGTGAAAAATCAAATTGAAAATTTAACTAAGGACATGAATATCTCCTTGCCGGTAATCGCTTGCTCAATTTTTTTATTTTTTTATTTGGTTGGTTGAGTCAGTTTACAGCTCTACATGGTAATATTTGTACTATTAAACGATGTGGAATTGAAGTAACGTGATTGAACGATTAAGATCTTATTCAATATTAAGATTAAACAGTTATAACTTTTAAATTACGTTATTAAAATATTTGGTAAATATTAATTGTTATTACTTAAAAGTTAAATTGAAATTACATACTACTTGCATGATAAAAGAACCTATAATATTTTTATTATTTTTTTAAAAAATTATTTCTTAAAAATCATATCTACTATACTATTAACTTTTATTTTATAGTTAAAATTTTTTCACAACAGCTACAACACCTTAATAGTAAACAAGACTTAAATTAGATAGCCAAAATGAGCTCGAACACAAAGAATCCTAAGCAAAAAACTCATATATCATGGATGGCAAAAACTTCGAATCTTATTTTCAACTCGAAATCATTTGAAACACCATTTGGTACAATAATCTTGTTCCTAAAAATAAATTCAATTGGAATTCAAAATAAAATTGTGTCGCAACTAAAAAATGGGTATCAGATCGGGCTGGTTTGTAAATCTTGTCGGGAACCCTAATTACGGCAGGTGCCGATTTTGTTTAATTTTCATTTAATATTCAAGAAAAAACAAATCAAATCAAAACAAACGAAATAATCAATAATGAAGCCACTTTCCAAGCCCAGGAGCCCAGCTGGTAGGCCCAATTGGCCATTTCGGGTGCAATTTTTTAAAATAATTTAATTAAATAAATGAAAAAAATGCTAAAACTCATTCACTAAAGCTGTTTAAGCCACCGCGTCTCCCCTGACAGCCATGCCGCCACGCTGCTGCTGGTACGCATAGTCCGGTTTTTATTTTATTTTTCTGAGAGGTATGAGATAGCTTAGCTTTATTTGAATCAAATATAGGCGCGCTTAATTGCTTCGTTGGTTTCGTATTCTTAGGGGAAATTACCTTTTTAGCCATATTCTCTTCTGTCGTTCTCATTTTTAACGGCGGTCAGTTTTGTTATGAAGAACGAGGGTTTCACTGTTCGAGCATTGATACAAACACCGAATCAAACTGAGGCATCACCGCCGGTCCGCCGGCTTTCGTGGTAAGGTTTGATAGAAAGCTATAATGGAGCCACTGTTGGGTTTCGAAGATGAGGTGATGAATGTTGGTGAAGATAAGGAGATGTCGTCGTCGTCGTCGTCGTCATCAAACGGCTACAAATTGGTGCCGTGGTTGAGCTGGGACGAGTGGGATTTCGTCAGGGAATCTCTCTTCTCTTCTTCTTCGGACAAGGTTGCCTCTGCACTTCGAAGAGTAAGTTTCACTCTCGCTCTGTTTCTTCGTTATTTTTTCTAACAAAAAAATTATAAATAAATAAATTGTTTTGGGTAACAGATATCAACATGGAGAAGCAGAGGATGCTTGCCTGTTGTTATTGATGTAACTGCCTCCATCATTGAAATTCAACAGAAAGATCCTTACTACCGGTATTCCCTTAAATTTCCAATTCAGCACTTCTGTATTTTATCATACTTTTTGTTTTTTATATTTAAATTCAAATAATTGTTTCTGTTTAGGTCTAGAGATAATGAGTACCAAGCTGCTAATGTTTTAGATTCAGACCAATTGCTGGCGATGCTGTATTGTATGGCAATCATGAGGTGAGATCATTTTACTTCATTTTATCGTGTGTAGTGTTAATGTTGTAATGGATAACATGAAGCTTAATTTATTTTGGTCTCTGAAGGCTTGTGAACTGTGTCGTTGAGAAAACACGTCGAAAAACGGAGGCTTCGATTGCTGAGGCTGCTAATGTTATTGGTATTCCACGTAAGCTGATCGATGTTCGTCATGGTAAGCAGATTCAGCTTACTATTTCTTGCACAATTGTATCATTTGCTGATCAGTTGTCTTTCCCATAATTTACATTCTTAATGCATGGAATAAGCTGTAGTGTAGATGACAAGGTTATGCCTCCTCATTGTATCATTTGCTGATCAGTTATCTTTTCCACAATTTACATTCTTAATGCGTGGAATAACCTGTAGTGTAGATGACAATGTTATGCCTCCTCTCACTCTTACTTAGTGCTTATAAGAGTCTAAAGACTGAAATCCTTTAAATGTTCTAGTCTGTGATCTTTTGAGACAGTTTGACTGTAGCAAAGCCACAAAGCCTATGGCAGTGTCTCTAATTTTTCCTGGTATTTTATTGGTTTTTCATAAACGTGAATTGACTATTGCCTCCTTTTTTTTCCTTGGTCTGGTGATTGTAGAGGGTTCCCACCGTGATCTACCTGCACTCCAGGTAGTTCGGGATTGTTCAGATAAGGTATATTTTGTTCTCAATACATCTTTTTTCAGTTTGAGCAGTTCCTTTAGATTCATTTCCAAGAGTTTACTGGAATTGTTAGTTAATGTCTTGGTTTATTTGCTTGGTGAATATTCTCTTCCGAGGCTGTTTGTATTTCGGAAAGTTTCTTCCTTCTGATCAGGAAACAATAAAGGAAGAAATTTGTCTAATTCAATTCACTAATACGTAATCATTCTTTATTTTCAAATAGAATAAGCAAGTTACTTTTTCGTCCTCTTTAACTGTTGCCTGCGAAATAAGTTAATGGCTGAACCATGAAATATATGCTGAAAATTTATAAGATAGTCTAAATTACGAAGCAATGCTGATAATTGTTGACATTATTCTAGTAAACGAGCCCTATTTATGTTCTGTCTTCTCTCTTGGGGATAGAAAAATTGGTTTGGCTTGTGTAAATTTTGATATCTCATTGCAAGGGCATTTTTAAGAATGCCTGTGCTGGTCCACATTGTATTTATTTATCCTTTAATGAACAATTTTCAGTTTCTAATCTGGAGAAAGACAAAAAGTAGAATGCTCCTATTGTTGACTGTCAGGCACCAGTGAGAATGTCACTGTTGGATATGATAACATTAGGTTGTGATAACTTTCTTGTCAGAGGTGAAGGAGAATAAAGCACTCAAACGTTGCAGTGATTTTAAAAAGTTCACATATCAATAGCTTCAGGTCCAAGCTAAAAATAGACTTTTCACATATCAATAGCTTCAGGTCCAAGCTAAAAATAGACTTTCTAATATAATACACTTCTAGGCTAGGGAATTAAATTTTCTATGATAAATGGTTAATGAACGTTTAGATTCTTTTTACCTCGATTCAGGTTTCTAGCTAATTTGTATTATTTCTGTTATGGATGCCTTTGTTATAAAATGTTGGAAAAAACCTCAGATATTTTGGACCATCCTGTAACTTAGAAGTTTTCACTTAATAATTGTTATGTCCGGTTCTGTAACTTCTTTTCGGTTCACTTCGTTTGAAATCAAAGTAAATAAAAGGATTTGTAAATGTAATTAACTTTTTCAATGTTGGTTGACATAAGGGGAATTTCGTGCAAAACAGGATACCTCACAACTGTGAAGGCTCAAATTCATGTGCCGAAAACTGTTATTTTGCTTGTGTGGAAGAGCTTACTATTAACTCGTTGAGTAAATTTAGGTACTTAGATAAAGGGTCTTATGTGTATTTTTATTCTTTGGTGCTATGAATTCTCAAAGTTAAACAGATTGCATCTGATTTCTGGTAATTTCAGGCACTGGATTGGTTACAAGCTTACTATTGGGAGCCTCAAAAGAATCAGATTCCCCTTCAAAGAGATGGAACTGCTGATATCCAAAGAGAGATCAAGTCTAAGATACAGGAATTGGCTTTCTGCCTGAAAATGAAGCAGAATCCCCAACTTGGTCCTTCAGTAATGAAAGGAAAACGTAAGCATCAATTTTCCTCATTCTGAATTAATGTAGATCTACCTGAATTATCTTTCTTTTTCTATTCAAGGTTATGTTGTATCCCCTAACTAATACTCCTATCCATCAAATGTGAATATCAGTTAACATTTTCCTCTGCATTCCTGTGGATATGCTAGCACATAGTTTTCTTTGCTTGTCGAATCATGTATTCCAATGTGATATGCTCTATCTTGGAATCAAATAAGAAAATTGCAATCATCTGAAATTGTGCCCTTTAACCTTTGAATTATGGTAAAATGCCAATAAACCTCTTTTACTTGGTTTTCTATGAAACCCAAATGATAAGACATGTTTGTTTATCATCAAGAAACATGATTCTCTGCCACAACAAATTCTTGTTTGAAAAATTTGTCATCTATGGATCATTCAATTTTGTGTAGCTGCTAATAATGAATGATGTCCGTATACTTCCTGTTATGAAAAGCACCAGCTTCCCTCTAGAGTAATGGATCTTAAATTCTAGGTTCTTTAGATTCATAGTTGCCTTTCTTATCCATAGTTATTAGCTTGCTAGGACACTGAAATGATGCATGCCCCAAGTTGATGCATCTTGCCTAGAATGCTAACCACAATTTGCCTGGGAAGACAAGTGACTTAAGAGTTTTGGAATTTTAGAGATTTGAGAAGATTAAAATTTCATTTGATAGTAGAAAGTGAAAAAAAAAAATGTTGACTGAGGATCAAGAAGAAGAAAGATATGATGCAAATTAAGAAGACCAACCATACAAATCAATAAAACTCTTTGTAATAAAATGTCAAATGTTTGTAATATCAACTCTCGATAATCCATAATCCTAGATTTTTGTACAATCACTACCATGTCCAAAAGAATAAGATCTAGGAATCTTGTCTGGAAATGCTTTTGCTAAATCAGCTAAAGACAATATTTAAAAACTGTTACCTCCTCATAGCTCCAAATAACCCAGTGGACTCAATAAGGCCATTCCACCAAAGCAGCAGATTGTCAAATACCCAACTAATAAATGCTATAATAAAGGATCAATGAGTAAACTACGTACTCAGGATATTTATTCCTTCTCTAAAAGCATGCTTTCTCTATGGTTTGCCATAGGTCCACATTGTGGTCTCCAAAGAGGATATCTCTTCGCTAAGCAAGTGATATGTCAGTACTAATAGTTTGGAATTTCTTTTCTATTCATATTACGATTTTATTTTCATTTTTTAACTGAAATATTGTGCATTCACAGTTCTTCGTTTGCTTCTTGTTCTTCTTTTTCTTATTTCTAAGTGGCTTTGTGGGGGTTTAAAAAAAAAGAAGAAAAGAAAAGCACAGAAAAGAAGAACAAGAGTGGGAAGCCATCATAACATCCTAACCCAAAAGTTTGTGTAGTCCATTGTAGTTGTTAGTGGTTTCCAATATTTGATGGCTCTGTAGGTATATATTTGTTTGCTTACCTTTCATAGACTTCATAGGCTTAACATTTTAATAGGTGGCAAACATTATGAAGGGCTATGTGGGCGTAATAAGTTTATCTCAGTTATGACTGGCAAGCTAAATTCATCAAAATCTGGAGGTTAGAAAGTTTTCTTTGCTTACCTTGAATCTGTTGGATGTTATACAGCCGCTATCCCATGATTTTTATCTTTTATATTTATTCATTCTTCTTTCTGTAGTGGATGAGTAATCTTCCCACAGTTTTTTAAAAGAATTGAAAAATGTGAAAAGATGAACAGAAAACATACAATTCATACGGGGATCCTTAAATGATGGAGGAAGATAAAAATGTTGAATCGACGATTTAAACTTAAGCTATTAACCTTGGGTGTGACACAACAATAATCTAGCAAAACCAAAAAACAGAATGGAAAACTTGCAAATAGCTAACCTAATCTGTTTCATGATCTCTTTAAACATTTAAGTTACAAATAGCAAGACTAAGCTGAGAAAATTTTGGTTTGAAAACTGTTTACTAGCAAATGGCTCTTTAGATTTACTGATGCTAACATGGTTTCTAGCTCTGATTTGATGTTCTATTACAGCTAGTTATTGATATATTTGCTTCAAGTAACAGATAAAAAGATAGAAAAAGAAATCTACTGCAATTCATTTACTTATCTGTTCAATGTATTGTTTAATTAAAATCCCTAAGGTATTTTAATTCATGTGTCCAGTGGATCATCCTTAATTTTTTTGTTGAGCTTAAAAATCGGTAATAGTTTGACCTTAAAAAAAAATTATTTTTCCTATTTAATTTGTTAAGAAATAAAATTGTATAGTTCAAGTAAAAAGTTCAACTTGACATAGAACCAAGGTCAGTGAGAAGTTGGTTGCGTTAATGTTATTCACATCTTGTAGTTGAATTATTTACAAAATCACGTAGAAAGGCTCCTTTTGCAGAATGTAGGTTCATGAATGCAATTAAATTTCTGCACAATTCTAGACTAGGATCTATTGAGATTAGGTGCAGCCATGTTGGAAGCCCTTGATACATATTCTTAAGAGTAATTTTTATTTTATTGCTTAAGTATATATGGTTTTTCCTCAGTGTAAATCTTGAAATACTTTGTTTTTAGTGTTTAGTTTGAATGTCTCATCTGGAACTATGCTGTCTCTTATGAATGCTTATGAATGCTTAACAAAATTTTGCCTTTATAATGCAATACCTATGTAGATGGTTGTACTTATGTATTGTATCGTCTGGTGGATGTGCTCTTACTTTCAGGCTCTAACAAAAAATGGATCAAGTGCTTGAAGAATCTTGTGAAGTTGTATTCTACATTATCCTCAGAGATAGTATCTGTGTTGTTGGAGTTCTTACTGAATGCTTTTGATGATTCCTCAAATTTGGAGTTTCCAAATGATTCCCATGTTGTCAAAAATGTGCAGACATCATTGGATGATTGGAAGCCTGTAATAACAAAATTCTCGAATAAGGAACCAGAACTACTTCTGTCCCTTCTTAAGGCAGTTCTTCATATGATTGAGAATGAAGAAGCCAAGAAATATCAGACTGGTAATCAACCTATCCTTCCTTGGGACCTTGCTTCTCTTTCTTGATTTTGAAGGTCCTCTTTGTTTTTTAGAATAATTTTATAAAGTTTTAGAGTTTGCATAATGGATCCTGTTCTTTGTACTTGAGTTTGGTATGGATCTAGAGTATGCAAATGGTCATGGTACTCTTAATTTGCATGTCTTAGACATAATTCTGGACTAGTTCGGATTTTAATACGTATATCTAATCCTGTTATCTCTTGAAGTTTCATTTTGCTTCTTTACATAACAGTCAGGTTGGAAACTCAGTTTCTGAGCTTCTAGGTTAAACTAAGCTATTTTAAATTGAATGGCCTGATGCATAGAGGAGGGAATGCATGGCATTTGCCTCACCACTGTGCTTATGGGTATAACTTTTGTGTATGTTGGTGATGGGCTGCACTCACTGTTATATTTCTCTTGTAGCGATTATTCTTTTTTCTTTTAAATACAATATAGCAGTTTAAGTATCAGTAATTTCTCATCACTTCTATTAACCAGTTTTTGTTGGTAAAATAAATTGAAATGGCTGAAGAAAGAGGGTAAAACCTTTGTTGGCAAAAAGAGCCTGCAAGTGTGGAAACATGTCTGGAAGTTTAAGAGACGCGGGTGCTTGTAATTTTGGAAAGTCATAAGCTTATAAGCTTTGTAATTAGTCTGGTTAAAACCTTAGCTCCCAAACTTCATAACTCCTTTGGTTTTTTTTTTTTTTTTTCAGAGCTTGTTATTTTTTATTTACTTGAGGCAGGGAATTTATGCTAGGTTCTATCTTGAACACTTTGTCATACTTGGATCATTGAATGGTAACACTTTGTTCAGTCTCTTATGAATGGAAGCTCATTGGCTTATTTGGGAATCCAGCATGATATAGGTTTATGGCTTTACAGAATTTTAAAATATGTGTATAAACTTCATGTCATGTTGGTTTAACAAACCTTTCTGAATCCTGTTTAGGGGGACAGAGTCCGACATCAACAGAATCTGGAATGGGGACTCATCAAATGGAACACCTCTCTTATTTGTTTGCCTGGCTAGTTGGACTTCTAGAGGGACTAAAGTCTCTTCGCAGAACAAATTCTTCAGCTGAAAGAAATATATCAAATTCATTCATGGTCGAGCTCCTACGCAAATGTCTTCTATTATCAGCTACAGGCAACAAGTTGCTTGTGGATTCTTCCCTGCATCTTGCACAGCTGGTTGGAAACTTGTCGATTAGGGAGAAGCTCAGGAAGCTCTCCTTGATATGTTTGTCACATTTAGATGGTAGTGAAGAAAACTCTTCCCTCTCAAGATGTGAGAACATGCAAGAGGACATCCGTCAAGCAGCAAAGAAGCTTGAGTTTGTTAAATGTTACATGATGAAGAGGAAAGTTGCAATGACAGCTGACGGTGATGTGGAAAATAGGAATAGATGGGTGTTAGCAAAATCATGGAACTCATGTCCAATTGGTATGTTGCCCCGTGATCTTGGGTCTTCTGGCCGTCTGCCTTTTCTTGATTGTGATGATAGTAAACAAAGTGGTCCTCAACCAGTAGAAAAAAATGAGATCATGGAACTAAACCAGTGTGGTGGCAAGAGAGAAGCTAGTTGTGATATTCAACTGTTAGATAACTCAAGTATTAAGAAGTTGAAAGAGACAGTGGAGGTTTGTCAATCGAACGCTGACAATGTTTCTTTGTTTGAAGATTCCAAAGGCCATCTAATGATAGGGGGAGTGTGGAAGAAAGTTAGCAAACAAGAGCTAGAGACCATTAAATCAGGTGTAAGGATTCTGATTTAATCATCTTAACTGTTATTGGGTTTTTATTTAACCTTGGCATTCATTTATATGCTGGTGGCAAAATTGCCACGGCATCAATTTTGGTTTCTTCCATTTCCTTTCAATTGATGATTATAGGCTTTCTATGCTCCATTGCTCTCATTTTTTTGGCTTTCTTATTAAAAAAAAACCTCCTTCATACGCCTTTGGATATTTTCAATAACTATTTTTTTTTTGTGGAAGTTTTGAATGTGCTATAATCCTGTTTGAGGCCTGTATTAGAAACATACTTCTGAACAATGAACGGTAAAATTCTTCACATATTATGAATTTAGAAGATTTAGACATCTGCTGAGGTTTTTGAAAAATGCAGACTGAACATGTATGTTTCAGCTGCTAATGCCAGAATGGGTAATGCCTACTTCCTATTTGTAGTCTTCTGTATCCTGTAGAAAACCACAGCTATGACTCAAAACGCCCATTTATAATCTCATTAATAGCCATATCACTTTTCCAAATCAACGTTGTTATAGTTTTATTGTTATTTGTCAAAATTGTTACAATATACCGATACTAAAATTATTACCATCACCTCTCCGTTAATGAGTAGGTGTATGATAATTGATGCAACTAGTATTGAGCCAACAAGCCGTGTCAATATAACTTATTAGGCACGACATGAGCACGACTTAAAAGTCTAAATAAATCCACAAAACTAAACATAGTACAAAATTGTACCAATAGACCAACAACTAAAGAATTAGTACAAGATGATCTAATCCAAGAGCAAATTACATTAGATGAATCACAATATAAATGTTAATCCTCATTGAAATTACCCAAAAAAAGAACTTTGCCATCTAAATCTAACATTACAATTTTCTTTAGTGCACAAGTCTGCACACCTGATGCCAAAACATGAATAGTTTCCTGCAAGTTAATACTTACTGTACAATGTGTTAATCCAATCATCTAACAAACACACACACACACAATCATTCTCTTATGTGAATATCTATATTTTTTAAAATGCAAATTGCTGCATATACTTTTAATGTACTACTATTCTTGTTATTTTTTTATTCAATTAAAAAGTACATCATTTATTGTATGTTATAAAAAAAATAGGTTAAATTATTACCGGAATGGTCGGATCCAACAAGCCTATGCTCTCCTCCATAACCAAACTTCTCCATCATGAGTAGGGAAAAAAAAATGGTAGAAGAAATCCCACAGGGGCGACCTGAGAACACACATAAACACAAACAGTCCCACCAAATGTATAGGCAAATGCGTTGCATGTATGTGATCTCATGTCGCCCCTGCGGGACTTCTCTACCTCTTTGCATAAATTTTGACAGAGGGCTGCATTATTATGCTGATGCTTGTAACAACAACATGGGTTAACTTAATAATATATAGAACTTGAATTCGTGAGTTTTTTTGAGTACTACCCATTTGTCCATTTGTTGTTGTACTACACACACGACACGAAGAGGAGTACTTTTGGAGAATGGGGGATAGCTTCTGAATTCTGATTCTTTGTTTTCATTTTCCTTGTTGTTAAGGCAGCAATTATTATTATTTATTTATTTTTAAAAAAAAAATCAAAAGTACATCTGTACATGTTTCGTAGGAGTTGTACTGCAAGAGGATCTTTCTGTTACATCCTCTATTGTACTATTCAACAGCAGCACAGCTGAAATGATGAAGACACGCCACCACCGTTATTTTCAGACGTACGCGTGTAGTAGTAGTAACAAGGATCAATTATTGGCCTCTTGTCTCTTCTTCATTTGGGTCAAAAATCTCGCTCACTTTCTTTAATCAACCAAATTATTATTATTATTATTATTATTATTATTATTATTATTATTATTATTGTTGTTGTTTTAACTTCGACGATACTTCACCTTCTATTTGACAAAACAAAACATCGATGTTTTAATTCTTTGAAAATATCAATAATATATCTATTAATTTATTTACCCTCATTACATATGTTTTGGACAAATATATATAAGTCGAGAATTCTCAAAAATCCCTAACTGTCATTTTTTATTTTCATGTCAAAATTAAGGACTCGCCTATCGTGCAACAGTGGCACCATGCCACCGCTTTCGTCTTTTCTGTGGAAAATTTCATGAAGTTCTTTCACTTATTCTTATTTGAACTTTACTTCACAAATATTAAGTTCATTTCTCCTAAATCTATGAATCTTTCAACGGCCGATCAACTGCAAATCGACTCCTCCGGTGGCTGTGGTTGGTCAGAAAAGATAAAGGAAATTGTGGAGAACAAAATCCAAGTGGTGGCGTCACCAGAAACTGGAGAAACCGCGGCGAATTGAAGCAGGGATTCTGTGACTTTTCACGGCTTCAATCGGCAGCTTTCCGAATGCTTTACGGCGACAAGGATGGCATGGTGATGACCGGCGTCGCACGAGCTTCCGATCGGTACTAACCTTGGTCGGTGGAGTAGCCGGAAACAGAAACAAAATCCGGTTTGGGTTCACAGGTCGAGTTGACCCAATTATTTTTGTGACAAGGATGGCGTGGAGATGACCGGAATCGCACGATCTTTCGATCGGTACGAACCTTGGCCGGCAGCATGGACAAAAATGGAAACGAAATTCGGGTCGGGTTTGCCTGTATTTGTGATAAAGTGAGGGGTATTTTGATAAAGGTGCAATATAGAAGAAAAATATATAAATAGAAAATAGTATAATGGGCTAATTATAATGTTTATATGGATGCAATAGAAATTAATTTAATATTTATTAGGTAAAGTTAAAATAAAAATGAATAAAAGGGATTTAATGAAATTTTACAACACTGTTGCACAAAAGACAAAACCAGTGTTACAGTACCATGGTGGGACCGTAGCTGGATCCCAAAATTAAATAACTAGGAAAATTTAAGTAGGTTGATAAATTCAAGGTAAATAATAATTCAAATATTTTGAATTTTAGTAGTAGGCTCTGTTTGGTATAATTTTTTAAGTAAAAGTTATATAAATAAAGATTTTAGTTGTAAAATTTTTATAAATAGAAGTTTTACTTAAAAAATTTAGTTGTTTAACTGTCAATAAGATATTTTATTAAAAATTTATAAAATTATTTTAATAGGCAATTTTTTTAAGTTGTCATGAAAATAATAAATAAAATTTTTAATAAAATAAAATATTTAAATAAGTAGATGATATTTTGAATATTTTAACATTTAAAAAAAAATTCAACATCTACTTCTAAAAGTTTAAAATTTAAACTTTTATTAGTTGAGACAAAATAAATTATTTAGGTTCTAAAAACTCTACTAAAAAGATAATTAAATAATAATAATAATTTATAAAATTAAATAAATATTTATTATTATTAAATAAATTATACCAAACAAACACTTATTTCCATATATATATATATATATATATATATATTTTATCTTTAAAAAAGTTAAAGAGGGAGAGAACATTAGTTTGAAGTGAAAGCACAACGGTGAATCATGTGCCCAAAATATTAAAAAGAAAAAAAAAAATTGATCTTCATTACAATTTTAAGCCACAGAATAACACTGTACCATTTCACTTTCAGTATAACTGGAAAAATATCTTTCTAGAATGTAGTTGGTAATGGCCACTTATCGAATAAAGAATTGCAGATCAATCCACCGCAAGCAATGGCCATCAATGAAGTCCCATTTGCTCATCATTTCAGCCTTTCAAAGCTTACACAATCTCCAATTGACAAGCCCACAACATACCATTCTCTTCATACCAGAAAATATTTAACATTCACTTCAACGGTTACTCAATTTGAAACTTGTTCAAAATCAAACAATGCCCATTTAAACAATAACAGCTGGGTTCTTAAAAATGTAACACTTTTGCTTCAGTCCATGGACTTAGCAAACCCAGATGAATGTACTGTAACGTATGCTTTAATCTTTCAAAGCTGTCCAAATCTCAATAATCTGGAACTGGGTATTCAAGTTCACACGCATTTGCTTGTTTGTGGGGTTGAATTATGCGCATTTCTTGGTAGTCAGTTGTTGGAGGTGTTCTGTAAGTTTGGTTGTGTCAACGATGCGCGTACAATGTTTGAAAAAATGCCCGACAGAAATGTATTTAGTTGGACTTCCATGATGGGAATGTATAATGTGTTGGGTTATTATGAAGAAATAGTAAATTTGTTTTATTTGATGATTGATGAGGGAGTTAGACCTGATCACTTTGTTTGCCCAAAGGTGTATAAAGCATGTTCCGAGTTAAAGGACTATCGCGTAGGGAAGGATGTTTATGATTATATGATCAGCATTAAGTTTGAAGGAAATGCGTGTGTTAAGAGACCTTTACTTGATATGTTCTTCAAATGCAGAAGAATGGAAATGACGAGTGGGTTATTTGAAGAAATGGAGTTTAAAGGATGTTTTCATGTGGAACATGATGGTTTCGGGTTATGCATAAAAAGGGGATTTCAAGAAGGCCTTCAAGTGTGTAAAGGACGGTGTGTTGCCTGATCAAATAACATGGAATTCGATTATCACAGGGTATGCTCAAAATGGACAATTGATTGAGGCTTCCAAGTATTTTCTTGAAATGAGTAATTTCAAAGATTGTAAACCAAATTTGGCGTCTTGGACGGCAATAATAGCAGGGCGTGAACAGAATTGTTTATTCATCTCAAGTGCTGCATTTGTTTATACAAATGCTTGACCAAGGAGTGAAACCAAACTCAATTACCTTTGCCAGTGTAATTTCAGCTTTAGCAACTTGTCTTTGCTGAAACATGGCAAGGAGATCCATCCCCATTGTTTAAAGAAGGATGATTTGGAGTCAGACTTGCTGGTCAATAACTCATTGATCGGCTTCTATGCAAAATGTCAGTATTTAAAGGTTGCTCATTGCAAATTCAGTAAAATTAAACAGAAGGATTTGGTATCTTGGAACGCAATGCTAGCTGGCTATGCACTTGGAGGTTTTCGCGAGGAAGTTACTAACCTTCTTGATGAGATGGAGTTTCAGGGAGTTGAACCTGATATCGTTACGTGGAATGGATAGATTACAGGTTTTACGTAATATGGAGACGGTGAGACAGCTCTTGAATTTTTCTCTAGAATGATCCAAACAGATATGCAGCCAAATACAATTTCTTTGTCAGGAGTTCTTGCTGCTTGTGCCCAAGTAAAGGGTATCAAATTAGGAAAGGCGATTCATGGCTATGTCTTGAGGCACCATATTCACCTGTCAACAGGTGTTGGAATTGCTCTTATATCAATGTATGCAGCCTGTGGTTTTGTAATATGTTCCTGTTCTGTTTTCAATCAGCTCTCCACAAGAGATGTCGTCGTTTGGAATTCGATTATTTCTGCCTTTGTTCGAAGTGGATAAGTTGTTGATGCTTTGGATTTGCTAAGAGATGTTATAGTGGCTAATGTGAAACCTAACACTGTAACAATAGTGTCAGTCCTTCCTGCCTGTTTGAAATTAGCTGCGCTGCCTCAGGGTAAGTAGATTCACCAGTTCATCATCAGGCAAGGGCTTGGTACAGGTAGCTTTGTGTGGAATGCACTAATAGACATGTATGGACGCTGTGGAGCAATTCAAAAAAGTCGAAAGATTTTTTATTTAATGCCTGCTAAAGACCTGGTCTCGTGGAATGTGATGATTTCAGTTTATGGAATGCATTTCTTTGGCATGGATGCTGTAACCCTTTTTCAATGCTTGAGAGTTATGGGTCTCTTGCCAAACCATGTGACATTCACAATTCTCTTATCTGCTTGTAGTCATTCAGGATTAATAGATGAAGGGTGGTGGTATTTTGAAATGATGAAAAAAGAGTATAACATGGAGCCTGCAATGGACTCGTGCTGGTCAGTTTGATGAAACCCTGGACTTCATGGAAAAGATGCCATTTGAGCCTAATTCAGCTGTTTTGGGGATCTTTATTGGGTGCTTGTAGGGAGCCATGCAAACCAGACCTTGCTGAACACGCAGCAAGGCATCTTTTCGAACTTGAGCCTCTAAGTTCTGGTAACTATGTTCTGTTAGCTAATATTTAATGAAGCTGTTTAATGAAAGAAAGAGGTGTAACTAAACCTCCAGGTTGTAGTTGGATTGAGGTGAAAAGGAAAAGTCCATAGCTTCGTCGCAGGTGATACTTCACACTCGTTGGTACACAAAATATCAGAAAAGTTGATGAGGTTGTATTCGGAGATAAAGAAAATCGGATATGTTCCAGACACAAATCGCGAATCGCGTGTTGTGAAAAGTTAAGGAAGATGAAAAGGAGTCCAGCCTGTGGACATAGTGAGAAGTTGGCCTTAGCTTTTGGTTTGATAAGCACATCACCAGGATCCCCATTGAGGGTAATCAAGAACTTGAGGATGTGCGGAGACTGTCACTCTGCAACTAAGTATGCATCCAAGGCCGAAAAGAGAGAGAGAGAGATCATAATGATAGATAATTACAGGTTTCACCACTTTGTGGATGGTGTGTGCTCCTGTGGTGATTACTGGTAAGTACAACTATAGAATTGGTGACTGTAACCAGAAACTATAAACTTGCTAGTTGTTTCAATTCTGTACAAGTGAACTACCAAAACTCTGTTCACCTTTCCTTCATAGTTGTGCATGTATACAAAACCAAGCTTAACAGTTGTAAGTTCATCTTGATGACAATTAAGTACATTATGTTTGAATTCGAATCCTTGAAAAGCTCTGATGAAATTACAAACAAATAACACTGAGAAAATCCTATAGCTGCGGAGCTTAATGCTTTGCGCCTACTATTACATGTTCACATATGTTTTAAGTAATAAAAGGTTAAGAATGAGTGTTTAGTTTAGTGTGAGGTTTCTCATTCTGATCCAAATTTAAGGAAAAAAAAAAAAGAAAGACAATTATTATTATTTTTTAATTAACTTCCAAAAACTCTTTTGGGTAATGAGAAATCCTAAGACAAAACAACACAACAAACCATAAGTTCAAACTTGGGCTCATGTTTGGGCTTAGCTCTAGTTATGTCCGGCATCGGGATTGAAACCGATAATATTACAAAAATAAATAAATAAATGAAAGTGTGGAAGAGAAGAAAGAAGACGCAAGCAAGCAAGCATCTAGATCTATCCTGAAAATCAGAAACTCTAATAAATATTCATTTGTTGATTGACCTATATTGAATTAATTTTAGAGAGAGTGGGTGTGCTTAGGTGGCTTTGAAAGTGAAATTAGGGAAAGAAAAAAAGAAAAAAGGAGAGAACATTTGTTAGTGTTTGAAAAATATTAAGTGGGGGCAAGTGATATTAAAAGTTGATGAAGAAATGCCTTAACTTTAGGGGACAAGCATCCAAATATTTGTTTTTAACTTGTGGCAAATCTCAAGGAGTATACCTTAGTGCTTTTTCTTTTTAGCTCATCCATTAATCATCTTTTTTTTTTTTTCTTTCCTTTTTCTTTTTAGTTTATCTTTTTGTGTGCCAAAATTCATGTCATTTGCTCCACAAGCCATGGGGAGAGTTTTGATTTTTGAAGCAATCGAAAAAGCAATTAACTCCCTCCTAAGTGGGATTTTCCTCCATCAACAAAAGCATATGCACTAGGATAAGGCATGGTGATTGATTGATTGACTGCTACGTGCCAACAAACCAACGGCTAAAAGTTGTTGCTCTTAAAAAAAAAAAAAATCTTGAAATTATTTGTATAATAATTAGATGCTAATGTTTCAGTCTCTGTGCCCTAAAATTGTCTAGGTTCGGCTTTCTCCTCCTTTAGGCGTGGTGACGATGGTTGTGATGTTGTTTTATTGTGTGTGTTTTTTTTTTCATATATGTAATTTATGTATTTTAGAATTTTAAATTTAGTGGGTGTTGATAAATCATTACAGTAAATCCTTTTCTGCAATAGTTAGAGCAACTTAATATGTTAGTGGAGACTGGAGACTATTTGAAAAGAGTTAGGAATATCCCAAATGGAGCTCTAATCAATTATGTACATTGAATCTCAATCATGTGTACTTTGTTTGGGAAGGAGGCATACTAACTTCAAGCACACGAAGTTCTTCAATAAGATTTCATGAGTCACTCAAATGAATTACTATTATGGATCACTGTTATTTGATCTTATTCGTATTTTAACAAAATATTATATTTTTCATTTTTTTGTCTAAAAAAATATGCAATGTTGACAACATTGAACTTGTATTTTGATCCATTTGATAACGAGTTAATAAATCGATTTCTATTTTAAAATATTAAAATATAAGAATTAAATAAATATTTAAAAATATAAAAATTCAATAAATATTTAATTTATAATAACGAATATAATGCATATTTTGTATGCTTTATTTATTTATTTTTGGGGGGTAAAGGAACATATATTTTTATGCTTGATTTGAATGAAGTACTGATGGTGCAATTTTAACATTTTTAGTGGAGACACGTTGGCTCTGTAGGCCAACCAATAAAATGTTGCTTTTGAAGGCGTCAAAGTGGGTCCAAGCCTTATCCACCAAACCGCCCTCTTCAAGAAAGCTCTCCTCTCCAATCCATCCTTTTTCAATCTTTTATAATAAGAATATAAAGCATATGATCATCTGTTCAGATAGTCGAATATTTGGTGTCCATTTAACATACGTCGTTTTTTAACCTTAAAAAGTAAAAAAAGTTACATATAATTCTTTTTCTCTTTATAATACACTCTGACGTGTACATCCACAAAAAATAGTACTAAATTTCTCATATTCTTATAATTTGATCCAATTTCTATTACTTTCTTTTAAGGTTTGGATGGGAATAAGAAATTTCACATTTTAAAACATCAACTCGTAGTCTTATTGTAGATGCAACTATTCAATATTAAAAATAAATAAACTTATAAATTTCATGAAAAACATCCTAAAATTAAGTTAAACGTTAAATCATACGAAGAAATCATCAAATTATATGATTGATGATACCAAATAAGAGAAAAAAAAAGGAAGGAGTTAGATGAAATTAAAGTTGTCCTTCAAAATTTATAAAAACTGGTTCTGGGAAAACAAAATAATAATTTCACAAACACAATTTCTACTTGGAGAATTTTGTAGTGCATATAATGGTTATCGTCCATTGTCAACATAAAAGATAAATATGAAATGTCCATACATCTTTATAAGTAAAAAGGTCACTAAATTTCTTTTATTTCGGTTTTCATCTGCATTTTTAATTTAGATTAAAAAAATTAACTTTTTTTTTTTTTAATAACATATGTGGGATTAAGGATCAAATTAAGCTTTGTTACATAATGTCTAGGTCACCTCTCATTAAAATTGTTATAATCTCAACATACTTTTAATGGAGTTATGAAGTAAGTACCGTAGTTTCATCTGCTAAAAAACAATTAGTGATTGAAAAATAGATGTTAGATTATTGAATTTCATTCCTTTGTGATCCTTAGAGAACCATACAAAAAACTTGCAACATTTCGTACAACACTATTTCTTCGCGTCAAAATCTTTATTTAATTCTTAAAGTTAAAGACTATGGTAAAAAGAATTTGACACCAAGTTAGCACTCAATTACTTTTGTGGGGCTTTGTATTTTTTAATGGAATCTCATGCTTTTTATGAATTGTAGCGAATTTGATACCCACGCGTGCACACACATATATCCACATATAAATATTGATCTGATTGAGGATTTTGAATTTTATTAAATTTTTTTTAAGATATATTAAATCATATGAGTTATTATATTATTTAATCATACGATTTAATAATTTTTTCAGAAGTAAACGGAGCTTTTTAAGATCTAGAAACCTAAATTTACGAATAAAATATTAAATCAAAGAACCAATTTCTCTCTTTAAATAACATAAGTAGTTGGTGGCCAGATCTTTTCATCATGACTTCAGTTCGCAAACACATTTTATTATTTTATTTTTAGGTAGTCTCAAGACGAACAACAAGTCGACTGTTTCTAAATTCATCAAAAATTGATCATCCAATATTATAAAATAAAATAAAAAGTTACATAAAAATAATGCACCCTAATTTTCTTTTGAGAAAATATCCACCGTCCACTTATTTTTTACACCTTTTTTAAAAATACACAATTTCTTCATTTTTTTTACTAGAATTCACCTAAAGTTATATTTTGTTTCATTTTTCCACTTCCGGTTGGAATCCGTTAAGAAAACTAACGGAAACTTAAAAAAATGATAATTTTACCCCCAAAACGAAAATTACAATTTCACCTTAAAAGTGCCAAAAATAATAAGATTTAATGATAAATATTACTATTGGTACGTTAATAGAGTACAAAAAAATCTTAACTACTAGAGATTATAACTCAATGAATAATAAAACTCTACTTATCTTAAAATTCAATTGATGGTTTGTGAGATTGAACTATTTTTAATACTACTGTTATAATTTAACATTCTAATTACAGACATATTTTAAAAAAAAACCTGCATTTGATGGTTGTGAAATTAATTTATTTATTGACTGATAGAAAAAATAATTAGATTTAATCTAATTATTTTTAATAATTTTTAAGGTGAAATTGTAATTTTTATTTTGGGGGTAAAATTATTATTTTTTTAAATTTCCGTTAATTTTCTTAATGGATTCCAAACAGAAGTGAAAAAGTGAAAAAAAATACAACTTTATATGAATTCTAACTAAAAAATAAAAAAATTATGTATTTATAAAAAAATATAAAAAATAAGTGGACGGTGTATATTTTTCTTCTTCTTTTATTTAGTTGCCGTGTTGGAATTCTACTTCATCTTCTGTGTGGACACAGATAGTGGGCTAGGGTTCTTAATAATAAAATAATAATAATAATAATGATGCTGAAGTCGGGCAGTGTGAAACAAATCTATCATGGATATTCTATTAAAAATAAAATAATTAAAAAAAATACATATGGGGAAGTGTGCAAATGATACACAACTAACACAGGTTTTATGTTGACTGCCATGTTTATTATTTATTGGGTTGAAATCCAAACTCAACAAATAAAATGCGATTAATTTTAAATATGGAATCAAAGTTTGCAAATCTTTGCCAATTTGGCACAAACTTATAGTTTTGTGTTTCTTTTTCAAAGCTCAAAGTTGGCAAGTGCTATGTATTAAACTTAGTTTTCACTAAATAATGATAGGGATAATGATAATTGAAATCTTAGCGATAGAGATACTTTTTCTAAAAATAAAATATTTTTCTAAGAAAGTTGTGCATGCACACAATTTTGATTGAGGGTTTTGACCTTTTTTTTTTTTTTTTGCCTTCTAATGAAATAAAAATGCTGAACTATTTAATGTTTGGATTCCTTTCTATATTTGAGAAAATGTGGCTTACATACTCAAATTAAAAGAAATTTGATTCATCTTTGATTCAGTTGAACACTAGATCTAAATCTAATATCAAAACATGGCATAGGAAGAATATACATTCAATTCAACATTATTTGTTTCCAATTTTTTTTTTTAACAAGCTCAAGTTTTGATGGATCATTTCTTGCCGAACAATGCGGTAAGACACAGTTTTTTTTAATTAAATTTAGTTGTTAAATAATAAGTTTGAATTATTTTTAAATTATTTTTCTTTACCTTACAATTAGTTAGTTATTTTGTTGTTACACAAAATTTTTATCATAACTTAGTTAATAAAATATTGGTTGACTTGAACATTTTCAAACATATAACAAAAAAAGTTATATTGATTTTAGGAAATCAAAGTTGACTTCCCTAAAAAAAAAGTTTATATAATTTCATTCGTTATATTTGTCAATTTATTTATTTTTAAAACCGTCTATATACCTTTAAAAAATATCTTGAGATACATTAGTGACATTAATCGTATATTAGAAGGAAATAACTTGAGATACATTAATTGTGGAGTCTGGCTGGTAATTAGTTTATAAGAATATTTTATGCCGTATAAGGGACGGGACACGTGGTGATGAATTATTGGTGGAAAAAGCCAGCGGTGTGAATGAAACTTGTTAAAGTAAAAAGAAAAAAATATGAGTAATGATACAACCACAAACTCTTGTACAAATTTATTTTGTACAAACTGACGTGGCATGATATCATTGGTTGAATGAAAATATAAATTAATAAAAACAAATCATGTGGGCCAAGTGATATTTAATTCAACCAATCTTATCATTCCACATCAGTTTGTACAAAATAAATTTGTACAAGAGTTTGTGACTCTATCATTACTCAAAAAATATATATAATATTTTATCTCCTTTTTAATACGTGATTCTAGCGGTATTTCATTACAGGTATACGGGTTTTGCTTCAACTTGTTCCAATTTTTTTTTTTTTTTTGGTAAATACAAACTTGTAAAAACAAAAAGAATGATACAACGAGTTTGTATTTTGATTTTATTTTATTTTTAAATGAAGAGATTTTTTTATATCCACAAAAAAAAAAAAACTGACTTAATTGATACCCTCCAAAAAATCTCATTTAAGCATTACCGCCCTTTTTGTCGAGTCACATAATTAGGCTATTATTCTTTAGTCTCTTCGCCCTCATCCGGCTGTAATTCTATTTCTATCCGGTTCATTGTCCATTCCCTGTTTGTTAATTTGCCTGAGAGAAATAAAAAAGAGGGTGAGGTGAGCGCTTTCTGTTATTTTTTTATATTTGATGAAGAAGAAGTTGATGAACTGAGGTGAAGAAGATACGAACCCCACGCTTCATCTTCATTATCTTCTTCTTCATCATCGTACTCATAGTTTTGTTTTCTTCTGTTTGCACTTCAATCCCAACTACCCAGATCTGTTTTTCTCTCTTTTATTATCTTGTCGGTTTTTTTTTCTTTTTTTAAACAAAAAGATTTTTGTTTCATGTATTCTTAAAAACGAAATTCAAAGATTTTTGGAGATATGGGTCTTTGTATCTAGACTTTATATCTATCTTTTTAATCTTTATTTTCTTGGGATTTCAAGATTAGTCAGAAAATACCCATATCAAGATCTGAAACTACCCCACAACTACTACCTCCACCACCTTCATTAGTCTCCTTAGTTGGTAGTATTATAGATTGGTTTGTTAAGGAGGATTTTGTTTTGTCATCAAATTTTTGAATAGCTTGTTTGTTTATACTTTATAATAATAATAATAATATACATAACATTTTTGCGTATGCAATTCATTTAATTCTGATTTAGACTCGTCCAAAAGGAGGCCCACCTCTGGGTTTGGTGGGCTCTCATTTAACCCATAAAGAATTGACAAATTTCATCAACAATATCCCACTTCGGCATTTGGTTTCTATTTTTTCTTCTTGGAAGGGGCAGAGGAAGAGCAAAGCTAAAATAATAACAATTGCATTGTTTTTCCTCTTCTTCTAGCCATCGCCTTTTCCACTAGTGGGTTTGTGTCTCTCCATTGGCCTTATTATTTATGCCAAACTTGAATCTGACACATAAGAAAATAGCCCTTCCTTTTTTGTTTTTTGCTCCAGATTGTATGTAATGCTACTTTACTTGATCATTACTTGTTTCTCTTTAATTCTCTTTTTAAATTGCCTTGCTCTAAAGCCACTCCCACCATGGGCAAGGCCAACTGAGTTGAGATTGCTGTCTCTTTGTTTTTGGAAAGAGATATCATTTTTTTCCATTCCAAGCTCCGTAAAGAACAGCTTGAACATCACTACAATCATTATTCCCTCACCAAAACTGTCTTTTAAACACATGATGAGTACCTCTAATGATCACGTTGAAGAAGTGAGTGGAGGAGCAGAGATGTCAGTTCTAGACTTGCCTGAGTTGGTCTTAGAATGTATTCTTGAGAAATTACCACCTTCGGGGCTTTGTAACATGGCTGCTGTTTGTAGTTCATTGAGAGATAGATGTATGAGTGATCACCTTTGGGAGAAACAAATGAAGCAAAAATGGGGTCGAATTGTTGGCCCTGCTGCTTATAGAGAGTGGCAATGGCATCTTGCTTCTAGAAAAGATTCTACTCATCTTAAACAAGGAAAGCAAAGACTTTGGATGAAGCTTTGCTCTTTTGTTAGATCGTTTTCTTGGGTCCGATCAAAGGTTCATGATACTAGCAAGCAGACAACAACAACTCGTTTGCCTGTTGATTCAAATTCAATCATGTCTTGGTATCTTGCTCTGGAGACTGGCCGCTTTTGGTTCCCTGCTCAAGTCTATAATCGCGAGGTATATACGTACACACTCATGCACGCCAAAACTTCAATTCAATTGTCATTTCTTAGTAACAAATTTGTGTTTGTTGTCTTTTGCAGAATGGTCATGTTGGCTTTATGCTCTCGTGCTATGATGCAGAGCTTAGCTACGATCAGAGTACCGACACCTTCCAAGCCAGGTAATCTGAGAGAGATTGGTCTTTTTACCTTATGATTTAAATTTAAAATTAATCTTATGGTGAAGAACTAACATTTGTAATAACAAATGTATGTTTTGTGTTGCAGATATCCACCACATGGAAGGAGGCCAATTGCTATAGAGTGTGGGGTGCCATGGGAAAGGCTTAGAGCAGCACCTGTTGATACTTCACCCCACGATCTTCACATTTCAGATTGCTTGAATGATTTGCACCCAGGTGATCACATAGAGATTCAATGGAGAAGAAACAAAGAATTCCCCTATGGTATGTTTTACAGCCATATATATATATATATATATATATTAAGCCTATCAAATTATGCTGATTAATTTGAGCACGTTAAATTGTGATTGCTGGAAGGTTGTTAGAAACAGAGGAGGTTGTGCCAAAGAAATTATACAGAACGCTGACCCGTTTCAATATAATCTGATTGCATTATAACTTTTCCCTGTAAAATATTGGCAACACCTGAAAGAAACAATAGTCTATTAAAAGTTCCTTCGTAGATGAGGCTCATCCCAAAGCAGCCTCTAGAACAAATTATTTTCAAGTGAAATATATTTCAATTTTAAATGAATTTCCAGTGATCTACAGCTTTATAAGGTCTGCCATATGTATATTACAGGTTGGTGGTATGGTGTTGTCGGTCACTTGGAATCATGTGATGGGAATGAAAACTTCTGCCACTGCCATAATAGTGGTAAGTCGGTAAAACCAATGTGTCTGGAAACATTGCTTTGATATTCACATTTCTCATTTTTCAGTGATCATGGAAATTGGATGGACCACTTTAAGATGATAAAATTTTCTTCTAGATTACAGGAATATTAATAGAAAATAGCATACCCATTTGAAAGGAAACTGTAGTTCCAAAGGTGAGACCCGGTTGTGGACAGGTCCTTTTCTTGAATCCCACTTTCTGTATGTAGGACCACCAGTTGAGCCTATTTGGTTGGTCCTTGTAACAAATCATTGTCAGTATGTTATGCTTTCCACCAACATTGTGATAACTTTTGTCTCAATGGAATATTTGTGGCCAACCGCACTGAAAGAACTCGATGTTTCCTAAATGTTCTGTTGTTTGCTAAGTTGTCATCTTTCGGCTAATGCGGGGCATCATTGGTCATTATGATCTTCCTAATCTTCATTTATTTGTATGTCTGTTTCAAGAAGCTGTTAGGGTCAGTTGTTTTCAAGTAAAGGTCCCTGAAACCTCAGTCATGTTGACCCACTAGCCTAATTTTCTATCTGCAACTGCATCTTAAAAGATGTAAAGGTTCTTTTTTGTTATCTACATCTGCAACTTGACAGAGCAGGGAATCTGCATGCATCTGTGACAGTCAAATAAAGCTCACTTTTGCAATTTCTCCATTTGTTGTGGATGGAAAATTATGTCAATGAATGGTTTTTGCTTATGATGATTATGATAGCTTACAATCGAAGCATTAAGTTTGTATGCATTAGCATGATAATACAGGATGAGTTTTGTAACATTGTGTTTATGGTGACAGAAACCCTAATTTTGGAGTTCAATCAGTACACACCTGGGTCACGATGGAGAAAAACAACAATCAACAGGAAAGATCATAGAGAGGAGGGAAATGAGGCGGATGGATTTTACGGGGGAATCAGAAAGGTTAACAATGAGGAGGAGATTAAAATGTGGAAGAGGCTTTGGCCAGTAGAAGTATTGGAATAGAGGCATGCCACACATTGCCACGATTTGATGAACATAGAACCTATTAATGATATCCTTCTGATTAAGTGAAATTCAGCCTTAGAGAATCTGAAAATGTGCTTCTGATTCTGTAGCATGAATGGGGAGGGCTTATGGTTGGCGATAATTTTTATGGGAGATAGATATTCATATTCTAAGGCCTTTCGTTTTCATAGGATCTTAATTCATGTGAACTGCCTTCCATTGATGTACCATATTTTGCCCCATGTTATATAAAATTTTAGTTGCTAATCTCCTGGCAATCGTAGTGGTGGTGTGTGTGGATACATGTAATAATGAAATAACCAAATATATATATTAATAATGAAAAAACGGGTGAACGAATCCAACGGCCGACAGCGAGAGGACTCCGCAATTTCATCCTCCATGCATACACCTTAATAAGTTTGGGGAGGTAAGTAAAGTTTAAATCAAATTTTTAACCTCTTATCTTTTCTAGATTTAAGTTTCGCCTAAATAAGCCACTTGAAGTCCAAGTACTTTACTTGACTAGCCAAATAATCAATTAGGTCAAACAACTTGCATAGGTTTCATACAACTGAGATTTCACATAATTTAAAGAATCAAAATTATATTTTAATTTTAACATATAATCCAGGCATCACATATTGATCGGTTACAAATTTCGTAGATATGAAAGCCATTTACTCGGAGCCATAACCCATGCAAAGAAAGAGCTTAGGCCTGTATTGGATTAGTGCTTCAGACACCCCTTTCTCCTCACTGTAGTATTGGGCTAATCCCTTTGTCGTAAAGCTCAATTTCCTAGTAAAACTTGCCTTCTTAGCCTTGGGCAGTGCTGCACTTTCATCTTTTGGGATGTCATCGTGATGCTCATGGACTTTGCTACTTCTCCCAAGGGTCATGGTCATGGAAGCACTTCTGAGCAAAAATTTCTTGATTTTCTTCCTCTTCTTTCTTCCAACACGAGAAGCACCACCTTCTTTACCGGGCTTTTCTTGGCCCATTTTCACAAGCTGCCTTGCATAGAACACTCCTTTGGGCTCAGCCAGCACTCTTTTCGAGATCTTCTCTTCAAAACAATCTTGCCCTGTTTTGTTATCCAGCTCTTGTGGGCTGAAAGCTCTTAGTGGTGTATGAAATTTCTGCCCATTTTCTTTTTCTTCCTTGAGCTTGACGTTCTCCAAAGCTGCCAAGAATGGATCAAAATCATCGTTCCACAAGCTCCGCCGGGCAAATGGGAGCTTCAGTCGGGCATTCGGCGACCTCGGCGACGACAGAGAAGAGCTACTTGCAGTGTCGTTGCTGTATCGAAGCCGCGCCGGTGGAGGTTTCAGCGTCGGCATGACTATCCCATTATAGAAGAGTTCGTCAGCAAATGCCATGGCAGGGAGATACTCTTGACGTTGGTTATTATTTTGTTGAACTTGTTGCTTCCAACAGCCATCTTCAGTTGTGTCATCGTGGTCAGCAGCAATAACACTAACGTTGAAACGACGACTTGTTTCGAATTCAAAATCCGAGAAACTCGAATTTGCATCTTCATATGCATTTGGTGGTGTTGTTGGCTGATCCTGATCATGATCATGATCATAAGCACTACTTTTGAATGACTTTCTAGTAGGACCAGTGGGCACGCTATAGAAACACACATTTTCCGAGCTCACTGCTCTTCTTGGGCTGCTTGCTGCACTCACATTCAAAAACTCATCACCCTTTCTCTCCATTAACACTTGGTTGAATTTGCTGATAAAAAAATGTACACAAGGGGATTGAGTGTAGAGCTTTTTTTGCTCCTGAATCAAAAGGAAAGGAAGACACGTTCACTTAATATAAGGATTTGCTTCCGCTTCTGCCAACTTACTATTCTTCAAAGTAGTCCTTATGTGCACGGATGCCGAGTCAATATTGCATTCGATACGGACAAAAGAAGTTGATGGTAAAAATTTTACTATTAAAATCCTTTTTTATTGTAACTTTTTTTTTTTAATATGCAAAGAGATAAAAGTACGGTAATATTTTCAATAATTTGAGAAAATAAATTGAAGGATATCAATTTATGAAGGAGATAAACTGAAATGTAACATTTGTACTAATTACATCATTGACCAAATAATTAAACCAATGGAAAGATACTCGACTTTGTAATTTTGAATACCACACGTATAATTTAAAAAAGTGTAACCACTAGATATGTCTTGTCTTTGCTTTGAAAGATATCTGAATTTGATCTGCTAGTTGCTAAAAACGACCAGAAAGGGCATAAATTAAGCATGGCAAGTGCGTCTTATTTATTTTATATTCATAAATAAAGTCACGGGCTCACGGGGTTCGATTTAGTTCGAATAATTAAGACGAGTTTTAACATCAATCTTTAAATCGATCGGTCAACGTCCCACGGACAAATCCGAATCGACCCGTGACATCTAAACTACATTGTACAATTGGGGTGCTTTAAATCACGGGTAACCGGTTCGAATATAGTTCCAATAATTGATCATCATCATATTATTTATGTTTCTTGACTTCTTTGAGGTTAAGGTTATATGAACAAAAGATTAATTTTACTATTTAACTCTTCCAAATGAAGGAATCGATTTCTTTTTTTTTTTTAAATATAATTACACTTCTGAAAATCAAATTTATAATAATGCAGTCAGTTATTTGAGCTTAGAATGTGTCGAATTTTCTTCTAAATATTTTAGAAAACAAAATCAACATCAACAACAACACATAGAAATGATTCAAACTTTTTTAATTTTTTAAAAAAAAATTAAGTGTAAAAGGTAATTATATATCTAATTGCATTAAGGACTCATGGATACACTTTAATTGAAGGATGCTAGCCGAAAAAATAAACGCCATGTAAATTTATTATTAATTTTTTAAACTTTCACGGTTTAGATATTTTATAATTTCATATCAATCAGAACATATATTTATAGTACAACTCAAAAATCTACCAAGTACTAACTTGAAAATCTATTCTTACTAACATCAAAAAAGATATTTATTCCTATCCAAAGGTACATATATTTGTAGTATTAACAAAAAATCTACTAAATACCTACTAAATGTCTATTCTATCTTAATATTAAAAAAGTGAATGAGCTGCTGGCGGGGCTCGAGTCCACTAAGCCAAAAGGCCCACTAACACCATCTGAATTTACGCATGAGACCAAATTTCATTGAAGTCCCTCAGGGCGCATATATTTTCAAAACCGGCAGTCCTGCTCCAAAAGAGTAAAACTAAAAACCCCAGGTCCCCAGCGGCCAGCGCCCTCCGTCGCCCATGCGTAGTGCAAGAGCAAGACAGACTTGAAGAGAACAACAACATTGGCATAGGGCCATAGGCATAGAATAGCATTCAGCTCAGCTCAAGATGAACAGAGAAGAAGATGGAGATGACGAGGTAGTGTGCTTGGACGAATCTTTCTTCATCAATGACGAGTGAGTGAGAGTGAGAGACAAGTTTCTCTCATCTCCTTTCTTATTTATTTTTATTAACTCTCTAATGATTTTGCTGATTCACACACACACTCTCTCCACAGTTATCAGCTCACCACTTTCACTTTTGGCTCCCAAGTTCTTCACCTCTTCTGCCTCCAATCTGCTTCAAGTGAGTATTTTCTTTTTCTGTTTTCTTATGTATAAATATTTTTTCTTTTTATAGAAAATGAAAATATGGGGTTAAAAAATCTTACTATGTGTGGTGTGGAACAGCTGATTTTGATTTGACAGGGCAATTGGTGTGGCCTGGTGCTATGCTTATGAATGATTATCTCTCCAAAAACCCTGACGTGCTCCAAGCCTCTTCCATTCTTGAATTAGGCTCTGGCGTTGGTATCTCTTAATTCTCATCTAATATTTACAACATGTTTTTCTTCCCTACTTATTCATCTTCAATTAGGCTCTTCCACATGTGTAAATATACTCATTTTGTGTGATGGCATCCTCACACACTGAAATACAGGTTGAGACTTTAAGTATTATTACGGAGCAACATTGATCCCATCCATTTGTTTTGCTGTTGAAAACAAATTAGTTTAATCAAGGGATTCCTGCTCCTTATCATGTATAGATCCTCCTCTTGCTCAATTTATGTTCGGCTGAGTGCCTGTTATATGGGTTCTTTTGTAGTGATTCTCCTTATGTTGAACAATTTTTAATTTCACTAGCCTCATGATGATTATATCTTTTCTCTTAGCTTTATGCATAACAGATTGCTTCTTCTTGATGTACAGGAGTTACTGGGATACTCTGCAGCAGATTTTGCCGTGAAGTTCTGTTAACTGACCATAATGAGGAAGTGCTCAAGGTAAGGTCAAATCATTAACTAGAAGTATTGGTATGTTTACCTGTAATCTTTCTTGTATCTTGACTTTCTATAGTATCAATCTATTTTCAGATCCTGAAGAAAAATATAGAGCACCACACATCATCTGAGAATCCTAATAGTGACGCTGGTGAGGGAATGAACTTTATTAGGAACATAAAAATGTTTGCATTAGCTGATGTCTTTTTCTCACATTGTATATGCAGGATTAGCAGTTGAGAAGTTAGAATGGGGGAATTCTGATCAGATCAACAAAATTATACAGAAATATCCAGGTGGATTTGATCTAATTCTTGGGGCTGACATTTATATCCTATACAACAGATCATTACTGATGACCTCTTTTTTTCAAGCAATATGAACAAATAAAAGAAAGTTAAAATTAGTTATAGCTAGGCCTGACACATTCTAAGTGGGGCCAGGATAGAGTGCAAAAAACCATCTAAAAGCTTGTCTTAGATTTTGAGGTGGCCTAGAACACCACATGAGAATTTTCCCTTGTATCTATGTCCTTTTTAACTTGCTTAGATATGACATTATTGAGCATTCTTTGTTGGTTGGTACTTAAAAATTCCTTGACAGTGTCTAAGCTTTCAGCAATCCAGTATTTCTCCTCTTTTTGACACAGTAGAACAGTTCCTCCGCTTGAAGGGACGAGGACAATGCAAATTCATTTTAGCTTATGTATCCCGAGCCAAGAGGTATGTAATCAATTAATGAATTTGTTTTAATTTTTGTTTCCACTTCACAAATTCTGACCAGTTTTATTTGTTGGCTCATCTTGGTTGATTGTAATCATTTACCGATGAGTTTATATGGTGCATTAATATGGCAAGTCTTTTTCATTGATTGATTCAATACAGAAACTCCAATTTTTGTTTTTACTTGTTTAGTTCTAAAAAGCAAATTTTGAAATTAATAATATTCAATGACTTAAATGATCTCATTTCTGTTCTAATCCTGCATCAAAACGAATGAAAATTTAATACAATCTTTCCAAACCTTGATCAACTGTGAACTGGAAAAAAAGAAAATGTAGATCTGAATTACACACTAGGATTTATGGATTTGTGGCTGCACAAACTGTTGAGGGTGTAATTCTGGAGCTTGTCCTTTTCTGGGGCCACTCTTCATTTGCCTTGCTTTTCTGTACAGGGGCTTTGTACTTTACCCATCTGAAAACTTCAATTTTCCAGTCCATTTAATACTCAAAAAAACTTTGAAACAAATTTGCAGATTAAATATCACTATAATTGGGAAACAGCAGTGGATTGATAGAACCTATTTCTTTCTGTAGTTTTCATTTATCATCCCTGCTCAGAGTTCTGAATTATTGTTGTCAGTTTGCAAAAACATCTTATGAATGATGATATCCGTATTTAGTATCTATCTATCAACATTGGTGAGCAAATACTAAAATCAGTTTTCTCCTTTTTTTTCCCTCTATTAAAGATCTTTTAAGTGCTTCAGTAATTCTATTATTAATGTTTATGAACATTTTCCAAATCCCCCCTTGCATCCCTTTTTGGTTCTCTTGATTGTATTTACCTCTTCAATTTGAGCTGTTTGATGCAATGCTACTTATGTTTTTAATAGTAATTGTAACAAAGATCGAAGCTTTTTTTTAGTCTCTGCAATTTCTTTTACGCAATGGTATTATTGTGCACAGCATGGATTCAATGGTTCTCAATGAAGCTACTAGGCATGGACTGCTGATAAATGAAATAGTTGGGACGCGATCTGTTGTTGGAAATCTTGAAGGAGTTATTTTCGAGGTCACACTTAAATAGATGCATCAGCACGTGGCAAATTTCTTAAATAGATGCATCAGCACATGGCAAATTACTGAAGTCCAGGTGAAGAGATAATAACCACCAAATTTGGGAGAGCAGAAGCTGTAGTGAAAGGTTGCTTTAGAAGGCTTCTGGAGTTTGATGTTCAACTTTGTTGATAATCATAAATTAGCTAATGTAGCAAATCTTTTGAATAATGGTCCCAAATCAGAAGAAACCAAGGGTTTAGTTCAGCGGTTTATTGTATACGTTTTACAACGTATACCTGAATTTTGCTTCAATGTAATGTCTATTATTCTTTGGTTGTGTCGTTTGAGTTTCCTTACTAGTACTATGCCTTCATAGTCTTTCTTTTTCATGATAAAAGGTTTACTTTCAGGAAACTTCAATAAAGCTCAATGTTAGATACTGCCTTTGGGTCATATTTTAGAGGATGGGTGAAAAGTGGTTCTTATATTACATTGGAGTTTTGGTAGGTCTCTGAATCTTCTAAACAATTACTTAATTTGCATTTCGGTCCAAGCTTGTCATTAAAGGCATTTCTTGCTGAAAAAAAAGAATCTCTACATTTGAAATGGCATGATTTCTTGCTTTGTTTTGGGCTAAAACCTTGCAGAACACCAGCTTTATAAGCCTTACAGCATGAGGTGGGATTTGGAAGCATGTGTTAAATAGATTACCCGTTGCTGATTTTGCATTTCGTTTGCATGTTGTGTTACTCTTTTTGTGAAAAGATTTTTGTATTGGCTAGTCTTTCTCAATGATAATATCTCATTCTTTGTGCGTTTTTGGTTGCAGACTTGCAGTTTAAGATCTATTTAATATTTTTACGGACAATAGATTCCTAAAGACTACTAATGTAATAAAGATGTGTACAAGAGCTCAAAACTTTGTTTAGTCCTGGTCCATGTGTCTGTGAAATGTCAGAATCTCAAAATGAAGGATAAATATAAAGTTAATTAGACACGAAAGAGAATTGAACAGAAGGGCCAGATCCCATTTGTTACAATTTGTAATACTGCAGCTGGACATGTTTAATATTTCAAGAAACCTAGGGGGTAAATAAATAATAACCTAAATAAAATTGGGAAAACAGCATAGTGAGAGATTGACATTCAGTATTTTTTTTCTAAGTTAGAATAAAATATACAATTGTTCCAGTAGCTTCAATCCTACTAGGCTACAACGGTATGACTATTAAAGAATGGTGAAAGCAATCTTCACAAAGCTGTCCATGCTGATGCTGCTTCATGCCTGGTTCCACTTTTCATACAACGAATAATTCATTCCAGTGAGGTGAAAAGGGTTGTTTGTGTCTTCAGGTCAGCTCTTCTTTTTGAAGGAACTGCGCTGTCGTGACAACTTCGCTTCTTTGAGGAACTAATTCACCTGAGAGATGTGATGAATCTAACTTCAGACCCTTTCCATATGCAGCAATCAGCATAGCATCGGCCTTTCCTGCAGTTTTCAATTACCAAATATGAGGAAAATATATGCCGAGGGAGAGCATAAAGTTTGACAAAAACAAAACCTGGTAAGCTTGTGCACAGGCCTTCAGAAAATTTCAGGTCAAATGATTAATCAATAGATGTATTCAAGTTGTGATCAACAAGGCATATGCTCCATGGTGGCAGATTATTTTACCATGAACTTTGGGGCACCATGCTGGTTACATGTTCAAGGCATCAGACATTGGGGATAGGTCACCCCAAATCAGAGAGCCAAGTAGGCAATTATGAGCTAATAGAAGCCTCTACATCGTCGTTATCACTACTTGCTGATTTGGAATAAATCATGCCCAAACAACTCATAATGCCAGCTTTGAAGGCTTGAAAAAGCTGGAACTTTTGCTCTTTATTTCACTTGAAATTTTATGGCTGCAAAAGGCAACTTTCAAAGATGATTGAACACGATACTGAAAATCTTGTCTGATAGGCTCCCATTGTTTACATGTACCTCATCGATCATAACTCTGATGAAATACAGAACCATTAAAGTCATGGTTCCAAATTATTTGCTCACATGATATTTTCCTCTGACATTCCCGCCCCTAATGTAATTCAACAGTAACATGATACTGCTGATACAAAAGTGAAAAAAGAGGTCGATGGTATGCAAAGGCGGTCCAAGTTTTGACACCATCTTAGTTCTTTATTCCAACCGAGGAAAATGATAATACTTACAAGTGATGATATAAAATACAATAAGGGGAAGATATTGTACCATGATCCTTTTTCCTTTTCAACTGGGAACACAAAGATGGAAATAATGTGGACGCAACCCTCCGGCTATCATCCTGTAAAAAAGTCCATCCATCATAACCAGAAAGGATGTTCTTGAGTTTCAGTCGGTTCAACAGTTTAAATTATGCAGAATCTTAAAAGGTGCAAAAAAGGGTTTCTCTGACAAGGTTGTTGACAAAACGTAGTAGGCATTAATAGTTTCCTTGACAGAAAGCAAGAAAACAAAACAATGATAATGTCAAGAAAGCAACAAAACTTTATAACTCCACTTTGCTTCTCGCAAATTTCAAGGCAGGACGCACGGCTAAAAATAACCGAAAAGAAAAAGAGAAGGTAAGCAGAAAAACATTTACCAGTATGACAACAACAATATTTATGTTAAACAAACATTATTTATTTGAAGAGTAAAAACTTTATCTACATGTGAATACAGATAAAATAAGTGTGTGGATGCAAACCTTTGTAGAGGTGCCGCCTGAAAGTCCATACCAGTTCTTCCATGTTAAAGAGGGAATTGGAACTACGGAAAATCCAGAGGCAACCAATATCCCAATCCATAATCCATACCCAAATCCTCCACTCCACCAACCCTTGATTAAGTAAAAAGAGATATTCTCAGAGGAGGAACTATTTCCTATGAAAGTTCTGCAATTTTATTTTGCTTACTTTCTCTTTTCAGTAAAATTTCATAACTAGAATTGGCAAATCGACAATGATATCTCCACATAGGATGTTGAAGAGCACAAATTTGCAAGAGGGCAAAAGTTAAAAAAAGAAAAAAAAAAGGATACTTATGAGAATTTTCTACTACAAAAGAATGCATTAAACAGATCCAGTTTTCTTTAGAACAATGCTTGTGAAATGGACGAATTTTCAGCTCATTAACTATGCATGAAATACAAGCCCCGGCCATGTATAGAAATGGATCTCTAATATTATTGGATTTCCAGTGAATAATTCAAAAGCTACCCAATAATTCACTATATCAACACAAAAGTTACAGCCATAGTGCCACTTCCATACATATGGTATCTTTAGCACAACCGGTAAAGGCAACTGGTATAACAAGGGATTGTCTCTTTGATAAGGCTATATTGCTTTGTCCGAATCAATATTCTAAATGCTATGAAAGCTTGCCCATCTCTACTTAGCCTAAGGCCACATATAGAAGAGACAAGAGCAAAATTATAACAGCAGCAAAGAGCATAATCAAACATAACAGTTGTCAAAAATGGTCCATAAGAAATCTCCCACCAACATGGATAGCACGGACCTGTTTCCCATCTTGTGGATAAGGGATTGACTGCTCTACGTAAGCAGTTGTTCCTGCAATAAAAACAGCAAAAGTCATTACATAATGTTCAAGCACCGGTGAAAGACAAGAAATGAAAATAGAACATTTTTCTCTAGATATATATTTATGATGTTAGAAACTAAAGGCTACCCAAAGTGGAAAATATTCAAATGATGAAAATTACAAACTCAGCAGTAAATGTAATGACCCACCCAAAGCATTATCTTGACTACCGTTTTCTACAATTTATTTGATTATTAATATCTGAAATGTTGGAAAAAAGAAATTTGTTAAATGTAATGCATAGCATTTATCAAGATTATACTAAACTCATCATAGAAACTTCTCTCCCTCCTGGGACACGCACGCAAAATAATGAAAAAAAAGAAAAAATAGAAAAAAGGAGTTGGAAGGAAGAGAAAAGAGCACCAGAGGAGAGGATGGTACAGACATTGCCATGTCACATACCAATTGGAGCATCTAAGCTGCGAAGCAACAGGATCATAGACTTTGCATCTAAACGCTTTCGAACTCTTTTACCAACTAGTACTGGCAAGTGAGGAGTATCAAACACCTGATAGATTGAGGACAATCAAAGTCATCTCACTTGCCAAATCAAGTCTCATCTAACAAAACAAATCACGGTACATGTATAATGGAAGAAAATAATGTGAAAGCCTTGAAAGGCATCTCAAGCTGCTAAAAAGACCTTTAACATGCATATTCTACAGTCAGTTTCATTCAAAAGCCAATTTCATAGTTCAGTTGCACCCAACAAACAAGTAGTATACAGAGAATTACAACATCTAATTCACTGATACCCATAAAATTCCTTTCTTCATAATATCATGTGACTCACTTCATTTCACAACTTCTCTGGTAGCAGATAATGTTACAAATGCGTGACACTCTCATAAATTAAAGCACATTATTCCATTCGTAGGGAATTTATTTTTAAAAAAATGGGTGGAACACAGGGTTTTTTGTTTTCAACCAATCAAATTATGAGCCTAAACACTAAATCCTCAAAATAATAATACAAAATTACGACCTTTAAGATGAGTCTACAAGATTCCCAATAAAAATATTAGATGTAGAGTCCAGATGTAGCTTGTGTAATCATTGAAATGATGATTATCAAGAAACGATGGACACTTTGTTTCTTTAATTTCCCAGACATGTAAAGGTCCCTACCATTATTACAAGAATTGGGTAGACACCTGGACCATGTCTGGTCTGATCACTGTCTACAACAAACAAATAAACAAACAACAAAATTACTATATTACCTCAGCAGAGCAGCCGTTGTGGTCGGATTTCAAGACGGCCAAAGCGCCGGAGAGGTCCGGGTCAATACCCAGAGCCCATTGGGAATCCGCATTGGTTTGGTTCGCTGTCGAGTCGTGAACGTGAAGAGGAGGAAAGGTGAGAGAATCCAGCCAGTTTTGCTTCATTTGGGCTGCCACCGCTGCTTTAGTTGTATTACCAGCAGCCGCAGCCCTAACGAGTAGCGTTCTTCCGTTTTGAGCAAATGGGTATGTGCAAAGGGTTCTGATTTTGGAGGAGACGAATGTGTTCATCGATATGCAATGGCTTTGTAATTGTGGCTGTATCTTCACTGTTGTTTCCATCGAACCAAAACCAGTAAACTATCCACCTACGGACGCCTTTGTACTTTTCTTCAAAACCTATCTCGGCTCTCTCCCATACCGACCGGATCAAATAAAGATGCGAACCGAACCAGAAGATAAAAAAATACATATAATTAATACATTATTTTTATTTTTATTTTTATTTTTATTATATTAAGATATAATTTTTTTCTTTTTGACCTTTCAATTCTATTTGGGAATGAATTTTTTCGTGCATGCACAGCGCAACTTTATATCTGTATATTTTAAGGGTTTAATAAATCGATTTTTAAATCATAAGATATTTATTTAATAATTGATGAGATAATTAATTTATTTAAAATTTGTAAAAAATTATATGTACCGTGCAACACATTTGACACCGGACACGGACAAGTAGTCAGAGTAGGGGTGGGCAATAGCGTAATTTCAGAATGGGATAAACCCTAGTGGCTTGTTCTTTCTTTTCTTAAACCCTTCAACCTCTATTTGCTTGCATCATAAAGAAAAGAAGAAAGTTTTGGTGAAGTTCCCTCCTGTTTGTTCGTGAAGAGAAAATGGCAAAGAGATTGATTCCAGCATTCAGTCGCGTTTTGGTTGAAAAAATAATCCCTCCTTCCAAAACCAACTCCGGAATCTTACTTCCTGAGAAAACAAGCAAGGTTATTTTTTTTTCTATTTTAATTTATATTCTCATTTACTTGTAGCTTTTTGTTGCTTACATGTTTTGTGAGTTACACTGTTGCTCTTTCAAATCCCAAATTCTATTTGTTTTTACATTACTTTCATGAATTCAAGTGCCTTTTTTTTTTTTAAAAAAAAAAGCCCCCGGGTCTGGTTTTTAATTGCAATATGTTGTAGTCATGTGGTTGCTTTGGATTTGGCTTGTTTAGCGTTTTTGATTGATGGGTATTGCTCTGATAAAAAAAAAAAAAGGAAAAAGCACCCAATTTTCAATTTGTTCATATTGCCTTGACATTTCTGTGAGAGGGCCTGGTTTTTAATCGCAAAATGTAGCAGTCACGTTGCTTTGCTTTGGATTGTACTTGTTTAGCGTTTCTGATTAATGGGTATTGCTCTGATTTTAATATTTTTATATACCTGACTGAATATCCTTTAAGGGATTTTCCTTTATTTCTTCTGTATAAATCCCTAAATGAAAAAGAAAAAATTATCGATATATGTGTGCCCTCAACTATTTGGGTATTTTTCTAAAATTAACATGTAATAGTGGCTAACAAAAAGTTAAAGATATCTCCTTTTCCTCTCCCATTTATCCCCGTCCTGATGCTAAGAATTTGTTGTGTTCCGTGAGGATCGTGTGTCGCACCCTTTCTTTAATCCACTAAAGCGCACTTATGTGGAAGAGTAGAGCCTCTGCTTATAAGGCATAACACCATTCTTGACTTAGCCAAATGGACCCTCTACCCTTCACCATTTTTTGCCCTCCTATCATTCCTTGCACAAAAAGTCCTCCATTTGTAGATGGTTTTTGCTCAATTACTTCATAAGTCTGAGAAGAAGAGAGTATAGAATGTAGTATGAATGTTTTCTGATTGTGGAGAGTAGATGTTACATGACTAAGATCAATACAACTGGTTAATAAACTGGTCCTAAACATCCTAATGTGTGAGAGGAAAAGGCTCAAGGAAAAGGCCAGACATTTAATTTATATCCTTGTTAAAGAGTTTAGCTATGTTTATGATGAATGGATGCTTCTTCTTCTCTTGGTATTTCCTCAGCACCATTAGTTCTAACATAACTTCCAATAAATTTTTTCTATTTATCTGCATCTTTTGGCAAGCGTGTTATTCAATTTGGGAAATGAAGATTCATATATATGCTATCTGTAAAGTTTTATATTTATTTGTTTGTTAGCTGGCTATTTTAAGTCTGTTATTGTTATATTCATTGTTATTTATTTATTTATTTATAAAATTTCAGCTGATTTCTGGAAAAGTTGTTGCTGTGGGTCCTGGAGCTCGTGATGTCAATGGAAAGTTTATTCCTGTAAGTGTGAAGGAAGGAGATACTGTTCTTTTGCCCGAGTATGGGGGGGCTGAAGTTAAGCTTGGTGATAAAAAGTATGTCTTAGTGCCTCTTGTTGAGTCATACACTTATATCTTGAATTGACTCCATAGATTTAAGAACTGGTTTACACTTGAGTGTGGAATGTGTTTATAATTTTCCTAAATAATGGATGCTTTTCATTGCTTTATACAATATGGATGAATCAATTCTTCAAGTTGTTCCAATTTTCCATCATAAGTTATTGTAGGAGACCCTGTTAGTTGCTTGATCTCTATTTCCTCAACATTTGATAGACATTACATCGATCTCACCTTCAAAGGATACAGACCTTTGGCAGGCTGCAACATCTAAGTGGGTTCTGTAACTTTAATGGTTTTATACTTCTTTTTTGTGGACTTCATATCAACCATTTGTCAATCTCATCATTAATAATGAATTATAGTTTCCTGTAAAGAAGTACAATATGATGTTGAATCTATGCAGTATTTTATGTGTACACTGATATGTAGGGATGCAAAATTCCGTACTCTTCCTTAACCTAGTTAACATAGGAAAGATTGAAATGGTGACTACATTTATGGAATGCTGGAAATCTATGCAATGTTATTATTTGAAATTATAATGTGTGGACAAGGTTCAGAACTTGAGACTGGACAGCATGACTCAATATTCAAGGTGATTTTTTTTGTGTTATTCTGACTTCCAATGGGAACTTTTTATTTCAAGTGCCTCAAAACTGGCATGATCGTGATAATACAGGCAAGTTAAAAATTTTCATGATTTGAATTTGATTGATGATTCTAGCTATTAAGCACTTCATGGCAACTATGAACACATATACCATGTTAGCACATATGCAACAATAGCATTCTGAAATGCATTTTCTTTTCATGAATATTCTGGAAAGTTTGAGCATTTTTATTTTGTGCTTGTACTGCTTTTAAAGGGTCTAACTTTTGTTAGTGTCATATTTTGGTCATGAAGTGGCTTTCTTTCCCTTGCTTATCATTGTAGTATGATCACTTATTTCCCACTAAAATGATTCTCTGTTGTGCTTCACAAGCGATGAAAATTCGTGAAAACTGACTTGATTTTTTTTTCCTTTGGCTTTTCTTTTCTTGTAGGTACCATCTGTACGAGGATGAGTCCATCCTGGGAACACTTCATGACCATTGAAAAATATTGCTCTTTGATTGCATCTAGTAATGGCAGCTTTAATAATTCAAAGTTGTCGGCTGGAGCAGCCTTGTGACTGAATATTAGTGCTATAGACATTTAAACTTATTTAGGACTTGAGAAGTGTTTTCATATAACTTGATGTACTAGTTCAGAAACTAATTTGCGACTGAGAATTGCTAAGGGCTGCAGTTTATAGCGCATTATTCGAAGTGCCCTTTGCTCCGTTTTCATTTGTCGTCCTCCTGTAATTTGCCTTTTTAACTCGGGTCAGGTTTAGGGGTCCAAGACAATCCCTGACCGAATCTACGTCTGGGCATTTGTTTGTGGGCCCTCAAACTCAATCCAATTAAATTGCAAACTGATTCAGTCCTCCACACCCGACCCGCATTGGTCGGGTTCCCACAGCCCCATACCCACGGGGATTTTTGCCATCCATTTTCTTCTGAAGCTTTCAATATAAGCTTTTGTGTGTTTCAATCAGGAGGTAAGAGGAACTAAGAGCATCTCCAAAAGCCTCTATAAATTTTACTCTTCAAATACCTATTTGCTTACCTATGTGGCAAATAGAAAGGTAAAAAAATATAATATTCTCCAAAAGACTCTTCAAATAGAAATAAATTAATATTATTTTAATCAAATAATTATTTTTTAAAAGGAAAAGTCAATAACAATTAAAACACTTCTCTCTCTTTCTTTAATGAAAAGTAATAAAATACAAATTGAAGAGAGATAAATTAACTCTCCAAATTTAAAGAAAGAGAATCAATTCTTATTTGAAGAATTTTAATTGGAGTGTCTTTTGGAGCTTTAAATATTAATGTAACTCTTCAAATAAGTAATAAAATCTTATTTGAAGAGCCTTTTGATGATGCTCTAAGATGTTGCGTAGCAAATTTAGACGGGACAGTGGAGGTCAATGCAATAACTAACAAGCCAGTATATGGTTTTTTCTATTTATTAAGCCTCCAGTATATGGCTGTCAAGAAATATATTTATAATGACCATTCTGCTTTCAGAATAATACTAATTTTCGAAATAAAAGAAGTAAATTTTTTTTTTAATTTTGTAAATAATTTTTATGAAAATTAGAAAATTAAACGAATATACACATAGCATCCATCCACCTTTCTCAAAATATTTTAACATCATTTCCTCTTAACTTTGAATTTTCTCACTTCACAAACAATTCAGTCCGTCAAAATGTCCAAAGAAATCCATAATTTGCATAACATGATCATTAGAGACATAAAACATAAACATTAATCAACACCCCAAAAAATTCTAAGTGGAAAAGATAGAATGGCCAATAAATGATCGATTTAACTAGAATTTTACACAACAATATATATTTCTTTTTCCAGAGCAATATTCTGGAAATCGTTGAATGCTGATAAATATTGCTAAATCAAAAAGTTTCGATAACACATAAAACCCTATTCTTCCAAATCTTTTGATGAGTTAATATATTTCCTTGCAGCATCCAAACTCAGTCCTTCATGTACCTGGACATAATTGGTAAACAAATTTTATTGCATTAGCAAACATAAAATAGAAAATTGAACAGGATGAACATCGTGTCATTGAGGGAAAGTAAACATACAAGTTTCTTGTGAATTTGTTGAAAAGACTGGCAAAATCTTTCCGCCTCTTCAGCTCCCACCTATGCAACACGAGGATCAATTGTCAAATTTGCCCACGTAAAACTTGAAATATAATGGATAGTAAAACTTTCATGAACATGTAATTGTTAGTTTTATGTGTATGAAATCATCTGATTAAAGCATTTGGTACATAAAGTCCATTTGTCCAATTGTTCATGCCATCTAAATAATATAATAACATTCCATTCCTCAAATTGAAGCTACAAGAAAAGATTATGTCATCACCACAGACTCCACATAAGAAGTTAAATTGCACGCCTTTCTAGAATTAGACAATCCCCACAACAAGAAAAAATTGTTCACTATCAGCATGAATTATTCATCTCCACTGGACATGCTCTCAGATCCAATGAATGGAAAAAATGCGTACAAACATGCTATCTTAGCATATAAAAAAGCAAAAAGGAAAATAAACTAAAATGCTTAAAATCTGCTAATATGCACAGAAAATGCATACCTTTTTGCCAGCCGCAAGCTTAAGCTTCTCCCAAAATGCATCTGTTGAAAACAAAATACATATGAACACAATCAAATTGCTTAGTCACCAAATTATAAACATAAAACTAAGGCATCTTAGTACATGCAATTTTTTTTTTCTCGTCATCTCCATCTTAGTTTTATGATGCGACCAAATGATGCAGAACTGGATGCAATATTTATTTAGAAGCTCCTTAATTAAAGAATATATTTTGTTGTTAGGTAGCCATTGGTATATGATTAATAAGAAAATAATAAGGTTTATTTTGTTTTCAGGCAGAGATTGATTTATAATTAATAAGAAAATAATTAACTTTCTCCTTGTCTCCCCATAAACTTTTAATCCTTTCCCATCAATTATCCCTAATTTCTGCTTGTTTCCTCCCACTCCTCTCTTTCCATCCTGCATCTTAAGAAATTCAGAAGAAAAAAAAAAAGCGAAATTCTGCTAAAGCATGCCCCAAAACCAAAAGAGATACTGAAAAGTTCACTGAAAGTGTCCAAATCAGATTGACAGAATAATTTGACCACTGCACTGAAAGATTTCGACGATTTTAAAACCCAGATCAATCTTTCTCACCGACAGCAACCAAATAGACAGAATATCTCTAACTCATTACTGATGCTAGCTAAAACATATGAAAATCTATCTATCATAAGAACAAAGTAGCTTTGCAGTAACATATACCATGAAAATCAGTTCCTTGATTCACCATCTGCTTTTTATCCCCTTCATCTAATGCATCTTGCCTTTGGTTTACCTACAGAGCAAATGTCAGAATTATTGAGCCACCACAGAATCCATTAAAACTAATAATAAAAATATCGAGGGAGTATGGCTGTATGGGGCAGTGTTGTAATATTGTTGTACCGGCTCATCCTTTGTTGAGTTTGAAGTTGATTGTCCGGAAGAATCTAGGTCAAGCTGGATACAAATGCCAATGCAAGAAGCAACAGTGTTAAACATCTTAGTTAAGACCTTGAAAAGATATTTAAAAAGATATTAACAAAATCGAATCGTATCATCTCTAATTCAATATAAGATTAACCTAAATGAAAAATCTATCCTAAGCTTAAAGTGAAGTAATCAGTGATTAATCTAACGAAAAATCAATCTTGAATTAATGCTGCCGACAATTGTATAAACGAGTTAAATTAAATTAAATTTATAAAGACGAACAAGTATCGAGAATCATGATAGAAATAACAGAGAAAGAGATAAAGTTACTTGATAATCGCGAGATCGTGCAACTGGAAAAAGATCAAGAAGCCGTCGAAATTCCGCTTCATCCATCTTGCTCTTGTTCTTGCTTCAGAAAAAAATTTCTTTTCTTTTTTCTTTAAATATTTTGAAAGGATTCTCCGCTGCTGTACTTGACTTGCTTTTACTTCGTTTCCACCATTTTCCTTTCTTTTTCTGAAAGGAAACCAAGGCCGTAACTATTTAGATCGACCCATGGGCCTAATACCTTGATCCACTTCATTGTTTCCGTTAAAACCTTGTACTAGCATTAGCGGGAAGATTTGTTTTCGTGGGTTTCGCTTTTGTTTTCCTCTTTAGTGTTTTCAAAGTTGAAACAAAAAATGTTTTGATACATGAAGTTTTTTTTTTTTTTTAATGTTTTTGATATTTATATCACTAAAAATCCACTATTATTAGCACTTTCGAGTCATAACAACGTATTAATTTTTTTGGTAGGAAAAATGATAAACCACAAACTTGTTTTGTCTAAATAGATGTAATATTTAGGGGTGTTCGCGAATCGAAGTTTGTAGATTTAACATTAATTTATATCCGATCCATAATTTTACGGCCAAATTTTTAATCCAATCTAATTTAATCCAAATCCAATAAAAATGCAAATTTGACTCAATTTATATCCAATATACCATTCTGCAAATTGATTTCGGGCCAAAATTTTGTCTTATCCATGGACTAACTAAATAAAAAAAATAATTTACAAATGATTTTCCTACCGATCAAAATTTAAAATTAAATAAGATTTAAATAAATTAATTGCTTAAATAAATCTAGAATATACATTCAAAGTTTCAAAATATAATACACTAAAAAGAAAAAATCTCATTTGTTTAAATCAGTACATGAAATTAATTATTTAAGAAGTTATATTTTTATTTTATATTATTATCAGATAAGATATAATATGATATTAATAGAACTATATTTTAACTTATTTATTTATTAATAAGTACTAATTCTACATTTACAAGTTTAATTTTTTTATTAAATATATTTTTATTACGAATTCATGAATTTTTGTATATTTATAGAGGCAAATCCATATCTAATTTATTAATTACAGATTTTAAAATTTTCAGTCTAATCCAATCTACCCATACACGAATCAAATTTTTACAAATCATACGGATTGTGCAAATCAGATTAGATTCTAAACACCCCTTGTAACATTACTATTTTAGTTAGATAATACCACATATATAGCCTACATAAATTGATGCATTTATTGCACATTTATTTATACATGCGTTAGTTAGACAAAGTTTGTCACTGCTTCATCACTGCTCTTTCGTAACGTCGTTCCCAACTCCCCTATTCAAAATTTGAAATACCCACTTGAAGTCTCTTCCCCTCCCCCTTTTTTCCTTCTCATGCATCACTTAACACATTAATTTACAAGGAAAACATAATTAGAACAGACAAATCGATAGACCCAGCAATACAATTCAGAATTAATTCGGAGTGAGTTTGGAGGATGATGAAAATAAATTACATTGTAAGTGGACAGTGAAGGAAATTTTTTCATGTTGGAAGAAAGTTACAAGAAAGAAATTGTCTAATTTAGTCATATTATATGGATAAAAAATTGGATAAAACACTCGCAAGCAGCCAAAGAGTAATTCAAATTTCCTTATTTTAAAGTTCAACTAGAAAGAGAAAGTTATAAATTGCTGAATAAAAGAAAAGGGTACCTCAACCTGGAACCCTAACTAAAGGAAGGATTGAAACCCCCATCAAAATGCAACAAAAATCCTAACATGTAATGTACATTAAAGTTGCATTTGTTTTCTATAACACCCTTTTCTTTATCCTAGGAAATAATTTTCCTGGCCATGATATTCTACATCAAGAAGTTTAAGATTTACATGCAAGTGTAATAGATAGTTTCATAATGAGATGGCAAATCAGGTTGCCTGTACACTCTTTACTTCCAGGTTTTCAAGGATATCAACGCATTTTTTAAGCAATGATTTCGCCTCCATATTTTTTTCCATCTCACACTGATGAACCAGCTCACCCTTGATCCCGATGTTTGAGGAATAAACAGATGAAATTTGCCTGAACAGCTTGAAAATTTCCAGAAGACACTCCGAAGCAGAAATGTGAACCTGGATAAGGACAGAATGTCATCAGATAAGAGGAAATAAGAGGGTAGCTGAAACAAATAGAATGTAATTAACATTTCTCTTAAAGGGTGCAGGACAAAAAGTTGCTTCAGAAGCAATTGGGAAAAGTGATAACAGATAAGCTGGACCCTTTTTCAGTTCTTACTTTTAATTTCAAGGGCAATTGCGTAGAATTAACATGAAACATAAAAGTGTATAGCAAACATTCTAATTTTTTGAAACTTAAATAATCCAGGTTTAAAACCTTCTATTTTCATGACATAAACTAGTTTTACCTGATGTCTAAATGATCATCGGCAGGAGAAAATATAAGTAGACTGATTAGCTAATTAAAAGAAACAGACATACAAATGTCATACCTGGGCAATCTTTACAGTGCTTATACATTCTACAACCTTAGGTGACACAGTGTGGAACAGCTGACACAAAAATGAATTGAGTCAGACTGAATGTGCATTTCAATAATATATTAAATGAATGCTACAAGTGTTGATTACCTTCTGAATTAGAGAACTTATGCCAGCAGAGTCGTCCAATGTTTTCTGAAGCCTTGAGCAAAGTTCTTTAATTGATGAAAATGCAGACATTTTGACTGCTCATGAAAGTGGAATTGATAAAAGGTCCTAAAGTTGCAGAAAAACCATAAGAAGGAGAAGGGATGAAGAAGATACCTGTCCATGGAAATCCAGGTGACAAGGAAATCATGAACAGCTGCACCAAATTCTTTTCTTGTTCAATAATATCATTTACAAGTGCGACATGAATGCAAGATGACACGCAGTCCAGAACTTTGTCAAGTGGAGCAGAAACACTTTCATCTGCTGATTCTGTGTAAAAGCATCAGGCATGAGACAACTAGTAAGGCATTGATGTCACGTTTAAATGTTACAGAATAATTTAATGCAAGGCAAATAGGGTAGCAGGGCAGCTATATCATACATGCATTTTTCAATAGTATTGAATGGCAAATAACAAGAAGAGCTGACAAGGAATAACTGCTTGCTTTAAATTTTTATTACTCCATATAGAATAAATAAAAGGAGAAGAGGAGGGATAAACACAAGTACTCCTGTAATTACAAGGATGAGAAAAAGGAATAGGGAGATAAAAGTAACTACAATAAAATAAAAAGTGTAGCAAGTGGTGCGCACATCCTACTCCATAGAAATAGAAAACTCAATTCAACTAGATCTCAAAATAAGGGCCAAGGTGCCATTAGAAAGAATTTTGTTGAAAGCTTAAAGAGGTATATATTAAATTAAACCACAGAAAAACAGAATAAATATGTTCATTTCTTATAATAGGGAAAAGCTTATCAAGTATAAATATGTTCATTTCTTATAATAGGGAAAAGCCCATCATGTATTCTCTGTTTATCTCCACCTATGCTCTCTCCCTCACACACAGCTCATTGACACATCAACTAAAATTGATGCCGTGTTAAAAAATGAAAATTCAAACGTCTTAGATGAAAAATAGGTCATATAACAACCTTCCTTAGAAGCATCACTTGGCAAAGGTACATGCCCAGATTTGTTCAGAGCTGTCGAACCAGACATCTCGAATAACAATGGAAAAATGATGTTGAAGAACTTTGGATCTCTAAAGGCTTTTATAACCTGAAAACATGAAAAAGGCAAAGCTGAATTCTGACAAACCAAAATAACAAACAACAAACAAGAAAAATCAAATATAGGTTTGATCAGCAGTCCATCCAAGACTGAATTCTGATGAACCAAAATAAGGCAAGCTGTTGTAGTGGCTGAAGCATTAGAAAATAGCTTCGATGTTCATAAGCACATGTTAGGTTTGTAAGAACAGGAGAAAGCAACATCTTCTGTTGACTTTCTCCCATGTTAAACATAGTCTGAGGTACAACTGAAGATCATATTCCAAGGAGTAAAAAGCACAAGCGCGAACACAGCTTTATACGGAGTAAAGACAGAAAGAATTATCATTTGATATTTACCTGTTCAAGACAGGAGAAAGCTGCTTCACGATACTTCTTGATCTTTTTTCGGCAAGCAGAGGATACCATATCCACAATGGCAAAGGGAGTGGTAGGATCCTCAGCAGAAATAGCCTTATGGCAAGAAGTAGAAATAGAACCTATTGCATATAAAAGGGCATCCTTTCCCTGTTACATTTCAAAAATATTAGAAGAGGCATTTAATGGTAAAACAAAAACAACTATAATCCTATCATATTAATTGATGATCAAGAACAAATGACATTTAACATATGTCAATAATCATGCTTTCAACATATGGCATAACATTTTATTACGGTTGTCAACATATGTCAATAATCATGCTTTCAACATATGACATAACATATTATTACAGTCGTGTGGTTATGTTGAAAGTATTAGTGCACTGATGCCATTGCAGCATGAAAGGATGCATCTTATGAACTTTGAGGCCAAGCACTTTTCTTATCAAACCTCATCAAGAGATCAACCTACCTCCCACAAACGACCTGGAACTTCCTTCATAATCGACTCCAGAAGGACATGATGATAATTTGACAGGGATTCACCTAAAATTTCCCCAAGCTTGCAAATTGCCTTAGCTGACTGATAGCGCAAACAAAAATACACCAAACAAACATCATACAAAATGGGTGGGCAGCAAAAGGACCAAATAACTCAAAAATAGGAAAATTAGAAAGAAGGTTCAATGGAAAAGTAAGTATTATCCTCACCTTTCGTTTACTACTCCAAGATGACGAGGCAATGCCCTCACAAATCAAAGAAACAATTTCTCCCAAATACAATTGAAGGGTGACCCGGTCACCACTGGTATTTTCTTCCCACAATTCCTCAAAGAGATCAGAAACATACTTATCATCTTCAAATCTGCGAAGGGTTTGACATGATTTTTAGTTCAATCGGAAATTATATAAGAATATATAAATGCATGGAGAAGTTTCATAACACTAAAGGAATTTTTCTTATCAGCCAAGATATAAAGTGCTTGTGACTTATTTGATGAAAACCAATCTGGGTGTCATTCACTGAAAATTTGGAGTTCTTTCAATATATAAGCTGCAAGTTGTTATGCAGAGGATTTCAAATTTGTGAAGTCTAGGCTAGTCATAGTGAATTACTCTTTACTTGCCCCTTTTTGAGAATTTGATTCAGCACCATTATCTTTGGGCAGTTTTAGTCCATTTTCTGTGCATAGCTCAAAAGCCCAAAAACACTATGGAAAAAAATTGTTTAATCTTTGCTCAGGTTTTGCTAGAACATAGAGAGTCCCGCTGGGGTCTAAATTAAAAGCATCCCTTGGGAGTCTAATAATCACCATAAACCTCTCCTAAGATCATCAATCGCTTCCCCTAGACCTTTCAGGAAGGTCTCAGCATACTCTTCAAACCAGGTACGTACACTTGTAATAAAGCCACTCATAGGAGGTAATGAAATTCAACCAAAAACTAGTATAAGTGAAACAAAAAGGGTTGAGGAACCAATTGTTGCCTTAACCAAATATCAACAGGGAATGGATATTTAATTCCATATACCTAGTAAAGAATGAAAGAGCTATATTAAGCATGGATGAAAGGAACCATGACAAGCAATGAACTATATTTTTCCACCAAATCAAAATATTTGGTTGTCTATGTATTTTCACATGTTTAGATTATTGGTTTGTTTAAACATTCATTATACTGAACACAAAAATCCAAGAAACAGAGTATATATCAGGTCAAGATAAGAGGGACCAATTTCATGACAAATTGTAAGGTGCATAAGGGTTAGACGAAGGAGAATATCATAAATTAACTAAAGAGAATCTAATACAGACCTTGAAATAAATATAACTGGAACAATCACTGCATGATATCCACTCAAAACATCTGAGGCCACAGATGAATAGCTCTTCAGTAGAATTGCACATGAAATTTGAGAATTCTTGTCATCAATATGCAAAGCAGCAGTTTCTTCAATCAACTTTTGAGCTTGAGAGGGAGCTGCATACTTCAGAACTGAAGCACAAGCACTTGCAAAAGCACGTTTGACAGCAGCACTTTTCTCCTCTTTCACAACAGGAAACAACAGCCTCAATAGCATGCTTGTATACGGCTTTATATCCATACCAATCTTTTGGACCAATAAACTGATAAAGCTGGCAACACCAACCCTGCAACCAGAAGTATCAACCATAATGGCAGCTCAATAGCAGTTGACTATATTTAAATTCTTTACAGAACAGACACTAGAATCCTTCAGAACTTATTATGCTTGATCCTTGAAGACAAAGCAGAAACCTCCTCTAATATTATTTCAGTTCTTTTTTTTTTTGAGAACAATGTTGCTACACTACTTTGTTATTGCATGCCATGTACAGAAAATTGCATCATACTCGGGGGTCAGGAATTGGATTGTGATAAGAGTGATAGATGAAAGGTGAGAGCATGTGGCAAACCAAAAAGATTGATGTTTCGTTTGTATTTAAGACTTCTCAGCAAACAGAACACTCTATTATTCATTACAACTGGAAGTGGTCAAGGATATACATAAATTTCACAACAGAGGAACCCAGTACTAGGAAAATATTACAGCAGTTCAATGAAGAGGTGGATGTCATTGTCCCATTGAAGGGTCTTAAGATCACATAGCCTGGGTATCAGGAAACACGAATCAGGGTAGAGGACTTTCCTCTAGACAAAACAAAAGCATTCCTCAGTTTTTTAAATTTTGGGGTCATAGCTTTTATGCATCTATTTCAATAGAAAAACCATTTAAACCAAAAATCTCAGATTGTTGCAAATTAATGAAAGAATGGACTGATATAATCCCCTACCACATCAAGCATAAATCAATTTTTTTGACAAACGCAATGAAACAGAAAACTGAACTAGTGCATGTTTGTGTGTGTTTACGTGTGAGAGAGACACAAAGAGAGGCAAAGATAGAAAGTGTATTTTATCTTATAAGAAACATCTCATAAAATTTTTAAATTTCCCGGTAAGACCAAGTAGAAAGTAATTTAAGTTGGCCAAATATCTAAGGAAATTTCCATGTGGTAAATTGTCATCATATGCCCCTTGCTGAATCCAATCATAATTATGAGATGACACAACCCAGTGCCTAACCAAACTTGCACTTTCAGTGAAGCTCAATCTAGTCAACAGATCAGTCTGATTTATAATACAAAAGAACAGATTAAAAATGGTTGCATGGATCTTCTTTTGAGAAATTCATTTGCTTAATCCCTTTAGTATTGAAGCAGAGAAAATAATGCAGAGAAGATAATTAAGTTAAACATTCCAGTAGCCTTTAATTGCCAAATGATGATGAAATTCACTGTACTTTCCCACCTTGTGTTGAGGCCAACGCCAGAACGAACCAAACGAGCAAGATGAGGAACTAACTGATCTAATGATTCAGTATCCACAACATTAATGCAGAGGTCAAGTGTATCCCACATGGGAGATCCTTTTGCAATCGAAATTCTCAAATTCTCAAGCTTCTCTGTTTGTATTCCAGCATTTGCTGCATGCAACTAGAAGAGAGAAAGTAAACACGCAGATTACTGAATATGTACGAACTCATCTTTAAGGTGCTAAGGAGGCACAAAATTTCCGATAAACCTAAATAATATTCTCAGAAAAAGGGAACAAAAGTCTATATCAAACCTCAATGTAATTGAGCCCTTGATCTTCAAGGCTTGACAAACTTTCCAGCATGCAAGAAACTAAATCAGATAAGTGCGGGCGAATTGCAATCCCTGCACCCTGCACAGAAATAAAATATAGTGATGCAGGCAATTAAAAGCAATAAAAAGCAATCATCCTATTTAAACCTACAATAAGAGAATAACATAAAGTTTCCTCCAGTCACAAGAATCTAAATGAATTAACTGATGTATTACAAATATTCTACATGAGAGGTAGACAGACCTTTCACTGTGTCTTGTAATGTACAAATACTTGGCTGGTTTAAAAAAAAAATGAAACAGGAGATATAAATGTATTTCGGTCAGGATCAAGAAACCTCATTTTCAACACATTTTTACATAAGATTTAAAGCATTGAATATTATGTGGTGTAGAAATTTTGCATTACTTCACGTGTGAGATTTCACATCAACCATAGAAATTGCACGTACAATGGTTTAAAAGCTGTGCAATAATTTGTGTAGAAGATACGATGCAATCCTGCCCTATGTATATTACATACATGTAATATTCTGACAATAGAAAAGGCTAAGCTGCATCTTGCCTAATTGATGAAGTCAACCGAAGGTTCTGTTGGTAAATAAATTAAGAATATATTTTTTCAAATATAAATTAAGAAATTAAACAATAAAAAAAATTCAAATACAGAGAAATAACAATACAGAGTATAGTTTACCTTTACAAGCTTCATAACAACTCCAATTGAAGCCTTTGAAATACTGTCAACTTTACTTAATATGCCTTCTGCAAGCAGGAAAGGCAGCACAATATCCATTGATTGCCTTGCATCTGATATTTCAGTAAGTGTGACATCACAGAGCCGTATAGTTAATGAAGTTACAGAACGGCATAACTTATCACCAGCAATTCGAACAGTCTCCTTTATATCATCCATGGCACGGAATGCTGCTGTCCAAATTCTTCTTAAATGCTTTCCGACCTATATTACAAGAATGCAACTGGTAAAAACCACAAAACGGAAAAGACGGTTCATGTTGACAGCTTTTGCAAGAATACCAACTTAAACTAGGCATCGGGTGACTATCGGCAGGGGAAATAATTAATTACAACCTATTACAGAAAGCTCATAATGCTAAAACAGTTAGGATTAGCAAAACCATAAGGTGCAACATGGCTTTGGCAAACTCAATCGATGCCCAAATAAAGAAAAATTAGGATATCTAGTCTGCCTATCAACAGTTGAACCTTACACAATTACCTAGATTAAACACAGCCTAGCGATTACCATCTGCCTAGGCTATACAATTTCATAAACCAGATTGATAATAACAGTATGCTGTGACAATTTATATTACCAGTATGAAAAAAATAAATGAAAGAAATTAAGTATAATCAATTATTGTTTGTTAGGAGTTATTTTTATGTTCAATTTTTCATGCAGCAGAAGATCTGATCCATGCATTGGTTTGAAAAATGTCTAACCATCCTGAGAAACACCTTTGAGAGGACTCGATGGCAGCATTTTACAAAACATTCTTACAAAATTTAGTTTGCAACGAAAAAAAAAAAAATCTCAAAACCTGATCAAATTTTCGTCCTTGGATGATATCAGCAAGGGCTAAACAGGAAGCCTCACGCGAACGCCAAAGCCTAGATCCACTTTGTATTAACAAATCATCAAAAATAAGGTCCAAGTGCTCATCTATTGTCCTCTTAGGGTCTGCCACTAGTGATTTCCATATGTGTGCCATTGCATCCTACAAGCATCACAAGAGCAGAGCACAATGAGCATATCACAGTAACAGGACCATGCAAATTAAGGTCCTGTTTGGGATTGAGGTGTAGCTTTTAAGTTACAGCTGCTGTGAGAAAAAAAAAACTGTAATTATGAAACAAAAGTTAATAATTTGCAGTAAATATAAATTTTAAATAATAATTTTGACAAAATTATTAAGGATATAATATATTTTTCATTATATAAGTGAAAAACCATATCAACATAGCTTCCAAGTTACAACAGCTAGTATTTACCAAACACTTTAGTGCAACCTCAATCCCAAACGCACCCTAAGTAATAAAGTAAATATCCATAAATTTTTCATAGCGTAAGAAGAGACATAAAATATGTTTACAAGAAATTTGGTACATACACTAAAAGCAGCAAGAAAAACTTCCTCCAGCTAATAGTTAGGAGCCAAATGATTTTCTCTTACCTGCACATTTTTATCCGGATCATATTGAAACCGAACAAGCTTTGGAATCAACAAATGAAGGTGTGGCTTAAGAGCATCCCCTGCTTGCTTGGCTATCTTAGAAAACCCAAAAGCAGCACCTCTCTTGGAATTTAGAGAAACTTGATAATTGGCCAGGTCCATAAATTTATAGATAAGGTCAGGTTGCCCCATCTCATTTGCCAGATTGCAGAGCTCCTTATAAGTGCTAAGTTTCCCTCCACCGAGACCTTCACCAATAGCACCCTCTTGGAACACTTCCGAGTCTTCAGCCAGCTATCATCAAATTCAACAATAATAAAAAAAAAAATGAAATGAATTCGTGTGTGTGTGTAAAGAGAGAGCAAGATATGAAACATCAAAATTTGTTTTCACCTTGACAGTTCTTTTTCTCTTCCCTGAACCAGTCAAAGTAGTTACAAGTGCATCTACCAAGTTTTGCTTCATTGATGCATCGCCTAGTTCGTAAACGACACTCATTCCCTGAGATGCCAGCTCCTGTGTAAGCTCATTCTGCTCACCAAGTAAATGCGAAAAAGCCTCCTGCAGTCATTTAACAATTTGTTGAATTAATATAACAAGACCATGATAAGAGTGTTATTTCGGAATAAGAGAAAATAGCAATATTCAACAGTTAATAAGTATCTTAACTCTAATGGCCTCTCAGTGACTGCAAAAAAATAATTGAATAATTTGCTGCGGAAAAAGATACACCCAGTTAAGAGTACAGCAAAATTCATTTTTTATTCCTCTAGGAAAACTTTTAGATAATAGTAACCAAAGATACAAACTTTTAGATATTAAATGTTTTTATTATTATCGATACAAAAAATGATTTCCCAAATTTTGAGCACCTCTTTCAATACCATAGTCATAATTTCTTTCTTCCATCCTTGTGAAATCCCAAATGGAAAAGAGGCAATGACTGCTAAATCATAAATCGTACAATAGCACATTAGAGGTAGTATTGCACCATGCTGGGCCAATTATGCAACTCTTGTGCAATAGACCATTAGCTAGGGGTGGTCAAATCGGGTTTCGGTTCAGGTTGTTCGGTTTCAGTTTGGGTTGAAGAATTCAATCCATTTGGTTTCAAATTCGTAACCTGAACTGAACCGACCAAACTTAATTCCAAAAATAAATCCAATTTTTTTTAGAAAAATCACAAAATATAAAATGACAAAGATCCTCTGCATTATACGGTTGTCTTCAACAATGGCTAACTAAACTGGATGTTACAGCCTTCACAACAAAAAATCTTCCAATTACTACTCTTACAAACACACCACAATCAATTATAAAACACTCATGAAAAGGGTTATGATGATGGCCAAGATCTGTGAGAGACAAGAAGTGAGAGATAATGGCAGATACAAGTCAGATCCCACAAATAGTTCAGCAGCTTCGTGGACTTCAAGGACAGTAGAGGGAGATGCAGCTGCTTTGCAGAGGCAACAAGATCAACGGTGGCACGATGAAGGGAAGCAGCTGCTTCGCAGGGCAACAAGCTCCACCGTGGTGCGATGAAGGGTGGAAGAACGGTTGTGGTTGAGTTTGGGAATGATGGGTTGCAGTTGAGCATGGGAATGATGGGTTGAGTTTGAGAAAAATGAGGGGCTGAGTTTGAGTGAGCGAGAGATGACTTTGAATAAATGATGATTCGCAGATTTTGAGATAAATTAGGATTAAAATCTGGGGGAGATTATAGATTAGGGATTTCAGTTTTTTTTTGGGGGAAACTGATAAGGTTTTTAACTTGGTCTATGTTAAATTTGAACCAGATTTTAACCCGATCGGTTTCTAGATTTCAATCCAAACAGTTTCTAAGGGAAAACCCAAACTAAACACCCACCCCAACCATTAGCAAGAGTGTTAATTTGACTTAAAGAAGCTAGTGTAAGTTAATTCCATATTAAAAAAACAAAAACAAAAAGGAGCATGCACATTCTATAATCTGAAAAAGTCTATGGTAAATCAAATGTAATACAACCAACAATTGAATGTGTGACGTGTAGTTAAATTTAATATAACTATCGCTTGCATTTTGATTTTTCAAAATAAATAAACACATGGCATAATATCATTTATCTGTTGTATACTTAACATGGAATCTCTGATGTACTTTAGAATTTCTCCTACAATCTGGATACATAACGACCTGTTACTCAAAACACATTAACACTTTGTAGAAAAAAATCTTTCAAAAAAGTTACAAAACTTGAAGAACTTTTAGATTTAAAATTTCCACCAGCAAAATTAAAATCTATGTTAGAAAGAAGAAGGTAATGAAAAGAAGGTTATTGAAGTCATCTCTAAAATTGCACTGCTACTCATGTAGGTCAATTTCACAAAGACAGTATATGACCATAAGTGAAATAAAAAAAAGTTGGACATATAAAGAACCAATAGCAAACCTGAATTTCTGGAAGCATTTGCTGGATGGTTGGATGATGGCCGCAATACATTGTTAGAGATAGTAACCAAACAGCCCCAGCACAACGCTCTTCTTTTCTACTACTGTATAAAAGATCATCAAAAAGCTTTTTAGAAATTGTATCTCTGATCATGACACGGCAATCTTCATTGGCCTCACATTTCCAATCAGAGCTTAAAGTTGACCATGATGAGTCCATATCTCCCATTAGAAATTTTGAGGACATGGAAAGTGAAGTATAATTGGTTTTAAGAATCACATCAGCAGTCACTGGAACAGCACCCCACAGAAATGATAGAGCCTCCCCAGCAGCAAAAAGGATATCCTCAACCTGTGAAAAGCCAAAACTGTAGACGTTAAAAGAATGTAATCTTGACCAAATGAACCACCTTTCTAATTATTAGCTTTACTAGTTATTAGCAATCTCAAAAAATAACTAGTACATTAGATCATAATAAAAGACAACAGTCATTCCTATCCACCCACCTTTGACCGGCAAAGGCTGAAAATCAAATTGAGGGAACTATTTAGGTGCAAAGATGATGTTTCCTTCGCACAGATTTGTCCAAGGGCGATGACAATTTTCTGAATTGCTTTAGTATCGTCACCGGAGAGTAACTTGCTCAACTTCTCATGTAAAATTTCCAGAATGTCAACTGCAATTTCAGGTATGTGTTTAATGTAACTCATCCATTCTAGTTACATTTACTAAAATAACATCCAGACAATTGTGACACCAGCATATGCACAACTTCTTCACCTGAATCAGATCCATGAATTAGAGGAGGCAATGGTACACACAGCCCAATATGACCTAATGCTTGCATGGCAACAGAGGATAATGTTGCAGTCTCAGAGTTAACCACATCAACAAGGCATTTAAGTGTACTCTGAAATAATGCTTCCGGGATCTGTGAATCAATGTCATGGTTAAAAAATAGTATAAAATGCACATTTAGAGTATCAAATACAAAAAATTACTTTTACTAACAAAATTAACTAAGGCCTAACAAAAATAGCTGGTACTCATCACATATAACAGAACACAATTTAATATGGGCTCTTATTTCACTACTACAAAGATGACGGGAAAATCTGAAGTCATTTGCCATCTGATTTAACATTTACCCAAATTTTATCAAGGAAAAGAAGAAAACCTAATTTTCGGCAAGAAAGTAGTGAACTAAAAAGTTTTAGGAACAAAGAAAGTTTCATCAGCTCATGGTATCAAAGAATTTATAATATCCTTCTTCAACATCAGTGTCTTCACCATGATTTCAACCAAAATAATCTGTTGAGAATCTCAAGTATCCACAGACAGAAAAACTTTCATAGCCGTTGACAGTGACAATGACAACTTTCCTACATTCACTTCAAACTTTGCTCAGAAGATGAAATACTTAATATAAATTATGACTACATTTCATGTCAATATAGTTCTCAAATTAAATCATGTTTCAAAATTATCTCATACAAACTGCAATCAAATATGCTTTCACAGTTTACAGTATTTGGTTGAAGAGAATTACAAAACAGATTGCGGTTTAGCAGTTCTAAACATGCAAAGCATTATGGTGACAAGCTCCAAACTGAATTTTTGGAAACTCTTTAACACATATTTGTAGGACAAGTCCAATGAATGCATGCCAGTAACAGAAAAGTAGTGTAAATTTAAAAATTAAGTATCAGGTATATCAATGAATTATAGAAAAATGCAGATGACAGAACAAAAAGACATTAAATTCTCAGAAGTGGGTATTACAGGTTCAGCCGGTCAAAATTTACAGCAATTTTAAGTAGTTCATAAGATGGAAATATCTGACAAGTTAAAGAATTTTAATCCCAGCATAAGAAAGGATGAAACTATCAGGTTACAATGATGATATAATGCAAATGATGCTAAAAACAACATAATACAACATATAGTTTATGAAGTGGTGATACGGCATAGTCAAAAGTTGACTGACCAATATGCCTAGAAAAAAGGAACAAATAAATGACAGTGAGTACAAAATTATACAACTTACAGCAGGCGATCTACACATAGAATTAGCAGTGACATATCCTATGGCACATAGAACTCCATGCTGAGCCTCAAACCTGAATATTTATATCACATTGAACCTCAAATAAGAAAGTTTCCAATTAAAATACACCTTAGAAAACGAATTGATTTGAAACTCAATATTGCATATTTTGAGTTTATTCTAAAAAGAGGCAACAAACCTTAACTTTTGCATTTCAGTAGTTTTGGAAACAAGTTCGCTTATAAGAGCAGTAGATGTAGCTGAGGGAAGAGGAGTGGAAGCTATGCCAAGTAAGCGTGCCACAGCTTCACGTGTATCCCAGTCCATATGACTCAGTAATTGCTTTAGCCAGCTAACTCTTTGGGAATAGTGTGATGCAATCATCTACAATGAACAAAAATCTGTCACAAAAAAAAAAAAAAATCCAGCAAGAAAAGGGGAGTGAAGAAAGTAACCAAGCATGCAAGGTCTGCAGAAACCAACCTCTGGAAGATGAGATGCAACTGTAATCAATGTTTTGGAAGCAGTGGCATGCAACTCAACAGTCCCTTCAGTTGCCATAGCATGCTCTAGCAGTAGACACAGTGTTTCCACCGAAGACACGAACTCCAGTGAATTTTCTAAATCTTTATTTTGCTCCAACTCCAATTCAAAGCACTTTAATAGAAATTTGATCATTGCCACGTACATATTCGATGGAAAAAGAAGCTTCTGTTCCCTCATTTCAGTTGAATCTACAAACTTAGGCTGCTGCTTAAGAATATATTCTAACATGCTACCAAGTTTTGGGTATATAATATCAGGATTTTGACTAATTAACCGCCCTTCATCTTTGACAGGAAACAGGCCTTCGAGTGCCATTTCCCTAGAGAAGAAAAAAGATGGTGCAGATTAGCTTCGAATAATGATTAAGAGGCGAAAAGAAAGGGGAGAGAGAGAAGCCAGAAGAAAGAAGCAAGTTCTGAAGTTTCATTTAAATAGAGTGGTTTATAAGATTGAGTGATGTGAACAATAAAAAGGAAGCTTTGGTTATTCAGATCAATAGATTACACATTCCTGCCCTAAAACATCAATAGGTGATTAGATAATTTGACTTATAACTTCTATTGCATGAACTTGTCACTTGAATGGTGCATCAGTTCCTCTTTAGATTGGAACTGGAATTTCAACCTTTTGAGGAATTTGAACAAGAGAGAAATTCAAGAAGTTTCAGCTCTTTTGGCTTTATTGGAGAATGTTTCAATTAATGCTCTGGTAGAGGATAAAAGGATCTGGGAGCCAAGCCCTTCAAGGATTTTTTCCTTGCAAAAATCCTTTTTCAATCAGTTGATTGATGATCAAGCTCTCTTGATCTTTCATCCTGCTCATAGGATTTGGAATAATAAGTCCCTAATAAAGTTCAATTTTTTGCTAGGTCATTGGCTATAGGCAAACTTAATACTGGTGATGTTATTCGGAGATGGAATCCTAATGTGTGCTTATCTCCTTTTTGGTGTGTCATGTGCAAGAGAAATGATGGAATTCTAGCTCTTCCGAAGTAGTATCGCACTGATGGCTCCAGCCCCCCGGAAGGAGGCAGTTGCATTCTACCTAAGCTGCGCAGCCATTTTTATGATAAGAGATTATGATCCAACTACTCGATACAACGATATCTTAGATCATGTCCTTCAGCATCACGATAGCCACAATTAGTATTCTTTTTGTGTCATGCAGAAGTATCCTTTTAGATAATTGACATAATCTACATTACTAACCCTGTTGTGTATATTTTGGTTCGAAACTGCAGTTCTTTTTTTTTTCCTTTTTTTTTTTTTTGCATTGTCACCAAGCTGTTCAGTTGCGGCATAGATTACTTCAGGCAGCTAGTATTTGTTGGGTGATCCCAGCTTCTACCAATTCTCTGCTTTCAGAGTCTATTCATGCTCTGGGGAAAGGTGAAAAAACTAGAATGTTGAGGAAATGTTCAGTCCTGGCCATTTTTTGGGGGATTGGGCCTGAAAGAAATAGAAGGTTCTTTAAAGATGCTGAGGAAGACATCATCTTTGGAAAGAGTGTGATTACTAGCTTCTCTTTGGGCCTCAGTTACTAAGGAATTCAAGATTCTTCTTTCTTATTCATTCATCTAATCTTGGAAACGGTGTTGGCTTAATTCGGGGTTTTTGAGTTCATTTTTGTTGTAAGATCTTATAGTCATATAGATCCTGTACTTATAAAATCTTATCAGTATCCTATTGTTGTATAGATCTTTTTGTGATCTTAAGGGGCGTCCTTTTTTGTGGACACCTTGTTCGCTTTTGCACATGTTTTATCTTTTAGTACAAGTTTTTTATTTCCTCTATATATATTTTCAGCAATATGATTACAAGAACAGAATTAGTGCTCAAAGCAGTCTGAAGATTAATCCGCAAAAAGAGCAGTTAAAAAAAAAAGGCTATAAAAATTATTTGTTGTGTGACAAAAACAACATAGCAAAAGTTTTAAGATATAGTATGATCACCATCACCACATTCCAAATGCAAGACAATAACAAATTTAAGACAATGAAGATAGCCAATATCCCTTATTCTAAAAACCAATCAAGTGTAATACCTGATATCCAACTTAGGATCTGCTGCTCCAAGCATACAAATAAACCGACTAGGGCAATGTTGCAAATCAAATAATGATGTTGCCCATCTAACAGCACAGAAGCGTACTTCACTTTGTTCCTGGTCAGCAGCATAATATTTATTTGCATCATGTGATATTGAGAAACAATAATCAAGTTAGGAAATCCTGTACATATTTTTAAGCTACAACAGTTCAACAAAGTTTATGAAGAGTCATAGTGCAATACCGCATTAAAATTGTGCAGCAGAAGCTTCTCCAACTCTATCAATACAGCTGGTTGTGCTCCCTGATGCTCAAATGTTGAATCAGTGTCAAGAGCATCACCAAACAAGGGACAAAGAACGAAAACAAATTAAGTAATTGATCATTTTGCAGAACATTGCTCGTCAAACAGGACTTGAGATGTCATATATTCAAGGAGGGCCTTTCTAGATGGTAGGTGACTTATCCTAAGCTGCTGATTGATGGTAGCAATGTCTAGTGCAAAAATAGGAGCTCCAGAAACTACAATTTTACATAAATAATATTTTTTTCCAATAGAAGGGAACCGTGACAATTCATATAAATTTGAAAAAAAAAAAGGTTAAATTGAGGTAACCAGCAGTCCATTTTGCATGACTATGACTACCTAGCTAGGTGTGATGACATTGAGTGGAAAGCATTCTTTTTATTTATCTAAGGTCTCCAGGCATATTTAAACTCTCACCTAGATTCATTTTTTTTTTTTTTGAAACTGTTTCGATTTCTGACATAACAAAACAAAAAAAAAATGAAGAATAAGTTTACCTTTCCATGCCAGTTTGGAAAGTGACAAGTCTCTATGCATGGCAATCATATTTTTTCATAAATTTATTCTTTGGTATGTACCTGAGATGGTGTTTGGGACAAGCTTTGAATGTTAGAAGATTCCTTTCTGATAAACTAAAAGGTTTGGATAAACTAAGAGCAAATAGGATTTCAAAACTTCTTATTAGGGAGAAGACTAATGGTCTTGCCCTCCATAATGCCCCATTTACATGATCTAATGAGAGCTACTACTCAGCATTGCAAGCCACACAAAAGTTTAATTTCTGCCTAGGTAGAAGTGTTAAAGTTTTTAAACCATTTCTTATAGGGATACATCTCCATTACTAAGATAACAATATTAGTTGGCCCATAAATTTAACCTAATTATTTGACATAGTAATCAACCATCAATTCTAGACTTCTTATGTGCAATCAAGGCTTCCTTTATGCACCAAATCCCTCTCCCACATGTTATTTTATACAGTGAATTACAGTTTTGTATAATTGATTGCTTCTCTTTCTTCCTTTTTCCTCTCTCTTCCTCTTTCTGGAATTAATGACGATTACATGGTATCATAGCAGTATTTTGCAGGACTTGCATAATCAATATCAAGAGATCAGCAATGCCGTCCTACCCTTACACAAAATTAAACTATTGAACAGTTGCAGAATATTATCTCTACAAATCAACAACATCCCTTTTTACTCTCTTCTTACACAGGTTGGTCTATATTAACTCCAATCAGGTATATCTTGTTCTGTTTTGAGTTTTGATGAAAATATAAATAGATGAAACCAGCAAGGCGTTGTATCAAGGAGTAAATTCAAATTGACCCAAGCCAAATTCTGAATTTATGATTAAATTTCTGAGACAAAATAAAAGCTGAAAAAGAAATCTACAGGATGAGAAAAATGCAATACCTTGTATGCAGTAGCAAGTGAAGTAGTTGCCTCTTGTATAACAAGACGAAGAGATGAAGCCTCCAGTTTCAGTGCATCAAAAAGGCGAACTGCCATTTCAATCTTGTCTCTAAAGATGGGAGAAAATACCCGTTACATTATTCAGTTCCATAAAAGGGTATAGAACCAGCAAAAGAAGTAGAGACAGTAGAACACCTGAAAAGCTGAGGCAGGCGCTGTGCAAGCAATCCAATTGCCTGAAAAGCAAAACTTTTTGTATCCCTAGCAACAGAATCTGCATGAACAAACTAGAGTTTGATCATTTAGGTCCAGAAAAAATCGACCTTTACAGAGATGAACACAGGAAGCTCAAAGAAATTCAATTGCATTGCCAACCTGAGTCGGAATATGAATAACCATCAAGCAATTTCAGAATCCCATTCAGTATTACAGGACCCATAAGCTTCAGCTGATCAAGATTAGCCTGAATATAATAAACTATCAAAAATATAGAATACTTTCTGTGGAAATGACCAATCTCTATGGGAAACTTCTTCAGAGAATAAAATGTTGACATACATACAGGTGAAAACAATAATTGGAAATTAAAAATCACAATTAGTAAGAAAAACAATTCACAATTTATGCAAGAAAAGGAAAAAAAATAATATTAACAAAAGTATAAGTAACACTGCTGCCCAGCATCCACAATCACTCCAAGAAGCAAAGCAAGCTCCTGCAGGTCTAATTAGGCAAGGCAAGTTTCTTCAAAATTCTAACTAAAAGGTTGCTTTTTCTGTTCCCTCCCCCCCCCCCCCCCCCCCCCACAACAACAAAAATGAACTGCAAACAACTGTTTAGTTATAACTTTAACCAAAAGCTTAAGCTTGAAAGTGCCCAGATATTAGAATTTAAGCTTTTGTACACCCCCATATGTGCAAAGTTGGACTGGACTCATTCAACATGTTTATCACTGAATATAAGTACCAAACACACAAGCAGCCCACTTCATTTGGTTTGAATACATGAAGTCCTTACGTGTTTGAAAACCCAGACAGTGAATTCCATTCCCAGCTGCTTCAACCTTATCGTGGTATCAGTTCCTATTAAATTCAAGAGAAAAAATTACCAAAGGCACCCACATGACTAACTCAGCATAATTGCTCCTGAGAAAATAAGCATAAAATGTATTAATGAAAAACACATACATACTTCATGCTTCAAGACTAAGACAATGACAGATGTGTTAACAGCTATCCAATGCCTTACATTTTTTTTAAAAAAAAATTCTTCCTCTTCCTCTTATCTTTTCTTTAACTTTTTGGTGCTGTCTTCTATATTTCAAATGTATATGAGTAACACCACTTGAACACTTTTTATAAACTTGATATTTTAGTTTTAAGTGAACTTATCACTAATCACATTTGAAGACAATTAAAAGGATAAATGCTTGCATTTGTAAGAGAAAAAGCATATTTACTTTTGACCACAAAATAAACTAACAGTATCTTATCCGGGACCTAATTCAAACTCCAGTAGAACACTATGCTAATGGGAATCGATTTGCTGATACTTGAGATGAGCCAACTTCTGAGTGGAGTTATATGAAATTTGCTACTGAAAGAACATGTATCAGAATACCAATAAACAAAATTTCTGCATACCATACATACAGCCAAATATGCACTGCAATGTGGCTGGGAAACTGTTTGCAGCTGTAATAGATCTGCAGAAAATAGACATCAATTTTGTCTTCAGAGCAGCATTTCCAGGATTGACTCTGGATTCTTGAGGAATATTTTCAGCTGCCAAAGTTCCTGAATAAAGGGTTAACAATATATGACTGTTAAGAACATGTCCAACCAATACGGACCTGTCAGTATAAAAGTATCTACCGAGCAATCGATTCTATGAAACCAAATGACAGAGAACAGAAAAAAAAATGATAGGGATTGCTGTATTAGAGGATTTAAGGAAAGAGTGCCTAGTTTAATCAAGTATGCAAACTGAATAAGGGTGACAACCAATAAACACAGTCCCATCTCCTTTCAATTAGCGATTGCCAGAGGCTTAGCCTTTGAAAAATGTCAAGAAAAGATGCCTAATATGTCTATAAAAAGACAAAAGAACAAATATACAAGAGGATTTTAGTAATACATTATATCATCATGAAAGGAAAAAAATAAATCCAGCACAACTAAAATTAGCATTTAACTCTAGGGATAAAATTTAACATAATATTATGGATATTCCAAAACAGCCGGCTATTTCATTTTTCATAAAGAAACAATCTGCACACGTATCTGGGCACCCCAACAAAACAAAAAATAATTGAAATATAATAAAAAAAGATTACATAGACCTTATCATTCCCAAAATCACATGTAAAGACATCTCAAACTATTTGAAATAATAAGATGAAGTAAGGATCGGATATCCACTTCTCTCTTCTTCTGTTCATAGCTTATAATAGCTTCCCCTATAATCAACTCTCGGAAAAACTAATTCTTTGTCAAAAATGCATAAAGTACAATATTCACAAATCAACAGTTTTATATAGGGAAAAAACGTGTATTTGTTTCAACACTCCAACAGAAGAAAATGGTAAAATAATTCTGCATTACATACCATTAAAAAGTAAAAATAATCTGTTCACCAGGTTTGGGTCTTCTAAATTAGCACCAAAAGCCTTCTTCCTCAGAAGCTCTTCCCCCCTCTTCACAACAGGATCTTGGCTTGATTGAACAATCATCAAACAACAAATCATAGTTTCATTATTTTTGTCTTTTCGAGGAAAAACTAATCATTCTTTAACTTCTTGAATACGAGAAAGAACATTAAATGAGAAAAATAGTGAGTAATGTTTATGTAAGTAATAAAAAGAAAAAAAAATGTACCGATCTACACAAGCAGACAAATATATGGGATAAACGAGTTCAGGAGTCAGCTCCATAGCTTCAATCACATTCAAGATTCCCAACTGCTTACGAGGAAATAGAATATCTATCAGATTATGAACAAATTATGGTTATCTAAGTAAAACACTCTTGAATCCAACTAGTTTCACCTTCATTGTTAAGATCACATCACTTTTCAATGGGTTTTTCCCAATCACACGATTAGCTTGAACAACTGAAAGCCCAGGTGGGCTTCCTCCGCTGCTAAAAGTAAGCACGAAATCTCAGTACATTTGGAACACAAACTATCTTTAAAGATAATAATTTTCTAACAATAAAGGGAGCTGCAGACCCTTGAGGTGGCATTTGATACAACATAGTATGACGGCAAAATTCTATAAATAGCTCCCTGTCCTGTGAACCACTTATTGAACTATACTTTGCAGCAACCTCATTATCAATTCCACTTGCATGACATTCACCTATCACCTGCAACAGATCAACAGTCAATAAAGACAAATAACCATGACTCTGCAAATCAATTTTTTTTTTCTTTTAAAGCAAAACAAGAAGAGGATAATCTAATCCAATGTACTTCCTTTTTTATTATTTATTAATAAAAGAATCCTGTATAATTGATATTCATCAAAAGTAAATTACAAATAGGCAGACCATTTCCCTCTGAATTTTTGGATATCCCTTATATAGATATATAGCATCCAACTTTAGTTCAGAACAGCCTCCCAATTCTCTAAAATAAAGGATGAATCCAGAAATCCTCAAGAAATTGAACCCATAATGATCATATGAACCAAACTCACACTGGTTGGCAAAGGGCAAAAATCTCCTCCCGTTAACACATGTGCATAAAATACGAACTATCAGAAAAGTAGATAAAAATGCAACATACCCTAGCAGCAATTCTCAGGATAATATCTTGGTGTTGTTGAGGCAGTTTTGAAACATTTGCTATAAGTACAGGTCCCATATCTTCCTTTTCCTACAAATGCAAGGCAAAAGATTTAACTGCAGAATTGCTCCAATAGCAAGCAAGCTTTCCAAAACAAGTAAAAGAAATGAAGCACAGACCTTGAAACTCGCACGGTCAAATGCCATCTCAATGTACACAATGCAGAAGTTCTTAACCATTGAAGCAGCATTAGGTTCTGTATACACTTTCCATAACTCGGCCAATGGCAAACGAATCTCGAGCTGGTGCTTTACTCTCTTGTTCACATGACTCAATATCTCAAGAACCTGTAATCACAATCACCAGGCAAAAAACTATTATAAAACTTGAAATGCTTAAAATTCAATTCCCAAGTGAGTCATTATTGTAATTAACCAGCCACATAAGAAATTATTTTTTTTTATAAATCGACATAAAGAGTAATTAATCAGTAATTAAAGTGAAAGGGATAGGGAAAGAGGGAGAGGTTAAATTGCCTTGTTGCGAACGAGAGTCGAGTGAGCGGAGAGAGAGGAGATAGCGAGAGGGAGAAGCTTCGAGAGTAAGGCTTCGAGCTTGGAGTCATCACAGAGAGCCAATCTCGTGAGCATACGATCCAGCAATTCTTCTTTCTCATACTCCGATGTCGATGAAGATGATGAGTCCGCCATTTCTTTTTAGCCAAGACAACCAACTTTCAACCAATTGTTGTTTCGAAAAGGGTCTGTCGAGCCTTCAGCCTGTGTCTTTCGGTTTTATATACCGCACTTGGATCGGCCGCGGCCCACATAAACACCTCTATATAGACTCCCCAACTCTTTAAAATTATTTTTATTTAAAAAATAGTTATTTTCTTTTCCTATATCAAGCTAATTAATTTTTCCTCTTTCAAATTTCTCTTATATTTGAATCAAAAGTTAAGTCCTAAAATAAATCTCAATTTGAAAAAAATTGATACCACTTTTATTAGCTCAATGAGGTAATGAGACCTCATTTTTTTGGTCTTTAAAATTATAAGAGGATACCAAGAGAAAAAAACGGGTATTTTCTTTTCCTAATATTAGTGTGTTATAGGAACATTACAGCATGAACAGTAACACTATTTTTATATTACTAGTATTTTCCTACTGTTTAAATATCAATGCTCTTACAAGCCTATTGAAAACTCTGCTCTTCTCATATATTACCAATTTACTACTATCATTGTTCGCTTGGATCATCTAGAAATCAAAAGAAGCATTACAAATATAAAAATGTAGCTTTTAATTAATTAATTATACAGTACAAGAACATGTTTAATCTCTAAAATAGCAGTAATACAAGCCATGTGAAAAAACAATTTAAAAAAATTTAAAAAAAAATTGAATTTATCAGAATACGCAAATAATCCCTAACAAGAACAAAATACATTGAATTTCCAATCCAAGTACTTAGCTAATAAAGAAACAGCCCCAGATTGTTTCTTTACATTATCACCATCGTCGTCGTCGTCGTCATTACTATTTTGATTCCCACGAGGCTTATTGAAAGTGGAAGGAACGACAAGATCCGGGGCGGATTCATCATTGTTATAATCGGCACTATTAGGAGCCGGGGATTGTTCCGACGGACTCTTCAAACTTTCCGGCAACCCTTTCCCGTGGCTGACATTTATTTTGAAGTGTTGGCCGTTCCTGCATTGGTCTCCATCGTAGTCGCTTGAAAAGAAACATGTGGTTCCTTCTTTGAGCAAAGGAACCGGCACCGTCACTCCAGATGTTGCTGTGTTTGATGGATCTGCTGCTGACCATAGCTTGGTGTCACTGTCTAGGGCATCATCGTAATCGCATTCTTTGTATGTTGTGAAATTGTATGTTTGCACAACTGAGTGGTTGGTATCTGTATTGAAAACTGCAGTCACAATGAAAAACACATGCAAGTACTCTGTGAATCTTCACCATGCATTAAAAGGAAACTATCTTTAGCAGTTATAGAATTTTTATAGGTTCGGATATGTTGAAACTGCTCTAAAATAGAGCATTCTTTATAATTATACGATTAAAATTATAATAAATATTTTATTATTTATTATTTTATATATGTAGCTGAGATTCATACTCTAATATAAATGAGCTCTAACATAATTATATATTTTTTATAATTATTACAAGTTCTTTTGCCCCCTCCCTTTCTTTTATAGGACGTATATTAAAATATCTTGATTTTTATACATAGACATCAACAGAACCGTCTTTAGATTAAATGTATATAGTACTAGTGATTTTTCTACAAATTATGACAAACAGAACAGAATTAAAAGACTCATACTTCAACAATTAAATATTTAAATTACACGAGAAAAAAAATGAAAAAAGGAATTACATATTATTAGAGAAACGGGAGGTAAAATAATGGTTTGAGCCGTTTTACAGCAAGAATGATGGTGTTTTAGTCTTTTTCTAGATGATTTTGGCATATTGATGAACAAATTGAAATGAAGTCGGATTACTTTGGCAAATTTGGAGTACTTTTCAGTGCTCGGACATGAACTCATGAGGTGATCAAAGTGCACATGGCGTAGTAGGAGGACTGGTAATGTAATAATATATCCTTATCAGTTATCAATGTGCATGTGTGTACTCACTCCTCATAAAGGACAACTGGCAGAAAGTCGTAAGAGTTGGGTACAAATTTACTGATCAGTTAGCCGACAAGCCAATGATTAAGTGCCAGATGTAAAGAACTCATCGGGTGATTTTTTTGGTCAGCCAACAATGTCCATTGAATGAGCCCGTACTTGCACATGGGGAAACATCCCTTTGAAAGCAACTGTTCAACTCCTAGGAATGAGCATGTGAGTGAGTGAATCTATGACTCCGCTTAGCTTATCTTATGGGTCTTGCTCTGGTGTATGCGCATGCACAATGCTAGATTTGCAAGTGGCAACAAATTTTCAAAACATATATTGTACGAAGGACCTTAACTAGACCTTGTTAAATACATGAAAAACCATGCACCAGCCGGTGACCTTAATGTTCCTTTTTTCAGCTAAGCTTTTGCACTAAATTTCATGCTGTTGTAGGGAAAAGCTTCACATGACATGTTCCAAAATCCAGAAGGCTAAATCACTAATCATTAGACAAAGTTATTCTTATCTCTAAAAAAATAGAAAGCCACTTCCTTGTACTTCCTTTGTCATGATTCAGGTAAACTAACTTAATTAATAAACAAATAGAGATAACTAATTTACCAAAATAATAATAAAAGATTGTGGTGATATTAAGAAAGAAAATATGACATCTTTTATATATGCTTCATACATATATAGCTTGGTTTCATTTTCAAGAGCTAAATTTGGATGAAATAAATAATTCAATTGAGGTGTAGTTGGAAGTTGGAACAGAATATAGAGACTGATGAAGAAAGTAACAAGGGATTTTTGACATATAGCTAGAAACTTCCCGCTAAAGTTTTGCTTATTTGGTTAGAGATCTAGTACAGAGAATTCAACATATTGCAATATGATTCATGAATCATACCAAAGAGCTAGCTAGATTTTAATTTGTTTATTTAACCGATCTCCCTGATGAACAAGAGTATCTGGGTATTCAGAGAAGACTTTCTGAGTAAAGAAGAGGAAGAAGAAGAAGAAGCAACTTTGATCAATTGATCATTCCTTTTGGTGAACTAATTACCGAGCAGCAGCTTCTGTTTAGCTCACTCAGTAATTGTAAAATAGTATCAATTTCCTTTATATGGGTTTAGATGCTGACCCAAAAATCACAAATTTTAAGCATCACCCGAATTAGCAACTCACACATAAAACTAAAAGAAACTGGGTTCCATGCTGTAAAAAGTTAAAACAAGTACCAAAATTAATTAATATATAAGATCATAAGTATACTGAGAGAATAATCTTACTGAGAAAATCTCCCAAGCTAAAGTTTTTGGCATCAGCCCATTTCTGATAATCAACAGCAGGTTTCTCTTGACTGTCATACCATCCCAATGAGTCACCAACTGTGTAGTTCTTGTAAGCTTCAGCTGATCCTGAAAAGCAAAGAAGACGAAGGAGAAGAAAACAGAAGAAAGTGAAGAACACTGATACGGGGCTCACTCTCTTTCTTCCCTGTTCCATATTTCTTTTTGGGTCTCAGTCTCACAAGCGAAGCTAATGGAACTAATGTGCACACACAATGGTACTTGGCTTTTGTTTATATATATATATGGTTTAACAGTTCATTATTAATAACTGCTTCTGCTAAAGAACTAAGAAAATGGTTTTGAATATTTTGATACTTTGCTGTGTCTGTGACATATAGTATATAAGATATGGTACTTCTGTTAATTGAAATAATAATTAAAAAAATAATTTTACCATTGTTACGATAACCATTCTGAGACGCTTGTGAATAAATATCATTTTCATAATATATACAGCCTTGTTTTCCTATGGAGTTACTAAATTGGCTTCTCTCTTTTTAATTTGTTGTGATGTAACGCTGCGTCGGTGGTCTCCACTTTCCGATATTTTTTTTTTCTCCTGTGTTTTGGGTGGGCATTGGCATGTGGTGCAAGCAAGCAGGATTCGTTATAAGCACCAGCTGTCAACAAGTCTATATCACACATCACGTACGCAGCTAACAAATTAAACCTTATTCATTGCTCGTCGCATTATTGCCCGTCTTTTTCTTCCTGGATGTTGAGGTGTGAATATGATCAAAGGTTTTATTAAGCGAGAAAACTACAGTAGAAATTCGATCTGCGCGTAGCAAATTTTTATTGATAGAATTGTGTTTTGGATACGTAACTACACGCATTAGATCAGGCAATTTTTTTTTTCTCTAATTATCATAATTTATATTTAATGATGTTACAATTTAGTATATTTATGGTAATTAATAAATTGTCCATTTTAACATTGTGGATGTGCAATTGCACGTGTTAAATCAAGTATTTTCTTTTTCTTTTTCTTTTTTTCCATTTTCCATCTTTCACGGCAAGCATATGGGGTCTATCTTCTAATTTATTTCTATAATCGAATCCCCACAAGTGTAAGCAGCAATATTGTTTTTGGGCTAAAAAATGGCAAAGTGCCAAGAATTTTTCAGCGAGGTACGTAAAACCTCTTTTTATGTTCCTATGGTGCTGCATTGCTTCTTTTAATTTGACAATTTTACCCTTTACGCGTTTGGATTTCAAGTGGATCAACAAATTCTGAAATTTTCTAATTTACAATAAATTTAAATAAATGAACAAAAAAAACTATTTTTCATTATTAGCAAATAAAATATTTTCATAAAAGTTAATAAGAATGCGGCGTTCGCTGGTGTTATACATGTTAAATACATTTGACAATAATAGATATATAATTGCTTTTGCACCTAATTCTCATGTAGGGAAACTAAAAAATGGAATTCTCAATTCGCTATAACTAAATGATTGTGATAGATGGCTTAACAAACTCCTACTTTGAATATTAATTGTTAGATTAAATATTTTACCAACCATATTTATGTGTAATGTTAATGATTTTCCACAAGCATGTGATGACAAAAAAAAAAAAAAAGCCATTACAAGATGAACGGTCTAAATTCATTCTAAAATTAAAGAGATAAAATTATACTTTGGTGCTTTCTATCCGAAGTTAAGAGAAATCCGAAGGGAAAAAAAATTAAAACCCATGTATTTACAACATAGCTAAAGGATCAAAATAAAAATATTTGAAGATAAATTTAACTTTTAAGAGATAAGTATAAACAAAATTTATATTACAATTGAATTAGAGTTGTAATGTGTTTATTGTTATTGTGCTTTGTAAATAATTCATATAAGAAAGAGAGAGAGGCAAGTTCCATGCATCATGAATATTGACATTTACTATAAATAATCCATATAAGAAAGAGAAAGAGAAAGAGAAAGAAGCACATGTTGGTGCAAGTGCCATAAAAGTAAGCCATTTATCTAATGAGCTCTGGATCCTCTATTAATCTTATCCTAATTTTTTGAGAATCTTGTGATTAGTAGTAATAATTTAATTGAATGGACAAGATTTTTTTGCTTTTGTTTTCCAAAGTCAATTCTTTGAAGTAGAAAAGTAAAATAGTAAATTTCAATAAACAAATCCAATATTGTCTTTCATTCACTGTTATCCAAATCTAATAGTGCAAGTTTGATATAAGTACTATTGTTGTGTAGTTCTTTACTTGATAGTTGAGAGACATTAGTGGTGTCGATAAATAATTCAACACCAAATGGGAAAATTAACCTTGAATATGGTTATAGATAGGCTGCGGAATGAAGAATTTGTTAACATATATGTTCTTATAACGTTGATTTTGATGATAACAAATAAGATTAAGAATTATTAATCTTTTAAGATCAAATTATTGAAAAATATATTTAAATTAATCATTATTTTTACATTATAAATGTTTTATATTTAATGGAAAAATGATTTTATGAAATTGATTATTTTTATTCTTTTTAAATAAATCATTATTTTCACATTATAAATGTTTTATATTTAATGGAAAAATGATTTTATGAAATTGGTTGTTTTTCAAAGTTTATGGTTTAATTGAAAGAATTTTTGAAACTTTGAAATAAATAAGTATTGCTTGAAATTTTGGTAAAGAACTTATTTGAAAAGTGTCATAGCATTTTTGGCTATATCATAATTTCAGAAAGTTTTGGAATTAACAAAGCATTATTTAGAAATTTTGAAATTGGATCTATTTGCAAAGTTTCATAACGTTTTGGACCATAGTACAGTTTTGTATAAGGATGGCAAAATGTCGGGTTGGGCTCGGGCTTGACCAAGCCCGAGCCCGACCCGATCAAAAAAATTTAAAGCCCGACCCTAAAAAAGTCCGAACACTATTTAGTCAGGGTCAGGCCAATATCGGGTCGGGCCCAAACCCGACCCTACCGAAATAATTAATCTCACAATTTAATTCTCATTTTCCACCACCATTTCAACCAATTCGGTAATTACTCAACCATTTCAAACATAATTTAATCCACTTTACTCAACCATTTCAAACATAATTTAATCCACTTTCCACAATTATTTCAATCAATTCCACAACTATTTCAACTCCACACACAAATCAATTCCAAAATCCAACATGAAAAACACACAATATAATAAAATTAAAAACACACAATATAATTTCACAACTATTTTACCCATACACAATTCAATTCAAGAACCCAACATAAAAAATAAAAAATAAAAAACTCATGTCTTATATAAATAAAAATACAATGCAATTAAATTAAAAACACACAATATAATTTCACAACCATTTTAGTTATACACAATTCAATTTTAACAACACAGCATAAAAAAAAACTCATGTCTTATACAAATAAAAATACAATGCAATTAAATTAAAAACACACAATGTGTGATGTTGTGTGCGTGTGTTAGCTTGTGTTAGTTTTTTTTTTTAAAAAAATAGGGTCGGGCCGGCATTAAGCCATACCCTAACCCTAAATTTGTTCGGGCCTTAAAATCTTGGCCCTAACCCGGCCCTAAACTTGAAAATTCGGGCCAAAGCCCTAAAAATTAGGGTCGGGTCAATCGGGCAAAAAATCGGGTCGGGCTAAATTGCCAAGCCTAGTTTTGTAAAGTTTTGGAGTCAAACTATAATTTCAAAAAATAGTGCACTGTGCAGGTTACTGTAGCATCCGGCTTATCGGATATAAAAATCAGAAAATCGGATACGGGGCAGAATGTATCCAGAACGTAAACAGCTTACCGGATTTCGTAACCGGCAAGCCGGATAGGTAAAATTTAAATTTTTGCCTTAACGGTAACATAAATCCGGCTTACCGGATTCCATAAACGGAAAACCGGATACGCGCAGAATGTGCATAACGGCTAGTTTTTAATGTGCATAACGGCTAGTTTTTGAGTTCAAACTATATAAACTCAAAGCCAATTCGTTTTTTGGAATCCAAGCAAGCATAAACAAGTGCACACAACATATATTAAGCTTCCATTTTGTAAATCATTATTTGTTGAATCATCATTGAGTTATAATTTGTATATCCACTCTTAAAAAGAGATTCATTGTTGTATTTATCATTTCTCATCAAATTGTGAGTGTACAAGTGTGGGAAACACTTGGGGTGAAGAGATTGGGGATATAATCTCTTGTTGTAAAGGTTCATTGACACTTTGAAAGTCAATTGTAAACATTTGAAGTCTTGGGAGGTTTAGATAGTGAAATCCTCAAGCCGGGTGAGCTTGGAGGCGTGGATGTAGGCGGGGATAGCTGAACCACGTAAAAATCCTTGCATTCGTTTTTCTCTTCCCTTACTTTTTTAATTATTGTGCTTTTATTGAACTTATTGCTTTCAATTTTTATTAAAACATTAAATTGCTTGTTGTGTGGATTTGCTAGGATAATTTTTAAATTTTCAATTCACCCTCCCTCTTGGGTTGCACACTTATATTTCAGAATCTAGAAGGAAAAGTTTTGAAGCAGTTTCCTCTGAGTTAGATACACTAGTTTCAGAAAAAGCAAAAAAGGCGGGGGATAAGACAAAGCAGAAATTTCCGTCAACAGAATAATGATAATCCTAGAGAAAGATCTAAGTCCCAAAGGAGAAACATGAAGTGTTTTCATTGTCAGAAAATTAGTCACATTAAAAATGAGTGTAGATTGTGGAAAAGAGAATATGCGAAAGAAAATTGTGACGCCCAGAAAATGATAAAGAGAACACTGCAGCCATATTTGATGGTGATTTGGTTATTGTTTATGATGAGAACTCAGTAAATCTCACTTGTCATACCAATGATTGTGTGATTGATTCGGGTGTTTCGTTTCATGAAACTACACATTGTGATTACTTAACATCCTATTTTAATGGTGATTATGGCCATATTTGAATGAAAAATGAGGGGGCATCCAAGATTGTGAGCATGAGAGATATTTTCTTAGAAACCAACATTAGTTGTAAATTGTTACTTAAAGATGTTAGACATGTACCAGATGTTCGTCTTAATTTAATCTCTATAGGCGTGCTTGATGACGATAGTTATATTAACCAAATTGGTGAAGGAAAATTGAAGCTCATCAAAAGCTCCCTAGTGTTAGCTAAAGGGAGGAAAATAAACTCTCCTTATGTGATAAAAGTCAAGATCAAGAAAGAAGATGTGAATGTGGCTGCAAAAGATTATAACATTGAGACATGACACAAAAGGTTTAGTTACATTGGTGAAAAAAGAAGATACTCTTGCCAGAAAAGGATTTCTACCTACCTTCACATGTATGTCCCTCAAGACTTGTATTCATTGTTTAACTGGAAAGACACATAGAGTAGCTTTTAAAAGCTTTTCTTCATCTAGAAAGTTGTAAATATTTGATTTGATTCACACTGATGATTACATAATGCAAAATAGATCAATAAGAGGTGCACTTTATTTTGTGACTTTTATTGATGATTATTCTAGAAAAGTGTGGGCTTTTACTTTGAAATCTAAAGACCAAGTGCTTGATGTATTTAAGTTCTTCTATGCTTATGTTAAGAGAGGGATAAGAGGAAAATTAAAATGTGTCAGGGCAAATAATGATAGTGAGTATAGAGGATCATTTGAGCAATATTGCAGATCCCATAAAATAAGATTTAAGAAAACTGTACCAAAAATCCCACAACAGAATGGTGTTGCAGAAAGAATTAATAGAATGATTGAAAAGAGGATTATGTGTATGCTTTCTAACGCCAAGCTTTTTAAATCTTTCTAGGCAGAGGTTATGCGTATTGCAGTCGACTTGATTAACATTTTTTTTCAGCTCTATTAGATGGCGAGGTACCTAAAAGAGTTTGGACTAGGAAATATGATTCTTATAAAAAATTAAGAGTGTTTAATTGCAGAGCATATGTTCACATCCCTAAGGATGAGAGATCAAAGCTTAATGATAAAGCCAAGGAATGCATTGTCTTAAACTATAGGCATAAAAAATTTGGGTGCAGATTATGGGATCTAATGACAAAGAAATTGATCACAACTAGAAATGCTGTGTTTCTTGAAAATTAGTAGTTGGTGATATAGAGAAGAGCGATGAGTCTCAATCATCTCTAGAGATTCTTATTATCCCAACCTCAGTTTCCCCATCTGTAGTTCATGATAATTATGGGGGAGCTGGAGATGATAATAATGATGTTCGAGCAAAACCAATTAAGCAAGTATCTCTAGAACCGCTAACACCACCAGTTGAGCCAAAATTAAGAATATCTACTAGAAAACGATGATCTTTTACTAGATATCCTCCACATGAATATGTTATGCTTATAGATTGAGGGGAGCTAGAATGTTTTGAAGAAACTATGTCTCATTAGTATAAAAAATGAGTGGGTTAAAACCATGCAAGAGGAGATGAAATATTTGAATGAAAACTATACTTATGACTTAGTGAAACCGTCTAAGGGAAAGATGACATTGAAGAACAAATGAGTTTACAGGTTGAAGACTGAAAATAACTTGCAACAACATTACAAGACTAGATTAGTTGTAAAGGGCTTCAGTAAGAAGAAATGTGTTGATTTTGAAAAAAATATTTTCTTTTGTAGTGAAGATGTCTTCTATCCGAGTAGTTCTGAGATTAACAGTTAGCTTAAATTTGGAGTTTAAATAGCTCGACGTAAAGCTCGACATAAAGACAACTTTCTTGCACAATGATTTAAAGGAATAAATATACATGGAGCAACCTGAAGGGTTCAGTGTCAAAGATAAATAAGAACTTGTGTGCAAGTTGAAGAAAAATTTATATGGGCTGAAATAGGCACTAAGGTAGTGGTACAATAAGTTTGATTCTTTTATGGAGAATCATGATTTCAGTAAGACTATGTGTGACCATTTTGTTTTTGTAAAAAAATTTGGTGATGATGATTTCATCATTCTTTTATTTTATATGGATGACATGTTGATCGTTGGTCATGATACTAGTAAGATTGACAATCTGAAGAGAGAGCTTAACAAGTCTTTTACAATGAAGAACTTGGGACTAGCAAAACAAAATTGACATGAAGATTTCCCGCGACAAAAAATCTAAGAAGTTATGGTTATTTGAAAAAACATATGTTGAAAGAGTTCTTTAAATATTTAACATGGACAAGACAAAATATGTTTGTTCTCCACTTGCAGGTCATTCCAAACTTAGTTCTAAGCATTATCCTACAAGTGAAAAAGAGAAGCAAGAGACGAAAATAGTTCCTTATGCTTCAGCTGTTGGTAGTATGATATATGTTATAATTTGTACAAGATCAGATATTGCTCAAACAGTTGGTGTAGTCAGCCGGTTTCTCTCCAATCCTAGTTAGTGGTAAAATAGATTATCAGATATCTTAGAGGCACTTCTAAGGCAAGTTTATATTTTGGCGGTGAAAAACTTGTGTTATAAGTGTACACAGATGCAGATATGACAAGGGATGTTGATTCTAGAAAATCCTTATCAAGATATTTGCTCACATTTTTAAGGTGAGCAGTCTTATGGCAATCCAGATTTCAATAGTGTATTGTCTTGTCTACCATTGAAGTAGAGTATATTGCAATAACTGAATATTGTAAAGAAACCTTGTGTATGAAGAATTTCCTACAAGAGTTGGGTATGAGATAAGATAACTATGTTATATATTGTGACAGCACGAGTGTCATTTACTTGGCAAAAAATTCGACATATTATTCGAAATCCAAGTATATTGATGTGATGTATCATTGGATACAAGATGTTGTTGAGAAGAAACAGTTACATCTTGAGAAGATTCACACAATAAAGAATGAATTAAATATGATGACAATGTCGTTGCCCAAAGAAAAACTAAAAAGCTATATGTAGCAAGCAGGCTTGATGGTGCCCCCCATATGATCTAAAAGGGGAGATTTGTTGTATCCATCTTATTTGGGTGGTCCGAGCCTAAATTACATTAGTTTGGACAACTAAATAATTAAAAAAAATTGAAATGGTGAAATGAAATTTTATAATAACATGAGGTTTAGAATATGTGGCTATATATAGAAGAGAAAGTAGAGGCAGTAGCAACTTTTATAGAGAAGAAAAAGAAAAGAGAGAAAGAGAGAGACAATGGTGTTGAGATTATTTTGGTTCAATCTTTGATTGGGCGATCGAAAGGCAAAATTAACTCCGATTTCTCCTAAATTTTGATGATAAGTTCTTGGTATCGCCTTTTACAATCCTACTAATCCTGATTTTTTTTTTATCCTCTCGTTAGCTATTATTTAAGATACCCATTTATTAAAGAAGCAATTATTAGGTTGTTACTGTAACCTAGAATATTAAGATTCTTTATGTTATTAGCCTCTAGTATTATCTAGATAATTTTTTTTCTGTAATCTCATTAATATAGTGGAAGATTATATTGGACTACGGTCTCGTGATTTTTCTCGTTTTGGATTTTCTACTTAAAAATTTGTGTATTTTATAGTTGTTTTTTGCTTTGAATTTGTTGGTTTATTTTTCTACTTATTTATTTATGGTACACATTCTATTTTGATCACAAAAAGACTGAAAGAATTTTGTTTCCACTTAATTTGCAACTGTTTGTGTGAGTCTCTTTCTTAACAGTGGGTGGTCTGGTTTGATATCAATATTATTAATTTATTAAGTCTTTTATCACTAACCTAAAGTTATAGAACATGAGATGTGGAAAAAATTTCTTAAATAAGTGTAGAGCGCAAAATGGCTTTGTGTCCCAATCTTTCTTAAAAAACTTCTAAATTTAAGGGCTATTTTTTTTACTTAATGATTTAATTAACTTAATTTTTGTCAGTTAAGTCATTAACTCTATTTGTTTTTTCAACTTAATGAAAATTTTCAGCCATTAAGTCATTAAGCTAATTTTTTTTTATTTTCTCTTAAGATAAAAAGTCTGAATAATATCGTTAAAAAATATTTTCCAAAATATCCTTATCTAATTAATTAATTTTTATCCTTAAGTGAATTAAATTTAATAATTATCATTATTACCTATCTCTATATAACTTGTGATAATATATAGTGGTAGATTATAATTATTTTTATCTTTTTATTTTTGTCATATTAGCATTATTGATCTTCATAATTTTTATGAATATTTTTCATATAAAACATCATAAATTATAATAAAATTAATTAACATATAAATTATGGAATATTAAAGAGTTGTATTCAATTGCATATGATTTATCATTTATGTTATGATAATTTATTATCTTATTTATATTCTTTGAGATGTTTATTATTTGCTAACATTTATAATTTGTAAGGGTATAAAAGTAAAATATTAGTTTTTAGATTTTTTAAGCTAAAAAAACTTAATATTTATTTTTAGAGATTCAGATAAAAAAACAAACGCTACCTTAATTATCAAACTTCTAGTTGTAAAAATAAATGAAGGGTAAGTATTTTTCTTCCCTTTTTTTTTTTGCTTCACTTTTTTCATACCTTATTAAAAAAAACTCTCATATTATTAATACTATTAAAAAATTAATAATTTTTTATTACACATTCAAACTGTCGATTGTATGTTAAATAAGTATTGTGAAAAAAATTTAAATTAAGAACATGAAATGAATTTCGTATTGACTTTTATCATAAGAAAAATTCTATAATGTCGTAATAAAAATTACAACATCAATACTGTAATAGATATAAATATTATAAATTACACGTAAAATTTGTAAATGTAAGGTAAAACTAGTAAATTCATACAAGATTATTAATTATTTAAAAATTTAACATTGTTTCTACAGAATTTTAGTGAAAAATATTTTATTCATTTACAAAAAAAAATATTTTCTTTAATTAAACAAAAAAATTACTCATTAATTAAACAAAAAAATTATACTAAAAAAAGAGGAATAAGTTTGATTGATTTGGTTACCACGAATTCTATATTTATTCTAGGACTTTTGTATACTTTTTCCCCATTTTCTGTAACGACAGGTACTCGTCGCCCTAAATTCCAAAAACCTTTTAATCATCCAGCAACTACATGTTTATAATTTTGTGCGACAGACATCTGTTTTCCTTGCGATTAAGGAATGCTATAACAAATAAAATGGCCAAGAAGCCGCGGTCATAGTGTAATTCGCCCGATCCAAAGAGGGAACCAAGTATAGTGAAAATTTCTGCATCCGAGCATTTCTCAGGGCCTATTACGAATCTTTCAAAGTTTGGAAATGTAATGGAAGCACATAATGAACGTGATTATGATAAATTGTGGTTTGAATTTGGTGGCCAACTAGCGCTATTATCGATCAATGAGTGATCCTTAGTTACAGGACTTTGCTATGGGGCACACAATATACACAGAAACGCAAAGCTTGAGACAAACCGGAGGTTGCGTGATTTGTACTTTGACAATGATATAAGGGTGAATCTTAAACAATTCGATGAAAATTTTGAGGATTTGAACTTTAATGATATAGACGACTTTGATGCGCTATTGAAAGCGTTATATTACTTTACGGATAGAGTACTCAATGGAAGAAAAAATGAACGCAAACTGAATTCATCATTGTTAAAAAATGTCGATAATCTTGAGTACTTTAGAAGTCTTCAATGGGGTTGTTCATCCTGGAAAATCGTATATGACAACTTAGACACTACATTAAACCAAAAATTAAACACTTTCCAAGATAGCACTCTCAAAGAGATGAAATACAACTTTTATGGCTTCTGTTCTATCATGGGGTTCAGATGCATTGAAAAGTCAAATATGATTATTTTGTCTTGTATTTAACAATGATTAATATGTTTTTTCTTTTTCCTTGACATTGTATCTTCGTACGTGTTCAAACAAATGAAAGATGTTTATTGCACTTACAAAAAATCCATACAATTGAGAAAAGAGAAAGATAGAATACATTATTGCTCTTGAGATTAATTATTTAGGAATAACAAATACTCATCTCACCATAAAACTCCACCAGAACATCACTCAAGCTAAATTTTTTCCCAAATATGTTTGTCCTAGGGGGGTTCAGATGTGTTGTAATATCACTACTATTTTTTTCTTTTAAGTTTTTTGGGATAAAATCTATATATACGAATAAATTGTTGTATCATGCATGCATATTTCATCTGATGAATTATTAAGACATTAGCATCAGAGAATCAGTTCTTTCAGTCGGTCTTGAACTATTTCAGTTTCCACACCAATTCTTGAATTGATGGCCTGCAAAAAGAAACACGTACATAACTTCGTTAATTTTCGAAAGCCAACACTACCGGCCAAGAAAAGGCAATCCACGGCATGCAATTATCAACATATATGTATTGACTATATGTACATACGCGTTCAAACCCATGCATCCTTTTCATTCTACGATCCTTATCAATCAATATGCATATGGACTATTAATCTTGTGATTTATTTCATTTCTCAAGCATTGAATAGACGTTTTGGTCAATCTGTTTGATTTACACTTTTTTTTAAAGGAAAAAAATAATAAAGCAGAGAAGAAGAATTTCAAATATTAAAATTAAAGGATTTTTCATTGTAGGGTTGGCAATTTGTGGGATTTGACCGCCTTTTTTTAAATTATGGCCCAAGACCACATTATTGAAATGAAGTTTAAGTCCTTCAAAAGTCTTTTTAAATTTGGATGAGTCAGGCTGGCCAGCATAAGGTTTTTCATTAATTATAAAATAATTTTTATAAAATAAAAAATAATTAAATTAAAGATAATTATCCAATATATAATATAATAGTAGTTTGATACACAAAATATTAGTAACACAATATAATCAATCACAAATACTAATATAAAAAATATTACTTTAATATTTTGAGTTTTTTCTTTTCTATTTAAATTTAATTTTTATTTATAAATTAAAATGCTAAGTCCTTATCTAAATTCAATCTTTGCGGGGTTCACATTTTTCGAACTCATATCCAAACCCATGAGCTTGGGCCAGTCTTGACTTTTTAGCTAACCTTACTTCATTAGCATCTTGTTGAAGTTATTTATTCAAAAACTAGAGAATAATAACTTTTTTAGCTTTTCAGCCAAATGAGTATTGAATTGGGCTTGGCTTGCACCTAGATGGAGCTAAAATAAATTTTAAAAAATAAAAGCAAAAACTCCAATGTGAACTAAAAGATTAAAAATAAGAAAATGATAAATAAACTAAAAGAAGACTAAAAGACAACAGAAACGCAGCGCCCACCGCCGTTTCACGTGTTTCCTTAGTTTTCTTTTAGTTTTACATGGGCTCATAATAAATAATAAAATAAAGAATTTAGAAATGGAAAACATGTCAAAATTCAGCTTTTTATCTCCTTCCTCCCCAGCCAGATTTTCCAATCCTTAGTTTACTCTCCTCCTTCGTTCTTCCCGTTCCGTTCATCTGGAAGGAAGAACAATTAACATTTGTATTAAGAAACTTATATAACATTTTTGTCCAGTAACGAAAATTCCTAATAATTTAAATATATAAAACACATCCATAAATTTTTATAATTTATTCCATTATCTCCAGCAATTTAAATTATAAAATCCTAACAACTTAAATATATAAAACACATCAGGAAATTGTTATAATTTATTCCATTATTTTCAGCAATTTAAATTAAAAAAATCCTAAAATATATAAAACACATTTAGAAATTGTTATAATTTATTTCATTATTTCCAGCCATTTAAATTAAGGAAAATCCTAACATATATAAAACACATTCAGAAATTGTTATAATTTATTCCATTATTTCCAGCCATTTACATTAAAAAAACATATATAAAACACATTCAAAAATTGTTATAATTTATTCCATTATTTCCAGCCATTTAAATTAAAAAAATCATAACAATTTAAATATATAAAAAAGTAAAAATCTACGAATTTTTACAATTTAAGTTAAATATTCTAACCATTTAAATATATAGAACACAACAAAAAATTTATTTGAATGTAATGAGAGTCACCAACTTACCAATTAATCAGTACCAATTTTATCAAGTTGCCTCTATTTGCAGATCCATATCTAACTTCTTTCTTGTGATAAGCGAGATGCAGAGAGGGAATTGATTTTTCCTTGTTAAATGCAAATGACTCACGTTAAATGAGATGTGAGAGATGGAAAGAGAGAGGACAACAAGAAAAAGTGATTGTAAAAAAATGATGCATATTGTCATCTCTTTTTGTTATTTTTGTGTTTTTCTTTTCATTATTTTAATATTTTTTTGATTATTTTATTTTTTAAATGAAAAAAGTAACAAACAAAAAATGATGATGAAGTTGAAGCAACAGATAAAGGGATCTACGTTTCTGTCGTCCCTTTGTTGTTCAAGAGTTCAAATAGCAAAACTCTTAAAAATATATATACTCTCTATTGGATAACGTAATTAAGATTCAAAGCGAAGTTTTAAATTATTATGCTCTCTATTCACTCTTCACCAAAGTAATTGAAAAGCAATTAATTTTTATTAATTATATATATTCAAGTGTAGAGAAATTTTATGCAAGAAAATTAAATGCGGGAGAGCCGATCGATATCGATGGTTTTAGCAGAAAAGCAATTTGATTTCATGTTCTTCTTCAATTTAATTACTCTAATTTTACTCTCAAAAAAGAAATAAAGCTAAAACAAATTAGACAGAAAAATTATATATATATATATATCGTGTGTGTGTGTGAATTGTGTGACGTTTATAACTTCAGTTGCTTCTTCCTCCAGAAGCTGATATATATATAGAAACCTAAAACCGAAATGTAAATAAAAACTAGTTCATAACAAAAGAATTCATCTGCAAGTGATCATTAACAGAATCATGTGACCGTAGTGACAAAACAAAAATCAATTACAAAATGGACAATCTAAATTCAGTCGGGGAATGGATGGATGAGATTAGAGATCCGGCAAAAAATTCAAGCCTTTTCCTATAAATTAAGGCTTGAGGAGAGATTAAAAGATCTTTTGGTCATTTCTCAACAAATTCAAGAGAATGATAAGAGAAACAATTTCACTTTCCACATATAGAGCTTGCAAATACCTTTATACTTAAACTTTTCTCTTTAGATTTAAATAACCTGACTTGATCATTGGAGTACTCTTCAAAGTACACTCCATATCATCAAAACCCTAACTTATTTTTTCAGATTATTAAAGGAAATTATTTTTTTCAGATTATTAATGCATCAGCATCAGAGAAGCAGTTCTTTCATCTGAACTCTTGAAGTTCCCACACTAATCCTCGAATTGATGGCCTGCAAATATATATGCGTACACATTCAAACAAATGAAAGATACATGTAATTTGTTTATTGTACTTATAAAAAATCCATACAAGTGAGAAAAGAGAAAGATAGAATCCATTATAGATCTTGAGATTAATTATCTAGGAATAACAAATACTCATCTCACCATAAAACTCCACCAGAACATCACTCAATCCAAATTCTTTTCCAAATATGTTTGGCCTAGGTGGGTTCAGAAGTGTTTTAATATCATTACTATTCGTTTATTTAAGTATTTTGGGATGAAATCTATATGTAGACACATATAAATTGTTGTATCATGCATGCATATTTCGTCTGACGAATTGTTAATGCATCAACATCAGAGGACCAGGTCTTTCAGTCGCTCTTGAACTCTTTCTGTTTCCACACCAATTCTTGAATTGATGGCCTGCAAAAAGAGTAAAAGACACGTACATAACTTATGTTAATTTTCGAAAGTCAAGACCACCGGCCAAGAAAAGGCAGTCCATGGCATGCAATTATCATCATATATGTATGGACTACATGTAAGTCCGGGTTCAAACCCGTGCATCCTTTTCATATATTCTACCATCCTTATCAATCTATATACATGAGGACTATTAATATTGCAACTAATTTCATTTCTCAAGCATTGAATAGAGGAAAAAATAACAAAAGCAAGGAAGAAGAATTTCAAATGTTAAAACTGAGGAATTTTTTCAAAAATTCAGGATTAATAATCTTTTTATCTTTGAGTGCTTCTAAATGACTAAAAAAATGAGAGAAAGCTGAGAGAAACTACAATTCAAGCTGTCGTTTTGCTTCCTCTCTTTCTTTTGTTAGCTTTTTCTCTCTTTCTCTCTTCTCTCAGTACACGCTTTATTCTCTCAACTTTCTCTCATTCTTCTTGATATTTAGCATTTTCCTTTAGCTTTTTAGTCAAATGAGAACTAACTTGAGCCAGTTTTGGACCATGGATGGAGCTAAAATAATTTTTTTTGGAAAAAAAAGAAGTAAAAGCTCCATTGTGAACTAAAAATTAAAAAAAAAATGATATATTAAAGTCTTTATTTTTCTTTTTTTAAGTTTTCAGTACATTAAAAATATACTAACATCCTTTTAGGATAACATAATTAAGATTCAAAGCAAATTTTTAAATTATTTTCAAAGCAAAGTTTTAAATTATTATACTCCCTATTCACTCTTTAGCAAATTAATTGAAAACCAATTAATTTTTATTAATTATATATATATTTATATATTCAAGGGTAGAGAAATTTTATGCAAGAAAATTAAATGCGGGAGAGCCGATATCGATGGTTTTAGCAGAAAAGCAATTTGGTTTCTTATTCTTTTTCAATTTAATTTCTCTTATTTTACTGTCACCCAAAAAAAAATCATAAAGCAAAAAAAAAAAAGACAAATTGGACAGAAACATGAAGATGTGTATATATACCTTGGACTGAACAGAGAAGATGACCCGATCACCCGAATTGAATCGTGTGACATTAATAACTTCAGCCCCTTCTTCCTCAAGAACACTGATTATTTCATGAAACATAAAGTTTCTATTCAACCCACAAATCAAATTCACCTCCAAAGTAGAACCCGAAGTTGATATGTTCATTACTGTTGGCTCAGGGTGATCATCTCCTTTCAAGAGTGCTTTCTTTCTCTCAAGACTTTCCTTATTCTTCTGCAAATGCATTATATAACTGGTCGCTTCATCCAATATCTGTGGCATTGACAGCTGCATCAATAAGTTTCATGTCAGACCCACAATCATCGAAAATTTCGTTGACTTTGGAATACTAGCATCGGATCAGATTCAGATTCGGGCGAGCAGTAGCTTGTTAGCAACTATATAACGTTTAACTCACAGAATTTAGAAAAACACAATCCAGGTTACTTAGACTTGATCGTGTGGTGGCTCTGGCAAACACCGTTACATGCTTGCTAGAATTTATTAAAACTAGTAGTATCCCAGTTAGTTTTAGCATTGCTTTCTTTCATATATACTAAAAGATATATATATATATATAACCAATATTCAAGAACCTTGGAATTGCAAGGGATGACAGAAGCCAGCTGGGAAATGAGATCTTTCATGTGCATTCTTCGATGTTTCTCTTTTATGTTTCGCTGAGCCCTAGATGATGAACCAGCTGCAGAGCAATTTTCCCCCACCATATTTTTCGGATTCAAATAGTACAAGTGTGCCCTAAAACACAAGAATCAAACAATACAATCATCATCAAGTGCTTTGTTGATTAAAAAATTTAGTATAAATTTAAAAAGCAAAAAGAAAAAAGAATTTGTTGATACCTAAAAAAGATGAAATTATGCTAGCTAGTTATCAATACATGAAAGAATTATATGTTGTCTGGTATATAAAACCAGTGTGCGTTCGGATGTTTATAGGGAGAGGGCGTAGAGAGAGAGAGAGAGAGAGGATTTTTTTCTGGTCAGGGAACCAGAAAGTGACCTTGATTAGTTGGTTCATGTGATGTTAACTGGTTACATGCTTTTGTTTACTAGAGGTAAATTATCCAACTAGTTAGATTTAAATTAACTGCTGATTTAAATTTGTGCTTGTTTTTCTTATAATTAAGATGTAGCTGGTGATTATAATTATCTGATAATGATCAACATGTAAATGGATCTTAATTGTTTGTCAAATTTCTCATAAAGTTATATGATAGAAAAGAGTTGTAAGTAATTTTTTTAAGAACTACTTGAAAGGTAATTAATTCGTAACGTTGGAGCTAGAAAGTGAGAATTTGATGTAACATTATTGGTCAAATGAAAATACCACATGATCAATATAATTTTTTAATAATATAGTTCGTTTGGTTAGGGTTTATTTCATTCATTTTAGAAGGTTTGCACATAGCACTTATTAAATAAGATTATAAACACAAATATAATACTAAGAGAAAAAAAAACTATTAGACACATAAATACAAATAGAATATTAAAATAAATATTAATAAAATAAACGATATATGACATGCAATTATTTTTTAATATTAAGCTATTTTCGATATGCCCTGATTTTATTCATATTTAAATCCATCAACTAAAAAATTTATTTTGAAATTTATGCGAATAGATACGTAAAATATTATAACATTATAAATAGAATATATATAATATAGATTTTGTAAGTCATTTTGAATTTTAGACATAATTATTTTAATATCAGTAATCTAGAAATAGATTTCTTTATTATTAGAATAGATTTTACTGTTATCGTGTGATTGTATAAGTTATGAGAAAAAAAAAATACATTTGATTGTATAAGAAAAATGATTTTGCTTTTGAATTATTTTGACGATGGGTCGTGCTATTTGTTTTCTTTGCCTTAAACTGGCAAAAGAATAAATCAAGGTGAAACTAAGCATTTATACACTGACCCATCATCCACCATGACATAATTCATCTTAGGGAAAATATCTATCGTCCATTCGTTTTTTACAACTTTTTAAAAAATACATAATTTCTTCTATTTTTGGCTGGAATCTATTTAAAGTTACATTTTGTTTCACTTTTCTACTTCCGTTTGGAACCCGTTAAGAAAATTAATGAAAACTTAAAAAATGACCATTTTACCCCCAAAACGAAAATTACAATTTTACCCTAAAAATATAAAAAATAATCAGATTTAATGATGAATATCATTATTGGTACGTTAATGAAGTACCCAAAAAAAAAATCTTAACTATTAGAGATTATAACTCAATGAATAATAAAACTCTATTTATCTTAAATTCAATTGATGGTTTGCGAGATTGGGCTATTTTTAATACTACTGTTATAATTTAGCATTCTAACTACAGATATTTTAAAAAAAACTTTGTTTGATGATTGTGAAATTAATTTCTTTATTGACCGATGGGAAAAATAATTAGATTTAATCTGATTATTTTTAAGATGAAATTGTAATTTTCGTTTTGAGGGGTAAAATGGTCATTTTCTTAAGTTTCCGTTAGTTTTCTTAACGGATTCCAAACTGAAGTGGAAAAGTGAAACAAAATGTAACTTTAGATGGATTCCAGCCAAAAAAAGAAAAAATTGTGTATTTTTAAAAAAATTGAAAAAAACGGATGGACGGTAGATATTTTCCCTTCATCTTATCATCTCTATCATTGTTGAATTTTTTTTCATTTTTCCAATTCGCATACTAAAACAGTACGAGGATAATAATAATGCCTTTATTGGTTTGATTTTGCCGATCTTAATGAATTTAATTGCGGCTGGTCAACTAATGCTGCCATCCTGCCGGATTCAGATTTGGTTATGATCTGAGCCTTTGCTCATCTTCAAAGAAGGTGATGAAAAGTGGTATTTGTTGTTTTCCTCATTTTCCCAAACTCAAGTCTTGAGCATAAAATACCAACAAGATATCTTAGCACCAGACCAACCACACCACAAGTAATTGTGATATTTCACGATTTAATGTTTGGCGGAAATTATTTCTTTGGGTTCTCATCTCCTGGGCAATAATGGCGACTATTTATATGCAATGAATTTGATTGGTTTTATTAAGAGACTGATAGATTGACAAACATATACAGGTAGGTCCGATGTAAGGCGCCCGAGGATATATTTAATCAGCTTTATCATCGTATTCGTATCAAAAGGGGCAGAATCAATGGATCTCACGATTCAAATATTGAAATTTTTGTCAACTTACCATCCACTTGTTTCTTCTGCTTCCTTTTCTGAATCCAACACTTGAGTCCTAACTTATTCACATTTGAATAAAACCAATAAATTGACACATAACTGAAATCTCAAACATTATACAAAAAGGACATTATACCAATAAATTCGAAAAAGGTTTGTATTTTTATTTTATGCGTACCTTTGACATTTTCTGCAACTGAAAAACCTGCTCTTAACTAATAGTGGTATAAGTTCTTGATTTTGAGTGATAGCATATACGAGTAGTTATATACAAAAAGGATATTTTATTAAGCAAGAGAAAATGTGGAAAAAGAAAAACACAAATCAATCCTAATCATTGATAGCAAATTTTCTGAGGCATAAAAATATTACAAATAAATTATATAATATAGATCTTGTGGCTTATTTTGAATTTTGCATATAATTATTCTTATATTATTAATTTGTGAAATATGTGTCTTTACTATTAAAGTAGATTGTTGTTGTGTTGTTGTGTGATCGCATAAGTGATTGTATAAGAATAATTATTTTTCTTTTTCTTTTGAATTTGCTTTATTTGCCTTAAAATGAAAAAGGAATAGACTCCAGTTAGTAAAATTTTCAAATAGAATTTTTACTTTTACAGCTTTTATAAGCAGATTTTTTTTATAAAAAAAAACATTTGAGTCATTTGGCTTTCAATGCGTAAGAGCTTTTATTAACATTTATAAAATTATTTTAATAGATAATTTTTTTTAATTTATGTTATGTAATAAATGAAATAAAATAAAAAAGTTAATGGGTATTTTAGATAATTTAACTATTTTAAAAAATTCTACAACCCGTACTCTAAAGAAGACAACAATTGTCTTTTAGAATTCTCTCTCCTAATATCTCCAAGTGAAATGTGTGGTTAAGATTGGCTCTTAAACTTTTATGTTGACAATCAAACTTACTTGTTTCACTTTATTTATAATTAAACTGGGTTTTTTCACTAAATTTAAGAATTTTTTACTTTTCAAATTGGAGTGAGAATCTTAAGGAATGGGTATTTTGAGACTGAAAGTGTGGAGTGGGAATAAAAGTACAAAATGAAGTATGTTGTATTATTTACACTTGGAATGAGAGTATGGAATAGAAATTATAATTCTATTTATGTGTTTACTTTGTCTTCGATCAGGAGTGAATTATTTGATTTTTAATTACAAAGTGAATAAAAAAATATATTGTTAAAATAACTTTTAATAGTTTTAATAAATTAATTAATAATAATTATTAATATTTTGTAATGATGTAAATTAAAAAAATTATTAATTTTTAAGAATGTATGGATTAAATTGTGATTAGCTTAAACTATAACGATTGAAAGAGCACTTATCTTATTTCAAAACCCCTCAAAATATTGTTGCTGTTAAAAAAAAAAAACCAAAAACAAAAACAAAGGTGCTGCTAATTGATCGTCAACGCTGATTATAATTCATAAACACGTGCTAATGTTTGAACTTTTTTCGTCGATGTGCACATAAAAGTCGGTCTGGCCGTGATTACTGGGTTTTGACATTGACTAATGGGCGTTTGCTTTTCCGCTTTTAAGGAAAATGCTAAATATCAAGAATGTTGCACTATTAACTCAAAAATGTTGCACCTGCGACGTGTCGGTTTTCTCCTGGACACGCATGTAAACGCAGGACTTTTTTCTCCGGCCCATTGACGCGTGACTTTGTGACAAACACAATTCACTCTTATTTTTATTGACATTTAGCATAATGGAAAGAATGCATGCATCTACGCAGACTATGCTTTCCTTAAATTTGTCATTTAGCATAAGGTCATTGATGTGGGTTCATTGCCTTTTGATAAGTCTGTGTTTCAATTTTCAGATTAGCCATCCATTTACCCCTATACTTTAGAAAAATTATCCCAAAACAAACATCTTTGATATGCAATATGTGACACTCTTATTTTTATTTTTCTTATCTTTTATATAATAATATCCTTATGGTGCGTTTGACTCAATGAATTATATTGTATTATAGTATATTAAATTATACTACGATATCATATTTGGTGTAACTTGAATTATGGCACGTAGATGCAATAATATTTTATATCATTATTTATATTACTATTAATTTTAAATTACTATCATTCAAATTTAGCTATACTTATGTATTTATTATTAGTTATATTAAATTATTAAATAAAAAAAATTATATATATAATATAATATTATTACATAATAAATTATAAATTTATTAACATATATAAATAATTGCAATGTAAAAATGAAAGAAAATAAAAGTTAATATTACATAATGTTATATTAAATTAAGAATTTAAATTTATTTTATTATTATAGTTTAAATTAATTATATAAAAAAAAAGACTAATTAATGCAGCAAGTGCTTGCTGCAGCCAAACAGGAGGTTGCATTGCTAACAGCTTGTAGACGTACAGGGAGGACTATTACTGGAGAAGAGGGGAAGAAGAAGTACTCTAATGAAATGGAAACTCACAATGTTAAGCCAACAGAAAACAGAAATGAACTATGCATGCAGCGTAGTTCATCAAAAACCTGCCTGTTGAACCAGATACCAATACCTGGTTAGCTATATTATATATGCTCGACTGGGGCATGTCGAATCTATCGTAACGTAGAGTAGAGTTGGGGGCTCAGGCAGCTGATGCTGAGCTTCTGTTTCTACTGAAGGCACAACATTGTGGATATTATATACTTCTTTCAAACATGTATGCAGACGCAGGGAAATGGGATGAGGCTAGCAGCGTTAGGGCATCGATCAAATCAGGAGGCAAAGAAGAAACCTGGCTGCAGTTGGGTACAAAAAAGTTAATGAGAAAATGAAGACCTTCACTCCGGGGCCTGTGTGACGCAAAATCCCACCCCCGAAACAGTTTTGTTATAGAAAAAGAATTTCTATATATATATATATATAAGAGAGCACTCAACTAGGGTAATCGATCAGCTCACATAAGATACTAGGAAAATTGTTGTGTGTGAAGCAAATCCAGAAAATCAAAACGACAGAAGACCTTGTGTTTTATAAGCTGGATTCACTTAAGCCAAACTACATTAATTCGTGCGTTTTGATGAGTATATATCACACTCTTCAGAACGACATATAAACCTGCCGTTTAGCCTTAAGTTAGGCATGTAAAAATCACTTGCTTGACTACAGTGCCTTGCTGGGACTTTCTGGGTTCGTTATGAAGCTGTTATATATGAAACAGCTGATTCTGGTACAACAGATTCAAGAGTGTAGAGAGCTGTTTAGAGAGAGAAGACTGACATAAATAGACGGTCTAGATCTTGAATAGACTCTCATAGCATTACTCTGTAAATCATCTTGAGAATCAATAAAAGCTGATCATATCTGCCTTCCCGTGGATGTAAGCTATAGAGAAATCTAGCTGAACCACGTTAAATCTCTCTTGTTCCTTGTTCTTTCTAATTCTTCTGTTTTCTGAATTGTGTTTGGTTAATCAGCACCAATTTCGTCGATTCAACTTAGTTGGATTCTGCAGTTATCAATCTTGAAGCATCTTGGATTCTTTGTTTGTTATCTTGGGCAGGCTCTAAGGTTGCTTGTGCTGTTTTATAGCACCTTAGGTCCTACAAAAATACACCAAATGAGGACACAAATGATCAGCTATTGTTTTCTTTCCATAGCATTCTGAATTAGCTTACATATAATATTAAGTACAATCAAAAGGCCCAATAACAGAGGCATATCACGGACGCCATCAAAATTTTCGGGGGATCTTTAAGGTCAAAAGAATTTCTAAAATATTTGCATTACATTTTGCTGACACATGCATCAAGAGAGGAAACTCAAATGTTCTGTTGTCTAAATTACTGGGCAAACATCGCTCCCAACACTAGCCATCAGCGGCCCTTTTGCCCCAGTGCTGAAAGTTGTCCTCATTCAAAAATCATACCAGTAGAAAAATGTAAAATGGTACCTGGAACAAACCTTGGACGCAGAAGAAGCTAAAAGTGAGAGAGAAGCAAGCAATATACTTTTCTTTATTCAATCTCCTTCAAGTATATATGAGATAAAGATAATGGCGATTACTTTCTGCAAGTATTTTAATCAAACGTCCTTAAAGGGTAATTATACTACAATCCCCTTTTTTGTTGTAAATTTTAAATTAAGTTCTTATATTTCTAAATATTGACTCAATGGTCCTGGCTTTTTTTTTTTTAACTGACCTTTATTGAAGCACCCACCGTCAAAATTTTTAAAAAGAAGATTTACTATATAACCTACCTAAATATTTAATATATTCTTACTAAAACTAATTTTTATTTTTACTAAATAAATTAATTAAAATAACATATAAAAATTGAGTAAATTGATATAACACCCCCACTAGTTTCAATTCCATATCTCTAATAATTAGCAATTGAATTTTATCACTAACCTAAAGTTATGGAACATGAGGTGTGGAAAAAAAAATTCCCAAATGAGTGTAAAGAGCAAAATGGCTTTGTGTCCCAATCCTTCTTAAAAAACTTTTAGACTTCATCAAACTTCTAGTTGTAAAAATAAATGAAGGGCAAGTCTTTTTTTTTACCCACTTTTGTGCCTCACGTTTTGATGCCTTATTAAAAACTATGATATGATTAATACTATTAAAAAAAATTATCACATATTCAAACTATTGACTGTATATTAAATAAGTATTATAAAAAAATAAATTAAGAACATGAAATTAATTTCACATTGACTTTTATCTAAAATATGGTTTGTTTTGCTATATATTAAATTAGACAATTAATAAGAAAGTGTATTAATTTGAATAAATTAAGCTAAATGTAAGAATAAGTCATTTTCACTGTCAAATTACCTAGGTGTGTAATAGACCTAACTGTAAAAAAATTAAAATATTATGGACTTATGTGTTAAAATTTTTAATATTTTTTTCTTTTTAAATTTTGTAGCAAAAATCAGGGACCATAGTTTCAATAAAGCAAGAAAAGCATCCTAGTTATTAAATTATTTTTAGGTTAGATCTTAATGGTGGGTTGAGAAAAGACAAAAAAAAAAGGGGGTAACGTTGCTGGACCCCTTCTGGTTTATTTCTTTCTATAATTGAAATCCCACAAATGTAGGCAGCGAGACAAAATCCTTTTCATTTTACGATCCTTATCCATCTTGTAATTCATTTTCATGCCCCAAGCATTAAAGACGAAATCAATCGGTTTGGTTTAGAAACATACTTATTGCTTATTTTTTGAATTGTGCGACATTTATAACTTCAGTTTTTTCTTCCTCGAGAAGGCTGACAGTTCATATTCCAATTGAATTAGAGATGTAGTTTGTTTATTTTACTTATAAATATCATAATAAGTGAGGTAACATCCATTATACTCATATCAGCACTAATCCTCGAATTGATGGCCTGCAAATATATACGTACACATTCAAACAAATGAAAGATACATGTAATTTGTTTATTGTACTTACAAAAAATCCATACAAGTGAGAAAAGAGAAAGATAGAATCCATTATAGATCTTGAGATTAATTATCTAGGAATAACAAATACTCATCTCACCATAAACCTCCACCAGAACATCACTCAAGCCAAATTCTTTTCCAAATATGTTTGGCCTAGGTGGGTTCAGAAGTGTTTTAATATCATTACTATTCGTTTATTTAAGTATTTTGGGATGAAATCTATATGTAGACACATATAAATTGTTGTATCATGCATGCATATTTCGTCTGACGAATTGTTAATGCATCAACATCAGAGGATCAGGTCTTTCAGTCGCTCTTGAACTCTTTCAGTTTCCACACCAATTCTTGAATTGACGGCCTGCAAAAGGACACACGTGCATAATTTTGTTAATTTTCAAAAGCCAACACCACCGGCCAAGAAAAGGCAATCCATGGCAAGCAATTATCAACATATATGTATGGCCCATATGTGCGTATGTGTTCAAACCCATGCATCCTTTTCATATATTCTACCATCCTTATCAATCTATGTACATGAGGACTATTAATCTTGTAACTAATTTCATTTCTCAAGCATTGAATAAAGGAAAAAATAACAAAAGCAGGGAAGAAGAATTTCAAATGTTAAAACCGAGGAATTTTTTCGAAAACTCAGGATTAATAACTTTTTTTTATCTTTGAGTGCTTCTAAATGACTAAAAAAATGAGAGAAAGCTGAGAGAAACTACAATTCAAGCTGTCGTTTTGCTTCCTCTCTTTCTTTTGTTAGCTTTTTCTCTCTCTCTCTTCTCTCAGCACATGCTTTATTCTCTCAACTTTCTCTCATTCTTCTTGATATTTAGCATTATCCTTTAGCTTTTTATTTAAATGAGAACTGACTTGAGCCAGGCTTGGACCATGGATGGAGCTAAAATAATTTTTTTTGGAAAAAGAAGAAGTAAAAACTCCATTGTGAACTAAAAATTAAACAAAAGATATATTAAAGTCTTTATTTTTCTTTTTTTTAAGTTTTCAGTACATTAAAAATATACTAACATCCTTTTAGGATAACATAATTAAGATTCAAAGCAAAATTTTAAATTATTTTCAAAGCAAAGTTTTAAATTATTATACTCCCTATTCACTCTTTAGCAAATTAATTGAAAACCAATTAATTTTTATTAATTATATATATATTCAAGGGTAGAGAAATTTTATGCAAGAAAATTAAATGCGGGAGAGCCGATATCAATGGTTTTAGCAGAAAAGCAATTTGGTTTCTTATTCTTCTTCAATTTAAGTTCTCTTATTTTACTGTCAACCAAAAAAAAAAAACAAATTGGACAGAAACATGAAGATGTGTATATATACCTTGGACAGAACAGAGAAGATGAGCCGATCACCCGAATTGAATTGTGTGACGTTTATAACTTCAGCTGCTCCTTCCTCGAGAACGCTGATAATTTCATGAAACATAAAGTTTCTATTCGACCCACAAATCAAATTCACCTCCAAAGTAGAATCCGAAGTTGTTATGTTCATTACTGTTGGCTCAGTGTGATCCTCTTCTTTCAAAAGTGCTCTCCTCCTCTCAAGACTTTCTTTATTCTTCTGCAAATGCGTTATATAACTGGTGGCTTCATCCAATATCTCTGGCATAGACAACTGCATCAATAAGTTTCAAGTTAGACACACAAACCTTATATATATATATATATATAGTTGCTAGTTTGAGAGTTGAGCAGAAACTTAACGGTTTTTATTAGATCCACGACATCGATGTAAATCCTAAACCCTAAAACTTTTATATATATATATATAGTTGCTAGAATTTATTAAAACTAGTATTATGCTAGTTAGTTTTTAGTATTGCTTTCTTTTATAAATACAAAGAAATGAAAAAAATATGAACAAAATTAATATACCTTGGAGCTGGAGGGAATGAGAGAAGCGAGCTGCGAAATGAGATCTTTCATGTGCATTCTTCGATGTTTCTCCTTTATATTTCGCTGAGCCCTGGATGATGAACCAGCTGCAGAGCTATTTTCTTCCGCCATAATTTTCGTATTCAAATCGTACAAGCAATGCCCTAAAACGCAAGAATCAAATAATACAATCATCATAAAGGGATTTAAAAAAGCAAAAAAGCAAAAGTAATTTATTGACACCTTAAAAGGATGAAGTTATGCTCCAATACTTGAAAGAATTATATGTTTTGTGGAATATAAAAGCAGTGTGTGTTTGGATATTTATGGGGGAGCGGGGTGTAGAGAGGGAGATGATTTTTTTGCCAGGAAACATGCATTCAAGAAAACCTAGCAGATGTGACCCTTGATTAGTTCGTTTATGACGGTGATAAGCTTTTGTTTACTAACAGTGAATTATCCAACTAGCTAGATTTAAATTCAGTGTTCGATATAATTTTGTGCTTTTGTTTTTTTTTTCCCAATAAGATGTGATTGGTGATTATAATCATCGGATAATGATCAATATGTTAATGAATCGTAATTGTTTGTAAGATTTCTCATAAAGTTGGAAACAAAGCTATATGATATATAAGAGAGAGTTATGGGTAATTTTTTAGAAAATATTTGAAGGATAATTAGTTAGTAATGTTTGAGTCACAATTTGAGGATTTGGCATAATCCTATTAGTCAAATGAAAATAACACAAGATCTATAATTTTTTTTAATAATATAGTTATTTTGGACAGGGTTTATTTCATTTAAGAAGGTTTGCATATAGCACTTATTAAATAAGAAATCATCTTTAATAATAAACACAAATGTAATACTAACAAAAAAAATAAATTAAATAACATAAAAATACAAATAAAATATTAAAATAAATATTAATAAAATAAAACATATATGACCTGCAATTTTTTTAATATTGAACTATTATTGATGTCAACAGTTAATCCATCAATTCAAAAATTTAATTTGAAATATATGCGAATAAAGACATAATATATTATGACATTAATTACGAATAGAACATATAACATAGATTTTGTGAGTTATTTTAAATTTTAGATACAATTATTTTAAAATCATTAACCTGTGAAATAGATAAATCTAATATTAAAATAGATTTTATTTTATTATTGTTGTTGTGCGATCGTATAAGCGAGAGTAAAAAATGCATGCATTTGATTGTATAACAAAAATTATTTTGCTTTTGAAATTTGATATGCATGCTATTTGTTTCTTTGCCTATTGGCAAAAGAATAAATTAATAAGGTCAAGCTAAACACTTGTATTATTTTCAAATTTTATCAATTTACGAAATGCCCATGTTTTGATTTTTTTTCCTGCCCTAACATGGAAAAGAAATAGAATGGAGTCAAACGAATTAATTAATTTTGTTTTTTTGGGTAAAACGAAAAGGACCAATCATTGCCAAATTAATTAAAAAAATTTTGCAAGGTTATGCTTTTGTACCAATTTTATGAGAGGTTGATAATAATAATAATAATAATAATAATAATAATAATAATAATAATAATAATAATAATAAGAGAAATGTCTTAATTGATTTTGATTTATTTTTGCCGATTTTTTAGTGTCATAATTGCGGCGGGTCAACTGTATGTTCCTGTATACTATAACAAAGTATGAAACATGATAAGGAGACAAATTTTGCTCGCCGAAATGGTAGACCGGGTAGCAAAATGGAATCAAACTAATTAATTATTTTTGTTTTTTGGGTAAAATGAAAAGGACCAGTCGACCACTCATTGCCAAATTAATTTTTTTTTTTTAAATTGCAAGGTCATGATTTTGTACCAATTTTATGAAAGGATAATAATAATAATAATAATAATAATAGTAAATATCTTCAGTTGCTTTTGGCAAACACGTCCTTCATGTTCCTGTTTACAATAACAAAAAAAAATAATTTTGTGCGACAAGCATCTGTTTTCCTTGTGATTAAGGAATGCTATAATAAATAAAATGGCCAAGAAGCTGCGGTCATAGTGTAATTCGCCCGACCCAAAGAGGGAGCCAAGTATAATGAAAATTTCTGCATCCGAGCATTTCTCAGGGCATATTACGAATCTTTCAAAGTTTGGAAATGTAATGGAAGCACATAATGAATGTGATTATGATAAATTGTGGTTTGAATTTGGTGGCCAACTAGCGCTATTATCGATCAGTGAGTGATCCTTAGTTACGGGACTTTGCTATGGGGCACACAATATACACAGAAACGCAAAGCTTGAGACAAACCGGAGGTTGCGTGATTTGTACTTTGACAATGATATAAGGGTAAATCTTAAACAATTCGATGAAAATTTTGAGGATTTGAACTTTAATGATATAGACGACTTTGATGCGCTATTGAATGCGTTATATTACTTTACGGATAGAGTACTCAATGGAAGAAAAAATGAACGCAAACTGAATTCATCATTGTTAAAAAATGTCGATAATCTTGTGTACTTTAGAAGTCTTCAATGGGGTTATGAAACGACCCGCCTCGCACCCCCAGGGTGAGTCTATCTAAACTCGTAAAATCAAATCGATATTATTTATGATATCTAAGAATGCTATAAAAATTTCAGCAGAATCTCCCTTATAAATAAAACATTCCCAACCTGCAATTTACAAAATAATACTCCCAAAATAACTCAATATTCTTCCATCTCCACAACCGACTTCTCAAGTCAACATACCAAATACGACCCAAATCATTCTAATATTAAAATACAATGGTTATCCTTAATTACAAAATATAATAAATAAATACAATTCGCAATATCCCAAATATCACAGTATTAAATCTACGACATTCTAGCACCATCACGTGGTCACAATTTCAAATCTAACTATCGTTACTAGATCGACTGATGTACCTGCAAGTCTCCTATGGGGGGAAAAATATAATAAAAACGGGATGAGTATAAAACTCAATGAACTCAGTGAGTGGATAGTAATTTTGAAAAATCAATTCTTTTAAAATGATTTAATCTTTCTCAAATCAATTTCTCAAATCAATTGCATCAGAATATCATAAGAACTTATATAAACTTATTTAATTCAAATCAGTCACTGAAATACTATATTACATAAATATGCATAAAATCGATGGAAATATAATACTTATCATATCAAATATTGAATACCAAAACTATTATCAAACAAGTACCCAGGGAAATAATCTCATCATATCCGGACCTCAACGGACGGGCAATGACGTACTATCTGGGTAACGTCACGCCCCGGAGCTACACAGATAGACAGGGAAATACTATCTCATATCTCATCATATCTGTGCATGCATAATCTAGTCCCCAAAGGACAAAAGCGCCCAAGTACATGGCCCAAAGCCTCTGTGTGTACTCAGACGAGCCCCAAAGGCATGTATCTCATCTGTATCTCAACTGTCTGTATCTCATATTTGTATCATTGTATCTATGAATCTCAATAACTGATATGTATCCCATACCTGTATCATTGTATCTCAATAACTGATCTGTATCACATATCTGTATCACTGTATCTCAATAACTGATCTGTATCTCATATCTGTATCACTGTAATCATCATACCGCATGCATATGCCTCCAAAAGGTAAGGCAAAAGCGCCCAAACACACGGCCCAAAACCTCTATGTGTGTTCAGACGGGCCCCAAAAGCCTCTCATCTCATATCATTTATATCATTATATCTGAAGGGGAAGAGTACTGTTTAATGATTTCAAAAACAATCATTATACTCATATTCACATACCTCTTAACCATATTTTAAATCATATCACATTTGAATCCACTTTTCTTATCTTTCAAATAATATCATACTTTATTCAAAATCGATACGCAAAATCATTAACCAAACATTTTAATATAATATCAACACGTGAATAAAATCCATTTTTGAGGAAATCACATTAAATCCATTGCAAGAAATCATTAAATCAAAACATTTAAAATGCTTATTCCGCAAACATGCTTTACTATCATAATTAACTCTAAAAATAAGTTTTGTATATTCCACTCACAGTGACAATGTCCAGACTCAGTGTCGACAACGTCCGCGGGTTGATTCTCGTTCGCGAATCCTCCTAATCAAGGAAACGACATAATCATTTTCCGTAAATTGAAATACAACTAATCTTACATAATAATTCTCGAAACGAATATCTATCAACGATAAACTATTCCCGCATGTACAAAATTACAGAAATACCCCTACATACCAAAATTACCAAAATACCCCCAACATCATTATTTTACCAATTTATTCTCAAATCTTCAATTACTAAATGGTCCTCAATTCACATCACATAAATAACCATAATGTCAAAAATTACGAAATTACCCTTGGAGAGTAAATTTACCAAAATGTCCTTAATGACTTAAATTACCGAATTACCCTCGAAATCTCAAATTACTTCATTGCCCTAACTTAAAATTACCAATTTATCCACTAATTCCACAAATTACATATTTACCCTCAAATTTATGAATTTCCTGAATTGCCCTTGAATTCAATATTACCAAAATACTCTCATATCAAAATTACTAAATTAACTTCAAAATCATAAATTACCAACTTATCCTCAATTCCAGCAATTACTAAAATACCCAAAAAATCTGAAATTACAAAATTGCCCTTATACTGTGAAATTACCGAAATACCCTTGCCGGTCAACTGTCATCGGAATTCATCCGACGGCGACAGGAAGCTTAGAACTGAAAGTTCAAGCCACGCTGAGTCCAATGATGGCAGTGGTGACCTCCCACGCATGGTGATGGCTTCGGATCGAGCTCCCGAAGTCGTGAATCCTTCCACGGCCGATCAACGGCAAAACGACGTCCCCAGCATCAGTGGTTTGTCGGAAATGGCAGAGGGAAATGTAAGGAACAAAACCCAAGTGATGGCTTCACCGGAAACCAGCGAAATCACGGCGAATTGAGCCGGTGATTCCGTGGTACTTCAACGCTTCAATCGGTGGCTTTCCGATCGTTTTCCGGCGGCAAGGACGACATGGATACGTAGCTCATCTCTCAAGCTTCAAATCGGTACCAACCTTGCCCGGAACGGTGGCCGGAAATGGGAGACCGACCGGGTCAAGGTCGCGGGTCGGGTCGGGTCGCGGGTCCAATCGGGTCAACTCTATCTCTCTCTCTCTCTCTCGTGCCTTCTCTCTCTTCCTTTGTGAAGCAATTTTCCCCCCCTTTCCAGTTATAGAACCCGACTCCTTCTTCCCTTTATTTTTTACTTAAGCTTAATACAAATTAAGCTAATACCGGACCCGAGACGAAAATAAAATCCGACTATCCGAGCGTTTAATCGCGCTCAATTTATATAGGTGAAGGGTAAAAAATAATCGGGTGTGGGGTATTACAGGTTACTCATCCTGGAAAACCGTATGTGACAGCTTAGACACTACATTAAACCAAAAGTTAAACACTTTCCAAGATAGCACTCTTAAAGAGATGAAATACAACTTTTATGGCTTCTGTTCTATCATGGGGTTCAGGTGCATTGAAAAGTCAAATATGATTATTTTGTCTTGTATTTAACAATGATTAATATCTTTTTTCTTTTTCCTTGACATTGTATCTTCGTTAGTATCTTCGTACGTGTTCAAACAAATGAAAGATACATATAATTTGTTTATTGCACTTACAAAAAATCCATGCAATTGAGAAAAGAGAAAGATAGAATACATTATTGCTCTTGAGATTAATTATTTAGGAATAACAAATACTCATCTCACCATAAAACTCCACCAGAACATCACTCAAGCTAAATTTTTTCCCAAATATGTTTGTCCTAGGGGGGTTCAGATGTGTTGTAATATCACTACTATTTTTTTTCTTTTAAGTTTTTTGGGATAAAATCTATATATACGTATAAATTGTTGTATCATGCATGCATATTTCATCTGATGAATTATTAAGACATTAGCATCAGAGAATCAGTTCTTTCAGTCGGTCTTGAACTCTTTCAGTTTCCAAACTAATTCTTGAATTGATGGCCTGCAAAAAGGCACACATACATAACTTTGTTAATTTTCGAAAGCCAACACCACCGGCCAAGAAAAGGCAATCCACGGCATGCAATTATCAACATATATGTACGGACTATATGTGCATACGCGTTCAAACCCATGCATCCTTTTCATTCTACGATCCTTATCAATCAATATGCATATGGACTATTAATCTTGTGATTTATTTCATTTCTCAAGCATTGAATAGTCGTTTTGGTCAATCTGTTTGATTTACACTTTATTTTAAAGGAAAAAAATAATAAAAGCAGAGAAGAAGAATTTCAAATGTTAAAATTAAAGGATTTCTCATTGTAGGGTTGACAATTTGTGGGATTCCACCGGGTTTTTTTAAATTATGGCCCAAGACCACATTATTGAAACGAAGTTCAAGTCCATCAAAAGTCTTTCTAAATTTGGATGAGTCAGGCGGGCCAGCATGAGGTTTTTCATTAATTATAAAATAATTTTTATAAAATAAAAAATAATTAAATTAAAGATAATTATCCAATATATAATATAATAGTAGTCCGATACAAAAAATATTAGTAACACAATATAATCAATCACAAATACTAATATATAAAAAATATTACTTTAATATTTTAAGTTTTTTTCTTTTCTATTTAAATTTAATTTTTTATTTATAAATTAAAATGCTAAGCCCTTATCTAAATTCAATCTATGCGGGGTTTACATTTTTCGAACTCATATCCAAACCCATGAGCTTGGGCCAGCCCAGGCTTTTTAGCTAACCCTACTTCATTAGCATCTTGTTGAAGTTATTTGAATAAATTTATTTATTCAAAAACTAGGGATTAATAACTTTTTTAGCTTTTCAGTCAAATGAGTATTGACTTGGGATTGGCTTGCACCCAGATAGAGCTAAAATAAATTTTAAAAAATAAAAGCAAAATGTGAACTAAAAGATAAAAAATAGGAAAATGATAAAGTAACTAAAAGAAGAGTAAAGGACGACAGAAACGCAGCGTCCATTATCGTTTCACGTGTTTCTTTATTCTTCTTTTAGTTTTGCATATTTCGTCTGACGGATTGTTAATGTATCAATATTAGAGGACCAGGTCTTTCAGTCGCTCTTGAATTCTTTCTGTTTCCACACCAATTCTTGAATTGATGGCCTGCAAAAAGAGTAAAAGACACACGTACATAACTTTTGTTAATTTTCAAAACCCAACACCACCGACCAAGAAAAGGCAATCCATGGCAAGCAATTATCAACATATATGTATGGCCCATATGTGCGTATGTGTTCAAACCCATGCATCCTTTTCATATATTCTACCATCCTTATCAATCTATGTACATGAGGACAATTAATCTTGTAACTAATTTCATTTCTCAAGCATTGAATAGAGGAAAAAATAACAAAAGCAGGGAAGAAGAATTTCAAATGTTAAAACTGAGGAATTTTTTCAAAAATTCAGGATTAATAACCTTTTTATCTTTGAGTGCTTCTAAATGACTAAAAGAATAGGAGAAAGCTGAGAGAAATTACAATTCAAGCTGTCGTTTTGCTTCCTCTCTTTCTTTTGTTACCTTTTTTTTTTCTCTCTCTCTTCTCTCAGTACACGCTTTATTCTCTCAAATTTCTCTCATTTTTCTTGATATTTAGCTTTTTAGTCAAATGAGAACTGACTTGAGCCAGTTTTGGACCATGGATGGAGCTAAAATAATTTTATTTTTGGAAAAAAAAGAAGTAAAAACTCCATTGTGAACAAAAAATTAAAAAAAATGATATATTAAAGTCTTTATTTTTCTTTTTTTTAAGTTTTCAGTACATTAAAAATATACTAACATCCTTTTAGGATAACATAATTAAGATTCAAAGCAAATTTTTAAATTATTTTCAAAGCAAAGTTTTAAATTATTATACTCCCTATTCATTCTTTAGCAAATTAATTGAAAACCAATTAATTTTTATTAATTATATATATATATATATGGTTGCTTATTCTTCTTCAATTTAATTTCTCTTATTTTACTGTCACCCAAAAAAAAATAAAAAAAAAAAAAACAAATTGGACATAAACATGAAGATGTGTATATATACCTTGGACTGAACAGAGAAGATGACCCGATCACCCGAATTGAATCGTGTTACATTAATAACTTCAGCCCCTTCTTCCTCAAGAACACTGATTATTTCATGAAACATAAAGTTTCTATTCAACCCACAAATCAAATTCACCTCCAAAGTAGAACCCGAAGTTGATATGTTCATTACTGTTGGCTCAGGGTGATCATCTCCTTTCAAGAGTGCTTTCTTTCTCTCAAGACTTTCCTTATTCTTCTGCAAATGCATTATATAACTGGTCGCTTCATCCAATATCTGTGGCATTGACAGCTGCATCAATAAGTTTCATGTCAGACCCACAATCATCGATAATTTCGTTGACTTTGGAATACTAGCATCGGATCAGATTCAGATTCGGGCGAGCAGTAGCTTGTTAGCAACTTTATAACGTTTAACTCACAGAATTTAGAAAAACACAATCCAGGTTACTTAGACTTGATCGTGTGGTGGCTCTGGCAAACACCGTTACATGCTTGCTAGAATTTATTAAAACTAGTAGTATCCCAGTTAGTTTTAGCATTGCTTTCTTTCATATATACTAAAAGATATATATATATATATAACCAATATTCAAGAACCTTGGAATTGCAAGGGATGACAGAAGCCAGCTGGGAAATGAGATCTTTCATGTGCATTCTTCGATGTTTCTCTTTTATGTTTCGCTGAGCCCTAGATGATGAACCAGCTGCAGAGCAATTTTCCCCCACCATATTTTTCGGATTCAAATAGTACAAGTGTGCCCTAAAACACAAGAATCAAACAATACAATCATCATCAAGTGCTTTGTTGATTAAAAAATTTAGTATAAATTTAAAAAGCAAAAAGAAAAAAGAATTTGTTGATACCTAAAAAAGATGAAATTATGCTAGCTAGTTATCAATACATAAAAGAATTATATGTTGTCTGGTATATAAAACCAGTGTGCGTTCGGATGTTTATAGGGAGAGGGCGTAGAGAGAGAGAGAGAGAGAGAGGATTTTTTTCTGGTCAGGGAACCAGAAAGTGACCTTGATTAGTTGGTTCATGTGATGTTAACTGGTTACACGGTTTTGTTTACTAGAGGTAAATTATCCAACTAGTTAGATTTAAATTAACTGCTGATTTAAATTTGTGCTTGTTTTTCTTATAATTAAGATGTAGCTGGTGATTATAATTATCTGATAATGATCAACATGTAAATGGATCTTAATTGTTTGTCAAATTTCTCATAAAGTTATATGATAGAAAAGAGTTGTAAGTAATTTTGTTAAGAACTACTTGAAAGATAATTAATTCGTAACGTTGGAGCTAGAAAGTGAGAATTTGATGTAACATTATTGGTCAAATGAAAATACCACATGATCAATATAATTTTTTAATAATATAGTTCGTTTGGTTAGGGTTTATTTCATTCATTTTAGAAGGTTTGCACATAGCACTTATTAAATAAGATTATAAACACAAATATAATACTAAGAGAAAAAAAAAACTATTAGACACATAAATACAAATAGAATATTAAAATAAATATTAATAAAATAAACGATATATGACATGCAATTATTTTTTAATATTAAGCTATTTTCGATATGCCCTGATTTTATTCATATTTAAATCCATCAACTAAAAAATTTATTTTGAAATTTATGCGAATAGATACGTAAAATATTATAACATTATAAATAGAATATATATAATATAGATTTTGTAAGTCATTTTGAATTTTAGACATAATTATTTTAATATCAGTAATCTAGAAATAGATTTCTTTATTATTAGAATAGATTTTACTGTTATCGTGTGATTGTATAAGTTATGAGAAAAAAAAAATACATTTGATTGTATAAGAAAAATGATTTTGCTTTTGAATTATTTTGACGATGGGTCGTGCTATTTGTTCTCTTTGCCTTAAACTGGCAAAAGAATAAATCAAGGTGAAACTAAGCATTTATACACTGACCCATCATCCACCATGACATAATTCATCTTAGAGAAAATATCTACCGTCCACTCGTTTTTTACAACTTTTTAAAAAATACATAATTTCTTCTATTTTTGGCTGGAATCCATCTAAAGTTGCATTTTATTTCACTTTTCCACTTCCGTTTGGAACCCGTTAAGAAAACTAACGAAAACTTAAAAATGACCATTTTACCCCCAAAACGAAAATTATAATTTTACCCTAAAAATACAAAAAATAATCAGATTTAATGATGAATATCATTATTGGTACGTTAATGAAGTACCCAAAAAAAAATCTTAACTATTAGAGATTATAACTCAATGAATAATAAAACTCTATTTATCTTAAATTCAATTGATGGTTTGCGAGATTGGAATATTTTTAATACTACTGTTATAATTTAGCATTCTAACTACAGATATTTAAAAAAAAAACTTTGTTTGATGATTGTGAAATTAATTTCTTTATTGACCGATGGGAAAAATAATTAGATTTAATCTGATTATTTTTGGTAATTTTTAAGATGAAATTGTAATTTTCGTTTTGAGGGGTAAAATTGTCATTTTCTTAAGTTTCCGTTAGTTTTCTTAACAGATTCCAAATGGAAGTAGAAAAGTGAAACAAAATGTAACTTTAGGTGGATTCCAGCAAAAAAAAAAAAGAATTGTGTATTTTTAAAAAAATTGAAAAAAACTGATGGACGGTAGATATTTTCCCTTCATCTTATCATCTCTATCATTGTTGAATTTTTTTTTCATTTTTCCAATTCGCATACTAAAACAGTACGAGGATAATAATAATGCCTTTATTGGTTTGATTTTGCCGATCTTAATGAATTTAATTGCGGCTGGTCAACTAATGCTGCCATCCTGCCGGATTCAGATTTGGTTATGATCTGAGCCTTTGCTCATCTTCAAAGAAGGTGATGAAAAGTGGTATTTGTTGTTTTCCTCATTTTCCCAAACTCAAGTCTTGAGCATAAAATACCAACAAGATATCTTAGCACCAGACCAACCACACCACAAGTAATTGTGATATTTCACGATTTAATGTTTGGCGGAAATTATTTCTTTGGGTTCTCATCTCCTGGGCAATAATGGCGACTATTTATATGCAATGAATTTGATTGGTTTTATTAAGAGACTGATAGATTGACAAACATATACAGGTAGGTCCGATGTAAGGCGCCCGAGGATATATTTAATCAGCTTTATCATCGTATTCGTATCAAAAGGGGCAGAATCAATGGATCTCACGATTCAAATATTGAAATTTTTGTCAACTTACCATCCACTTGTTTCTTCTGCTTCCTTTTCTGAATCCAACACTTGAGTCCTAACTTATTCACATTTGAATAAAACCAATAAATTGACACATAACTGAAATCTCAAACATTATACAAAAAGGACATTATACCAATAAATTCGAAAAAGGTTTGTATTTTTATTTTATGCGTACCTTTGACATTTTCTGCAACTGAAAAACCTGCTCTTAACTAATAGTGGTATAAGTTCTTGATTTTGAGTGATAGCATATACGAGTAGTTATATACAAAAAGGATATTTTATTAAGCAAGAGAAAATGTGGAAAAAGAAAAACACAAATCAATCCTAATCATTGATAGCAAATTTTCTGAGGCATAAAAATATTACAAATAAATTATATAATATAGATCTTGTGGCTTATTTTGAATTTTGCATATAATTATTCTTATATTATTAATTTGTGAAATATGTGTCTTTACTATTAAAGTAGATTGTTGTTGTTGTTGTTGTGTGATCGCATAAGTGATTGTATAAGAATAATTATTTTTCTTTTTCTTTTGAATTTGTTTTATTTGCCTTAAAATGAAAAAGGAATAGACTCCAGTTAGTAAAATTTTCAAATAGAATTTTTACTTTTACAGCTTTTATAAGCAGATTTTTTTTTATAAAAAAAAATATTTGAGTCATTTGGCTTTCAATGCGTGAGAGCTTTTATTAACATTTATAAAATTATTTTAATAGATAATTTTTTTTAATTTATGTTATGTAATAAATGAAATAAAATAAAAAAGTTAATGGGTATTTTAGATAATTTAACTATTTTAAAAAATTCTACAACCCGTACTCTAAAGAAGACAACAATTGTCTTTTAGAATTCTCTCTCCTAATATCTCCAAGTGAAATGTGTGGTTAAGATTGGCTCTTAAACTTTTATGTTGACAATCAAACTTACTTGTTTCACTTTATTTATAATTAAACTGGGTTTTTTCACTAAATTTAAGAACTTTTTACTTTTCAAATTGGAGTGAGAATCTTGAGGAATGGGTATTTTGAGACTGAAAGTGTGGAGTGGGAATAAAAGTACAAAATGGAAGTATGTTGTATTATTTACACTGGAATGAGAGTATGGAATAGAAATTATAATTCTATTTATGTGTTTACTTTGTCTTCGATCAGGAGTGAATTATTTTGAATTTTTTAATTACAAAGTGAATAAAAAAATATATTGTTAAAATAACTTTTAATAGTTTTAATAAATTAATTAATAATAATTATTAATATTTTTAATGATGTAAATTAAAAAAATTATTAATTTTTAAGAATGTATGGATTAAATTGTGATTAGCTTAAACTATAACGATTGAAAGAGCACTTATCTTATTTCAAAACCCCTCAAAATATTGTTGCTGTTAAAAAAAAAAACCAAAAACAAAAACAAAGGTGCTGCTAATTGATCGTCAACGCTGATTATAATTCATAAACACGTGCTAATGTTTGAACTTTTTTCGTCGATGTGCACATAAAAGTCGGTCTGGCCGTGATTACTGGGTTTTGACATTGACTAATGGGCGTTTGCTTTTCCGCTTTTAAGGAAAATGCTAAATATCAAGAATGTTGCACTATTAACTCAAAAATGTTGCACCTGCGACGTGTCGGTTTTCTCCTGGACACGCATGTAAACGCGGACTTTTTTCTCCGGCCCATTGACGCGTGACTTTGTGACAAACACAATTCACTCTTATTTTTATTGACATTTAGCATAATGGAAAGAATGCATGCATCTACGCAGACTATGCTTTCCTTAAATTTGTCATTTAGCATAAGGTCATTGATGTGGGTTCATTGCCTTTTGATAAGTCTGTGTTTCAATTTTCAGATTAGCCATCCATTTACCCCTATACTTTAGAAAAACATCCCAAAACAAACATCTTTGATATGCAATATGTGACACTCTTATTTTTATTTTTCTTATCTTTTATATAATAATATCCTTATGGTGCGTTTGACTCAATGAATTATATTGTATTATAGTATATTAAATTATACTACGATATCATATTTGGTGTAACTTGAATTATGGCACGTAGATGCAATAATATTTTATATCATTATTTATATTACTATTAATTTTAAATTACTATCATTCAAATTTAGCTATACTTATGTATTTATTATTAGTTATATTAAATTATTAAATAAAAAAAATTATATATATAATATAATATTATTACATAATAAATTATAAATTTATTAACATATATAAATAATTGCAATGTAAAAATGAAAGAAAATAAAAGTTAATATTACATAATGTTATATTAAATTAAGAATTTAAATTTATTTTATTATTATAGTTTAAATTAATTATATAAAAAAAAAGACTAATTAATGCAGCAAGTGCTTGCTGCAGCCAAACAGGAGGTTGCATTGCTAACAGCTTGTAGACGTACAGGGAGGACTATTACTGGAGAAGAGGGGAAGAAGAAGTACTCTAATGAAATGCAAACTCACAATGTTAAGCCAACAGAAAACAGAAATGAACTATGCATGCAGAGTAGTTGATCAAAAACCTGCCTGTTGAACCAGATACCAATACCTGGTTAGCTATATTATATATGCTCGACTGGGGCATGTCGAATCTATCGGAACGTAGAGTAGAGTTGGGGGCTCAGGCAGCTGATGCTGAGCTTCTGTTTCTACTGAAGGCACAACATTGTGGATATTATATACTTCTTTCAAACATGTATGCAGACGCAGGGAAATGGGATGAGGCTAGCAGCGTTAGGGCATCGATCAAATCAGGAGGCAAAGAAGAAACCTGGCTGCAGTTGGGTACAAAAAAGTTAATGAGAAAATGAAGACCTTCACTCCGGGGCCTGTGTGACGCAAAATCCCACCCCCGAAACAGTTTTGTTATAGAAAAAGAATTTCTATATATATATATATATATATATAAGAGCACTCAACTAGGGTAATCGATCAGCTCACATAAGATACTAGGAAAATTGTTGTGTGTGAAGCAAATCCAGAAAATCAAAACGACAGAAGACCTTGTGTTTTATAAGCTGGATTCACTTAAGCCAAACGACATTAATTCGTGCGTTTTGATGAGTATATATCACACTCTTCAGAACGACATATAAACTTGCCGTTTAGCCTTAAGTTAGGCATGTAAAAATCACTTGCTTGACTACAGTGATTTGCTGGGACTTTCTGGGTTCGTTATGAAGCTGTTATATATGAAACAGCTGATTCTGGTGCAACAGATTCAAGAGTGTAGAGAGCTGTTTAGAGAGAGAAGACTGGCATAAATAGACGGTCTAGATCTTGAATAGACTCTCATAGCATTACTCTGTAAATCATCTTGAGAATCAATAAAAGCTGATCATATCTGCCCTCCCGTGGATGTAACCTATAGAGAAATCTAGCTGAACCACGTTAAATCTCTCTTGTTCCTTGTTCTTTCTAATTCTTCTGTTTTCTGAATTGTGTTTGGTTAATCAGCACCAATTTCGTCGATTCAACTTAGTTGGATTCTGCAGTTATCAATCTTGAAGCATCTTGGATTCTTTGTTTGTTATCTTGGGCAGGCTCTAAGGTTGCTTGTGCTGTTTTATAGCACCTTAGGTCCTACAAAAATACACCAAATGAGGACACAAATGATCAGCTATTGTTTTCTTTCCATAGCATTCTGAATTAGCTTACATATAATATTAAGTACAATCAAAAGGCCCAATAACAGAGGCATATCACGGACGCCATCAAAATTTTCGGGGGATCTTTAAGGTCAAAAGAATTTCTAAAATATTTGCATTACATTTTGCTGACACATGCATCAAGAGAGGAAACTCAAATGTTCTGTTGTCTAAATTACTGGGCAAACATCGCTCCCAACACTAGCCATCAGCGCCCCTTTTGCCCCAGTGCTGAAAGTTGTCCTCATTCAAAAATCATACCAGTAGAAAAATGTAAAATGGTACCTGGAACAAACCTTGGACGCAGAAGAAGCTAAAAGTGAGAGAGAAGCAAGCAATATACTTTTCTTTATTCAATCTCCTTCAAGTATATATGAGATAAAGATAATGGCGATTACTTTCTGCAAGTATTTTAATCAAACGTCCTTAAAGGGTAATTATACTACAATCCCCTTTTTTGTTGTAAATTTTAAATTAAGTTCTTATATTTCTAAATATTGACTCAATGGTCCTGGCTTTTTTTTTTTTAACTGACCTTTATTGAAGCACCCACCGTCAAAATTTTTAAAAAGAAGATTTACTATATAACCTACCTAAATATTTAATATATTCTTACTAAAACTAATTTTTATTTTTACTAAATAAATTAATTAAAATAACATATAAAAATTGAGTAAATTGATATAACACCCCCACTAGTTTCAATTCCATATCTCTAATAATTAGCAATTGAATTTTATCACTAACCTAAAGTTATGGAACATGAGGTGTGGAAAAAAAAATTCCCAAATGAGTGTAAAGAGCAAAATGGCTTTGTGTCCCAATCCTTCTTAAAAACTTTTAGACTTCATCAAACTTCTAGTTGTAAAAATAAATGAAGGGCAAGTCTTTTTTTTACCCACTTTTGTGCCTCACGTTTTGATGCCTTATTAAAAACTATGATATTATTAATACTATTAAAAAAAATTATCACATATTCAAACTATTGACTGTATATTAAATAAGTATTATAAAAAAATAAATTAAGAACATGAAATTAATTTCACATTGACTTTTATCTAAAATATGGTTTGTTTTGCTATATATTAAATTAGACAATTAATAAGAAAGTGTATTAATTTGAATAAATTAAGCTAAATGTAAGAATAAGTCATTTTCACTGTCAAATTACCTAGGTGTGTAATAGACCTAACTGTAAAAAAATTAAAATATTATGGACTTATGTGTTAAAATTTTTAATATTTTTTTCTTTTTAAATTTTGTAGCAAAAATCAGGGACCATAGTTTCAATAAAGCAAGAAAAGCATCCTAGTTATTAAATTATTTTTAGGTTAGATCTTAATGGTGGGTTGAGAAAAGACAAAAAAAAAGGGGGTAACGTTGCTGGACCCCTTCTGGTTTATTTCTTTCTATAATTGAAATCCCACAAATGTAGGCAGCGAGACAAAATCCTTTTCATTTTACGATCCTTATCCATCTTGTAATTCATTTTCATGCCCCAAGCATTAAAGACGAAATCAATCGGTTTGGTTTAGAAACATACTTATTGCTTATTTTTTGAATTGTGCGACATTTATAACTTCAGTTTTTTTCTTCCTCGAGAAGGCTGACAGTTCATATTCCAATTGAATTAGAGATGTAGTTTGTTTATTTTACTTATAAATATCATAATAAGTGAGGGTAACATCCATTATACTCATATCAGCACTAATCCTCGAATTGATGGCCTGCAAATATATACGTACACATTCAAACAAATGAAAGATACATGTAATTTGTTTATTGTACTTACAAAAAATCCATACAAGTGAGAAAAGAGAAAGATAGAATCCATTATAGATCTTGAGATTAATTATCTAGGAATAACAAATACTCATCTCACCATAAACCTCCACCAGAACATCACTCAAGCCAAATTCTTTTCCAAATATGTTTGGCCTAGGTGGGTTCAGAAGTGTTTTAATATCATTACTATTCGTTTATTTAAGTATTTTGGGATGAAATCTATATGTAGACACATATAAATTGTTGTATCATGCATGCATATTTCGTCTGACGAATTGTTAATGCATCAACATCAGAGGATCAGGTCTTTCAGTCGCTCTTGAACTCTTTCAGTTTCCACACCAATTCTTGAATTGACGGCCTGCAAAAGGACACACGTGCATAATTTTGTTAATTTTCAAAAGCCAACACCACCGGCCAAGAAAAGGCAATCCATGGCAAGCAATTATCAACATATATGTATGGCCCATATGTGCGTATGTGTTCAAACCCATGCATCCTTTTCATATATTCTACCATCCTTATCAATCTATGTACATGAGGACTATTAATCTTGTAACTAATTTCATTTCTCAAGCATTGAATAAAGGAAAAAATAACAAAAGCAGGGAAGAAGAATTTCAAATGTTAAAACCGAGGAATTTTTTCGAAAACTCAGGATTAATAACTTTTTTTTATCTTTGAGTGCTTCTAAATGACTAAAAAAATGAGAGAAAGCTGAGAGAAACTACAATTCAAGCTGTCGTTTTGCTTCCTCTCTTTCTTTTGTTAGCTTTTTCTCTCTCTCTCTTCTCTCAGCACATGCTTTATTCTCTCAACTTTCTCTCATTCTTCTTGATATTTAGCATTATCCTTTAGCTTTTTATTTAAATGAGAACTGACTTGAGCCAGGCTTGGACCATGGATGGAGCTAAAATAATTTTTTTGGAAAAAGAAGAAGTAAAAACTCCATTGTGAACTAAAAATTAAACAAAAGATATATTAAAGTCTTTATTTTTCTTTTTTTAAGTTTTCAGTACATTAAAAATATACTAACATCCTTTTAGGATAACATAATTAAGATTCAAAGCAAAATTTTAAATTATTTTCAAAGCAAAGTTTTAAATTATTATACTCCCTATTCACTCTTTAGCAAATTAATTGAAAACCAATTAATTTTTATTAATTATATATATATTCAAGGGTAGAGAAATTTTATGCAAGAAAATTAAATGCGGGAGAGCCGATATCAATGGTTTTAGCAGAAAAGCAATTTGGTTTCTTATTCTTCTTCAATTTAAGTTCTCTTATTTTACTGTCAACCAAAAAAAAAAAACAAATTGGACAGAAACATGAAGATGTGTATATATACCTTGGACAGAACAGAGAAGATGAGCCGATCACCCGAATTGAATTGTGTGACGTTTATAACTTCAGCTGCTCCTTCCTCGAGAACGCTGATAATTTCATGAAACATAAAGTTTCTATTCGACCCACAAATCAAATTCACCTCCAAAGTAGAATCCGAAGTTGTTATGTTCATTACTGTTGGCTCAGTGTGATCCTCTTCTTTCAAAAGTGCTCTCCTCCTCTCAAGACTTTCTTTATTCTTCTGCAAATGCGTTATATAACTGGTGGCTTCATCCAATATCTCTGGCATAGACAACTGCATCAATAAGTTTCAAGTTAGACACACAAACCTTATATATATATATATATATAGTTGCTAGTTTGAGAGTTGAGCAGAAACTTAACGGTTTTTATTAGATCCACGACATCGATGTAAATCCTAAACCCTAAAACTTTTATATATATATATATAGTTGCTAGAATTTATTAAAACTAGTATTATGCTAGTTAGTTTTTAGTATTGCTTTCTTTTATAAATACAAAGAAATGAAAAAAATATGAACAAAATTAATATACCTTGGAGCTGGAGGGAATGAGAGAAGCGAGCTGCGAAATGAGATCTTTCATGTGCATTCTTCGATGTTTCTCCTTTATATTTCGCTGAGCCCTGGATGATGAACCAGCTGCAGAGCTATTTTCTTCCGCCATAATTTTCGTATTCAAATCGTACAAGCAATGCCCTAAAACGCAAGAATCAAATAATACAATCATCATAAAGGGATTTAAAAAAGCAAAAAAGCAAAAGTAATTTATTGACACCTTAAAAGGATGAAGTTATGCTCCAATACTTGAAAGAATTATATGTTTTGTGGAATATAAAAGCAGTGTGTGTTTGGATATTTATGGGGGAGCGGGGTGTAGAGAGGGAGATGATTTTTTTGCCAGGAAACATGCATTCAAGAAAACCTAGCAGATGTGACCCTTGATTAGTTCGTTTATGACGGTGATAAGCTTTTGTTTACTAACAGTGAATTATCCAACTAGCTAGATTTAAATTCAGTGTTCGATATAATTTTGTGCTTTTGTTTTTTTTTTCCCAATAAGATGTGATTGGTGATTATAATCATCGGATAATGATCAATATGTTAATGAATCGTAATTGTTTGTAAGATTTCTCATAAAGTTGGAAACAAAGCTATATGATATATAAGAGAGAGTTATGGGTAATTTTTTAGAAAATATTTGAAGGATAATTAGTTAGTAATGTTTGAGTCACAATTTGAGGATTTGGCATAATCCTATTAGTCAAATGAAAATAACACAAGATCTATAATTTTTTTTAATAATATAGTTATTTTGGACAGGGTTTATTTCATTTAAGAAGGTTTGCATATAGCACTTATTAAATAAGAAATCATCTTTAATAATAAACACAAATGTAATACTAACAAAAAAAATAAATTAAATAACATAAAAATACAAATAAAATATTAAAATAAATATTAATAAAATAAAACATATATGACCTGCAATTTTTTTAATATTGAACTATTATTGATGTCAACAGTTAATCCATCAATTCAAAAATTTAATTTGAAATATATGCGAATAAAGACATAATATATTATGACATTAATTACGAATAGAACATATAACATAGATTTTGTGAGTTATTTTAAATTTTAGATACAATTATTTTAAAATCATTAACCTGTGAAATAGATAAATCTAATATTAAAATAGATTTTATTTTATTATTGTTGTTGTGCGATCGTATAAGCGAGAGTAAAAAATGCATGCATTTGATTGTATAACAAAAATTATTTTGCTTTTGAAATTTGATATGCATGCTATTTGTTTCTTTGCCTATTGGCAAAAGAATAAATTAATAAGGTCAAGCTAAACACTTGTATTATTTTCAAATTTTATCAATTTACGAAATGCCCATGTTTTGATTTTTTTTCCTGCCCTAACATGGAAAAGAAATAGAATGGAGTCAAACGAATTAATTAATTTTGTTTTTTGGGTAAAACGAAAAGGACCAATCATTGCCAAATTAATTAAAAAAAATTTGCAAGGTTATGCTTTTGTACCAATTTTATGAGAGGTTGATAATAATAATAATAATAATAATAATAATAATAATAATAATAATAATAATAATAATAATAATAATAATAATAATAATAATAATAAGAGAAATGTCTTAATTGATTTTGATTTATTTTTGCCGATTTTTTAGTGTCATAATTGCGGCGGGTCAACTGTATGTTCCTGTATACTATAACAAAGTATGAAACATGATAAGGAGACAAATTTTGCTCGCCGAAATGGTAGACCGGGTAGCAAAATGGAATCAAACTAATTAATTATTTTTGTTTTTTTGGGTAAAAATGAAAAGGACCAGTCGACCACTCATTGCCAAATTAATTTTTTTTTTTTAAATTGCAAGTCATGATTTTGTACCAATTTATGAAAGGATAATAATAATAATAATAATAATAATAGTAAATATCTTCAGTTGCTTTTGGCAAACACGTCCTTCATGTTCCTGTTTACAATAACAAAAAAAAATAATTTTGTGCGACAAGCATCTGTTTTCCTTGTGATTAAGGAATGCTATAATAAATAAAATGGCCAAGAAGCTGCGGTCATAGTGTAATTCGCCCGACCCAAAGAGGGAGCCAAGTATAATGAAAATTTCTGCATCCGAGCATTTCTCAGGGCATATTACGAATCTTTCAAAGTTTGGAAATGTAATGGAAGCACATAATGAATGTGATTATGATAAATTGTGGTTTGAATTTGGTGGCCAACTAGCGCTATTATCGATCAGTGAGTGATCCTTAGTTACGGGACTTTGCTATGGGGCACACAATATACACAGAAACGCAAAGCTTGAGACAAACCGGAGGTTGCGTGATTTGTACTTTGACAATGATATAAGGGTAAATCTTAAACAATTCGATGAAAATTTTGAGGATTTGAACTTTAATGATATAGACGACTTTGATGCGCTATTGAATGCGTTATATTACTTTACGGATAGAGTACTCAATGGAAGAAAAAATGAACGCAAACTGAATTCATCATTGTTAAAAAATGTCGATAATCTTGTGTACTTTAGAAGTCTTCAATGGGGTTATGAAACGACCCGCCTCGCACCCCCAGGGTGAGTCTATCTAAACTCGTAAAATCAAATCGATATTATTTATGATATCTAAGAATGCTATAAAAATTTCAGCAGAATCTCCCTTATAAATAAAACATTCCCAACCTGCAATTTACAAAATAATACTCCCAAAATAACTCAATATTCTTCCATCTCCACAACCGACTTCTCAAGTCAACATACCAAATACGACCCAAATCATTCTAATATTAAAATACAATGGTTATCCTTAATTACAAAATATAATAAATAAATACAATTCGCAATATCCCAAATATCACAGTATTAAATCTACGACATTCTAGCACCATCACGTGGTCACAATTTCAAATCTAACTATCGTTACTAGATCGACTGATGTACCTGCAAGTCTCCTATGGGGGGAAAAATATAATAAAAACGGGATGAGTATAAAACTCAATGAACTCAGTGAGTGGATAGTAATTTTGAAAAATCAATTCTTTTAAAATGATTTAATCTTTCTCAAATCAATTTCTCAAATCAATTGCATCAGAATATCATAAGAACTTATATAAACTTATTTAATTCAAATCAGTCACTGAAATACTATATTACATAAATATGCATAAAATCGATGGAAATATAATACTTATCATATCAAATATTGAATACCAAAACTATTATCAAACAAGTACCCAGGGAAATAATCTCATCATATCCGGACCTCAACGGACGGGCAATGACGTACTATCTGGGTAACGTCACGCCCCGGAGCTACACAGATAGACAGGGAAATACTATCTCATATCTCATCATATCTGTGCATGCATAATCTAGTCCCCAAAGGACAAAAGCGCCCAAGTACATGGCCCAAAGCCTCTGTGTGTACTCAGACGAGCCCCAAAGGCATGTATCTCATCTGTATCTCAACTGTCTGTATCTCATATTTGTATCATTGTATCTATGAATCTCAATAACTGATATGTATCCCATACCTGTATCATTGTATCTCAATAACTGATCTGTATCACATATATGTATCACTGTATCTCAATAACTGATCTGTATCTCATATCTGTATCACTGTAATCATCAGTACCGCATGCATATGCCTCCAAAAGGTAAGGCAAAAGCGCCCAAACACACGGCCCAAAACCTCTATGTGTGTTCAGACGGGCCCCAAAAGCCTCTCATCTCATATCATTTATATCATTATATCTTGAGGGGAAGAGTACTGTTTAATGATTTCAAAAACAATCATTATACTCATATTCACATACCTCTTAACCATATTTTAAATCATACAACATTTGAATCCACTTTTCTTATCTTTCAAATAATATCATACTTTATTCAAAATCGATACGCAAAATCATTAACCAAACATTTTAATATAATATCAACACGTGAATAAAATCCATTTTTGAGGAAATCACATTAAATCCATTGCAAGAAATCACTAAATCAAAACATTTAAAATGCTTATTCCGCAAACATGCTTTACTATCATAATTAACTCTAAAAATAAGTTTTGTATATTCCACTCACAGTGACAATGTCCAGACTCGGTGTCGACAACGTCCGCGGGTTGATTCTCGTTCGCGAATCCTCCTAATCAAGGAAACGACATAATCATTTTCCGTAAATTGAAATACAACTAATCTTACATAATAATTCTCGAAACGAATATCTATCAACGATAAACTATTCCCGCATGTACAAAATTACAGAAATACCCCTACATACCAAAATTACCAAAATACCCCAACATCATTATTTTACCAATTATTCTCAGAATCTTCAATTACTAAATGGTCCTCAATTCACATCACATAAATAACCATAATGTCAAAAATTACGAAATTACCCTTGGAGAGTAAATTTACCAAAATGTCCTTAATGACTTAAATTACCGAATTACCCTCGAAATCTCAAATTACTTCATTGCCCTAACTTAAAATTACCAATTTATCCACTAATTCCACAAATTACATATTTACCCTCAAATTTATGAATTTCCTGAATTGTCCTTGAATTCAATATTACCAAAATACTCTCATATCAAAATTACTAAATTAACCTCAAAATCATAAATTACCAACTTATCCTCAATTCCAGCAATTACTAAAATACCCACAAAATCTGAAATTACAAAATTGCCCTTATACTGTGAAATTACCAAAATACCCTTGCCGGTCAACTGTCATCGGAATTCATCCGACGGCGACAGGAAGCTTAGAACTGAAAGTTCAAGCCACGCTGAGTCCAATGATGGCAGTGGTGACCTCCCACGCATGGTGATGGCTTCGGATCGAGCTCCCGAAGTCGTGAATCCTTCCACGGGCGATCAACGGCAAAACGACGTCCCCAGCATCAGTGGTTTGTCGGAAATGGCAGAGGGAAATGTAAGGAACAAAACCCAAGTGATGGCTTCACCGGAAACCAGCGAAATCACGGCGAATTGAGCCGGTGATTCCGTGGTACTTCAACGCTTCAATCGGTGGCTTTCCGATCGTTTTCCGGCGGCAAGGACGACATGGATACGTAGCTCATCTCTCAAGCTTCAAATCGGTACCAACCTTGCCCGGAACGGTGGCTGGAAATGGGAGACCGACCGGGTCAAGGTCGCGGGTCGGGTCGGGTCGCGGGTCCAATCGGGTCAACTCTATCTCTCTCTCTCTCTCTCGTGCCTTCTCTCTCTTCCTTTGTGAAGCAATTTTCCCCCCCTTTCCAGTTATAGAACCCGACTCCTTCTTCCCTTTATTTTTTACTTAAGCTTAATACAAATTAAGCTAATACCGGACCCGAGACGAAAATAAAATCCGACTATCCGAGCGTTTAATCGCGCTCAATTTATATAGGTGAAGGGTAAAAAATAATCGGGTGTGGGGTATTACAGGTTACTCATCCTGGAAAACCGTATATGACAGCTTAGACACTACATTAAACCAAAAGTTAAACACTTTCCAAGATAGCACTCTTAAAGAGATGAAATACAACTTTTATGGCTTCTGTTCTATCATGGGGTTCAGGTGCATTGAAAAGTCAAATATGATTATTTTATCTTGTATTTAACAATGATTAATATCTTTTTTCTTTTTCCTTGACATTGTATCTTCGTTAGTATCTTCGTACGTGTTCAAACAAATGAAAGATACATATAATTTGTTTATTGCACTTACAAAAAATCCATGCAATTGAGAAAAGAGAAAGATAGAATACATTATTGCTCTTGAGATTAATTATTTAGGAATAACAAATACTCATCTCACCATAAAACTCCACCAGAACATCACTCAAGCTAAATTTTTTCCCAAATATGTTTGTCCTAGGGGGGTTCAGATGTGTTGTAATATCACTACTATTTTTTTTCTTTTAAGTTTTTTGGGATAAAATCTATATATACGTATAAATTGTTGTATCATGCATGCATATTTCATCTGATGAATTATTAAGACATTAGCATCAGAGAATCAGTTCTTTCAGTCGGTCTTGAACTCTTTCAGTTTCCAAACTAATTCTTGAATTGATGGCCTGCAAAAAGGCACACATACATAACTTTGTTAATTTTCGAAAGCCAACACCACCGGCCAAGAAAAGGCAATCCACGGCATGCAATTATCAACATATATGTACGGACTATATGTGCATACGCGTTCAAACCCATGCATCCTTTTCATTCTACGATCCTTATCAATCAATATGCATATGGACTATTAATCTTGTGATTTATTTCATTTCTCAAGCATTGAATAGTCGTTTTGGTCAATCTGTTTGATTTACACTTTATTTTAAAGGAAAAAAATAATAAAAGCAGAGAAGAAGAATTTCAAATGTTAAAATTAAAGGATTTCTCATTGTAGGGTTGACAATTTGTGGGATTCCACCGGGTTTTTTTAAATTATGGCCCAAGACCACATTATTGAAACGAAGTTCAAGTCCATCAAAAGTCTTTCTAAATTTGGATGAGTCAGGCGGGCCAGCATGAGGTTTTTCATTAATTATAAAATAATTTTTATAAAATAAAAAATAATTAAATTAAAGATAATTATCCAATATATAATATAATAGTAGTCCGATACACAAAATATTACTAACACAATATAATCAATCACAAATACTAATATATAAAAAATATTACTTTAATATTTTAAATTTTTTTCTTTTCTATTTAAATTTAATTTTTTATTTATAAATTAAAATGCTAAGCCCTTATCTAAATTCAATCTATGCGGGGTTTACATTTTTCGAACTCATATCCAAACCATGAGCTTGGGCCAGCCCAGGCTTTTTAGCTAACCCTACTTCATTAGCATCTTGTTGAAGTTATTTGAATAAATTTATTTATTCAAAAACTAGGGATTAATAACTTTTTTAGCTTTTCAGTCAAATGAGTATTGACTTGGGATTGGCTTGCACCCAGATAGAGCTAAAATAAATTTTAAAAAATAAAAGCAAAATGTGAACTAAAAGATAAAAAATAGGAAAATGATAAAGTAACTAAAAGAAGAGTAAAGGACGACAGAAACGCAGCGTCCATTATCGTTTCACGTGTTTCTTTATTCTTCTTTTAGTTTTGCATATTTCGTCTGACGGATTGTTAATGCATCAATATTAGAGGACCAGGTCTTTCAGTCGCTCTTGAATTCTTTCTGTTTCCACACCAATTCTTGAATTGATGGCCTGCAAAAAGAGTAAAAGACACACGTACATAACTTTTGTTAATTTTCAAAACCCAACACCACCGACCAAGAAAAGGCAATCCATGGCAAGCAATTATCAACATATATGTATGGCCCATATGTGCGTATGTGTTCAAACCCATGCATCCTTTTCATATATTCTACCATCCTTATCAATCTATGTACATGAGGACAATTAATCTTGTAACTAATTTCATTTCTCAAGCATTGAATAGAGGAAAAAATAACAAAAGCAGGGAAGAAGAATTTCAAATGTTAAAACTGAGGAATTTTTTCAAAAATTCAGGATTAATAACCTTTTTATCTTTGAGTGTTTCTAAATGACTAAAAGAATAGGAGAAAGCTGAGAGAAATTACAATTCAAGCTGTCGTTTTGCTTCCTCTCTTTCTTTTGTTAGTTTTTTTTTTCTCTCTCTCTTCTCTCAGTACACGCTTTATTCTCTCAAATTTCTCTCATTCTTCTTGATATTTAACTTTTTAGTCAAATGAGAACTGACTTGAGCCAGTTTTGGACCATGGATGGAGCTAAAATAATTTTATTTTTGGAAAAAAAAGAAGTAAAAACTCCATTGTGAACAAAAAATTTAAAAAAATGATATATTAAAGTCTTTATTTTTCTTTTTTTTAAGTTTTCAGTACATTAAAAATATACTAACATCCTTTTAGGATAACATAATTAAGATTCAAAGCAAATTTTTAAATTATTTTCAAAGCAAAGTTTTAAATTATTATACTCCCTATTCATTCTTTAGCAAATTAATTGAAAACCAATTAATTTTTATTAATTATATATATATATATATATATATATATATGGTTTCTTATTCTTCTTCAATTTAATTTCTCTTATTTTACTGTCACCCAAAAAAAAATCAAAAAAAAAAAAAACAAATTGGACATAAACATGAAGATGTGTATATATACCTTGGACTGAACAGAGAAGATGACCCGATCACCCGAATTGAATCGTGTTACATTAATAACTTCAGCCCCTTCTTCCTCAAGAACACTGATTATTTCATGAAACATAAAGTTTCTATTCAACCCACAAATCAAATTCACCTCCAAAGTAGAACCCGAAGTTGATATGTTCATTACTGTTGGCTCAGGGTGATCATCTCCTTTCAAGAGTGCTTTCTTTCTCTCAAGACTTTCCTTATTCTTCTGCAAATGCATTATATAACTGGTCGCTTCATCCAATATCTGTGGCATTGACAGCTGCATCAATAAGTTTCATGTCAGACCCACAATCATCGAAAATTTCGTTGACTTTGGAATACTAGCATCGGATCAGATTCAGATTCGGGCGAGCAGTAGCTTGTTAGCAACTATATAACGTTTAACTCACAGAATTTAGAAAAACACAATCCAGGTTACTTAGACTTGATCGTGTGGTGGCTCTGGCAAACACCGTTACATGCTTGCTAGAATTTATTAAAACTAGTAGTATCCCAGTTAGTTTTAGCATTGCTTTCTTTCATATATACTAAAAGATATATATATATATATAACCAATATTCAAGAACCTTGGAATTGCAAGGGATGACAGAAGCCAGCTGGGAAATGAGATCTTTCATGTGCATTCTTCGATGTTTCTCTTTTATGTTTCGCTGAGCCCTAGATGATGAACCAGCTGCAGAGCAATTTTCCCCCACCATATTTTTCGGATTCAAATAGTACAAGTGTGCCCTAAAACACAAGAATCAAACAATACAATCATCATCAAGTGCTTTGTTGATTAAAAAATTTAGTATAAATTTAAAAAGCAAAAAGAAAAAAGAATTTGTTGATACCTAAAAAAGATGAAATTATGCTAGCTAGTTATCAATACATGAAAGAATTATATGTTGTCTGGTATATAAAACCAGTGTGCGTTCGGATGTTTATAGGGAGAGGGCGTAGAGAGAGAGAGAGAGAGAGAGAGAGAGAGGATTTTTTTCTGGTCAGGGAACCAGAAAGTGACCTTGATTAGTTGGTTCATGTGATGTTAACTGGTTACATGCTTTTGTTTACTAGAGGTAAATTATCCAACTAGTTAGATTTAAATTAACTGCTGATTTAAATTTGTGCTTGTTTTTCTTATAATTAAGATGTAGCTGGTGATTATAATTATCTGATAATGATCAACATGTAAATGGATCTTAATTGTTTGTCAAATTTCTCATAAAGTTATATGATAGAAAAGAGTTGTAAGTAATTTTTTTAAGAACTACTTGAAAGGTAATTAATTCGTAACGTTGGAGCTAGAAAGTGAGAATTTGATGTAACATTATTGGTCAAATGAAAATACCACATGATCAATATAATTTTTTAATAATATAGTTCGTTTGGTTAGGGTTTATTTCATTCATTTTAGAAGGTTTGCACATAGCACTTATTAAATAAGATTATAAACACAAATATAATACTAAGAGAAAAAAAAAACTATTAGACACATAAATACAAATAGAATATTAAAATAAATATTAATAAAATAAACGATATATGACATGCAATTCTTTTTTAATATTAATCTATTTTCGATATGCCCTGATTTTATTCATATTTAAATCCATCAACTAAAAAGTTTATTTTGAAATTTATGCGAATAGATACGTAAAATATTATAACATTATAAATAGAATATATATAATATAGATTTTGTAAGTCATTTTGAATTTTAGACATAATTATTTTAATATCAGTAATCTAGAAATAGATTTCTTTATTATTAGAATAGATTTTACTGTTATCGTGTGATTGTATAAGTTATGAGAAAAAAAAAAATACATTTGATTGTATAAGAAAAATGATTTTGCTTTTGAATTATTTTGACGATGGGTCGTGCTATTTGTTCTCTTTGCCTTAAACTGGCAAAAGAATAAATCAAGGTGAAACTAAGCATTTATACACTGACCCATCATCCACCATGACATAATTCATCTTAGGGAAAATATCTATCGTCCATTCGTTTTTTACAACTTTTTAAAAAATACATAATTTCTTCTATTTTTGGCTGGAATCCATTTAAAATTACATTTTGTTTCACTTTTCTACTTCCGTTTAGAACCCGTTAAGAAAATTAATGAAAATTTAAAAAATGACCATTTTACCCCCAAAACGAAAATTACAATTTCACCCTAAAAATACAAAAAATAATCAGATTTAATGATGAATATCATTATTGGTACGTTAATGAAGTACCCAAAAAAAAATCTTAACTATTAGAGATTATAACTCAATGAATAATAAAACTCTATTTATCTTAAATTCAATTGATGGTTTGCGAGATTGGGATATTTTTAATACTACTGTTATAATTTAGCATTCTAACTACAGATATTTAAAAAAAAAACTTTGTTTGATGATTGTGAAATTAATTTCTTTATTGACCGATGGGAAAAATAATTAGATTTAATCTGATTATTTTTGGTAATTTTTAAGATGAAATTGTAATTTTCGTTTTGAGGGGTAAAATGGTCATTTTCTTAAGTTTCCGTTAGTTTTCTTAACAGATTCCAAACGGAAGTAGAAAAGTGAAACAAAATGTAACTTTAGGTGGATTCCAGCCAAAAAAAGAAAGAATTGTGTATTTTTAAAAAAATTAAAGAAAACGGGTGGACAGTAAATATTTTCCCTTCATCTTATCATCTCTATCATTGTTGAATTTTTTTTTCATTTTTCCAATTCGCATACTAAAACAGTACGAGGATAATAATAATGCCTTTATTGGTTTGATTTTGCCGATCTTAATGAATTTAATTGCGGCTGGTCAACTAATGCTGCCATCCTGCCGGATTCAGATTTGGTTATGATCTGAGCCTTTGCTCATCTTCAAAGAAGGTGATGAAAAGTGGTATTTGTTGTTTTCCTCATTTTCCCAAACTCAAGTCTTGAGCATAAAATACCAACAAGATATCTTAGCACCAGACCAACCACACCACAAGTAATTTTTTTTTTTTAAATTGTGATATTTCACGATTTAATGTTTGGCGGAAATTATTTCTTTGGGTTCTCATCTCCTGGGCAATAATGGCGACTATTTATATGCAATGAATTTGATTGGTTTTATTAAGAGACTGATAGATTGACAAACATATACAGGTAGGTCCGATGTAAGGCGCCCGAGGATATATTTAATCAGCTTTATCATCGTATTCGTATCAAAAGGGGCAGAATCAATGGATCTCACGATTCAAATATTGAAATTTTTGTCAACTTACCATCCACTTGTTTCTTCTGCTTCCTTTTCTGAATCCAACACTTGAGTCCTAACTTATTCACATTTGAATAAAACCAATAAATTGACACATAACTGAAATCTCAAACATTATACAAAAAGGACATTATACCAATAAATTCGAAAAAGGTTTGTATTTTTATTTTATGCGTACCTTTGACATTTTCTGCAACTGAAAAACCTGCTCTTAACTAATAGTGGTATAAGTTCTTGATTTTGAGTGATAGCATATACGAGTAGTTATATACAAAAAGGATATTTTATTAAGCAAGAGAAAATGTGGAAAAAGAAAAACACAAATCAATCCTAATCATTGATAGCAAATTTTCTGAGGCATAAAAATATTACAAATAAATTATATAATATAGATCTTGTGGCTTATTTTGAATTTTGCATATAATTATTCTTATATTATTAATTTGTGAAATATGTGTCTTTACTATTAAAGTAGATTGTTGTTGTTGTTGTGTGATCGCATAAGTGATTGTATAAGAATAATTATTTTTCTTTTTCTTTTGAATTTGCTTTATTTGCCTTAAAATGAAAAAGGAATAGACTCCAGTTAGTAAAATTTTCAAATAGAATTTTTACTTTTACAGCTTTTATAAGCAGATTTTTTTTATAAAAAAAAACATTTGAGTCATTTGGCTTTCAATGCGTAAGAGCTTTTATTAACATTTATAAAATTATTTTAATAGATAATTTTTTTTAATTTATGTTATGTAATAAATGAAATAAAATAAAAAAGTTAATGGGTATTTTAGATAATTTAACTATTTTAAAAAATTCTACAACCCGTACTCTAAAGAAGACAACAATTGTCTTTTAGAATTCTCTCTCCTAATATCTCCAAGTGAAATGTGTGGTTAAGATTGGCTCTTAAACTTTTATGTTGACAATCAAACTTACTTGTTTCACTTTATTTATAATTAAATTGGGTTTTTTCACTAAATTTAAGAATTTTTTACTTTTTAAATTGGAGTGAGAATTCTAAGGAATGGGTATTTTGAGACTGAAAGTGTGGAGTGGGAATGAAAGTACAAAATGAAAGTATGTTGTATTATTTACATTGGAATGAGAGTATGTAATAGAAATCATAATTTTATTTATGTGTTTATTTTGTCTTCGATCAGGAGTGAATTGTTTTAATTACAAAGTGAATAAAAAAATATATTGTTAAAATAACTTTTAATAGTTTTAATAAATAAATTAATAATTATTATTAATATTCTTAATGATGTAAATTAAAAAAATTATTAATTTTTAAGAATGTATGGATTAAATTGTGATTAGCTTAAACTATAACGATTGAAAGAGCACTTATCTTATTTCAAAACCCCTCAAAATATTGTTGCTGTTAAAAAAAAAAAACCAAAAACAAAAACAAAGGTGCTGCTAATTGATCATCAACGCTGATTATAATTCATAAACACGTGCTAATGTTTGAACTTTTTTCGTCGATGTGCACATAAAAGTCGGTCTGGCCGTGATTACTGGGTTTTGACATTGACTAATGGGCGTTTGCTTTTCCGCTTTTAAGGAAAATGCTAAATATCAAGAATGTTGCACTATTAACTCAAAAATGTTGCACCTGCGACGTGTCGGTTTTCTCCTGGACACGCATGTAAACGCAGACTTTTTTTCTCCGGCCCATTGACGCGTGACTTTGTGACAAACACAATTCACTCTTATTTTTATTGACATTTAGCATAATGGAAAGAATGCATGCATCTACGCAGACTATGCTTTCCTTAAATTTGTCATTTAGCATAAGGTCATTGATGTGGGTTCATTGCCTTTTGATAAGTCTGTGTTTCAATTTTCAGATTAGCCATCCATTTACCCCTATACTTTAGAAAATTATCCCAAAACAAACATCTTTGTTATGCAATATGTGACACTCTTATTTTTATTTTTCTTATCTTTTATATAATAATATCCTTATGGTGCGTTTGACCCAATGAATTATATTGTATTATAGTATATTAAATTATACTACGATATCATATTTGGTGTAACTTGAATTATGGCACGTAGATGCAATAATATTTTATATCATTATTTATATTACTATTAATTTTAAATTACTATCATTCAAATTTAGCTATACTTATGTATTTATTATTAGTTATATTAAATTATTAAATAATAATAATAAATTTTTATACGTTAAGTACTGTTATATAATTAAATAATCCATTATTCAGTTATATTAAATATAATAAAAATATATATAATATAATATTATTACATAATAAATTATAAATTTATTAACATATATAAATAATTGCAATGTAAAAATAAAAGAAAATAAAAGTTAATATTACATAATGTTATATTAAATTAAAAATTTAAATTTATTTTATTATTATAGTTTAAATTAATTATTAAAAAAAAAACGACTAATTAATGCAGCAAGTGCTTGCTGCAGCCAAACAGGAGGTTGCATTGCTAACAGCTTGTAGACGTACAGGGAGGACTATTACTGGAGAAGAGGGGAAGAAGAAGTACTCTAATGAAATGCAAACTCACAATGTTAAGCCAACAGAAAACAGAAATGAACTATGCATGCAGCGTAGTTCATCAAAAACCTGCCTGTTGAACCAGATACCAATACCTGGTTAGCTATATTATATATGCTCGACTGGGGCATGTCGAATCTATCGTAACGTAGAGTAGAGTTGGGGGCTCAGGCAGCTGATGCTGAGCTTCTGTTTCTACTGAAGACCCAACATTGTGGATATTATATACTTCTTTCAAACATGTATGCAGACGCAGGGAAATGGGATGAGGCTAGCAGCGTTAGGGCATCGATCAAATCAGGAGGCAAAGAAGAAACCTGGCTGCAGTTGGGTACAAAAAAGTTAATGAGAAAATGAAGACCTTCACTCCGGGGCCTGTGTGACGCAAAATCCCACCCCCGAAACAATTTTGTTATAGAAAAAGAATTTCTATATATATATATATATATAAGAGAGCACTCAACTAGGGTAATCGATCAGCTCACATAAGATAGTAGGAAAATTGTTGTGTGTGAAGCAAATCCAGAAAATCAAAACGACAGAAGACCTTGTGTTTTATAAGCTGGATTCACTTAAGCCAAACGACATTAATTCGTGCGTTTTGATGAGTATATATCACACTCTTCAGAACGACATATAAACTTGCCGTTTAGCCTTAAGTTAGGCATGTAAAAATCACTTGCTTGACTACAGTGCCTTGCTGGGACTTTCTGGGTTCGTTATGAAGCTGTTATGAAACAGCTGATTCTGGTGCAACAGATTCAAGAGTGTAGAGAGCTGTTTAGAGAGAGAAGACTGGCATAAATAGACGGTCTAGATCTTGAATAGACTCTCATAGCATTACTCTGTAAATCATCTTGAGAATCAATAAAAGCTGATCATATCTGCCCTCCCGTGGATGTAACCTATAGAGAAATCTAGCTGAACCACGTTAAATCTCTCTTGTTCCTTGTTCTTTCTAATTCTTCTGTTTTCTGAATTGTGTTTGGTTAATCAGCACCAATTTCGTCGATTCAACTTAGTTGGATTCTGCAGTTATCAATCTTGAAGCATCTTGGATTCTTTGTTTGTTATCTTGGGCAGGCTCTAAGGTTGCTTGTGCTGTTTTATAGCACCTTAGGTCCTACAAAAATACACCAAATGAGGACACAAATGATCAGCTATTGTTTTCTTTCCATAGCATTCTGAATTAGCTTACATATAATATTAAGTACAATCAAAAGGCCCAATAACAGAGGCATATCACGGACGCCATCAAAATTTTCGGGGGATCTTTAAGGTCAAAAGAATTTCTAAAATATTTGCATTACATTTTGCTGACACATGCATCAAGAGAGGAAACTCAAATGTTCTGTTGTCTAAATTACTGGGCAAACATCGCTCCCAACACTAGCCATCAGCGCCCCTTTTGCCCCAGTGCTGAAAGGTTGTCCTCATTATCAGCAGACCAATAAACAATCTTCTTCCCTATAGCAGAAGAGGATCGATTACCACTCCCAGTACCAATATTCATGCCGATGTTCAATCCATCAACCCTAGGCTCTTAATCATCACACCACCCTTCTGTCTCAATAAGTTTACCTTTAACCAGCAACTAAATAAATCAAAATAACAACAACAATAATAATTCTTAAGAGTATGAAAATTTTAGAAGCACAAACAGCACATCAGTACATGAGGGATATGTATGTATGTATTTTTATGCCCCTTCTCGTTTTTCAAAATTTCCAAGGATAGCAAGTTGACCCCTGTTGTTACAAACAAACAAGCTGCTGTTCTTTGTGTTTTGCTGCTGCTAGTACTCTCTGTTTCAGCTTATCTTCGGTTTCTATATGTCGTCTTGGCTTTTTGACTTCTTTATGGCTTCTTGCTTGTCTTCCTACTTGCTCTTCTTTCTTCTTTCTTGCTCTGCTTCTATATTCCCCATTTGCCTTTTTCTTGTTTCTCCCTCCTTCACTGTCGTAATCTTGTCGCTTTTATAGGTTATTTTGTGCTTATCTAATATAGGTGTCAAGCTAGCCAAACTACACCTGTCTTCATTTTAATCTCCTGCATACTAACCTTATCACCCAAAAATTATTTATTTAAATTATAGATAATAATCTGAATTTATGCTAGTAATATTTTATTCACTAACAACCCCCTTGTATATGGCTCAAGGTATCATCCAAAGGGAAGAAGCATCACAATGCAATCAGTTACGCAAGAATCCTGTGAACCACAATTCACAATACAAAATTTACAAATCAAAAATCATACGGAGTAGAAAAATGGAAAATGGTACCTGGAACAAACCTTGGACGCAGAAGAAGCTAAAAGTGAGAGAGAAGGAAGCAATATACTTTTCTATATTCAATCTCCTTCAAGTGTACATGAGATAAAGATAATGGCGATTACTTTGTGCAAGTATTTTAATCAAACGTCCTTAAAGGGTAATTATACTACAATCCCCTTTTTTGTTGTAAAATTTAAATTAAGTTCTTATATTTCTAAATATTGACTCAATGGTCCTGCTTATTTTAATTTTTTCTTAACTTACCTTTAATGAAGCACCCACGGTCAAAATTTTTAAAAAGAAGATTTACTATATAACTTACCTAAATATTTAATATATCCTTACTAAAACTAATTTTTATTTTTACTAAATAAATAATTAAAATAACATATAAAAATTGAGTAAATTGATATAAGGGTAAAGGACACAGAGACCCCTAATGTTTGAATAAGGGACACAGAGACCCCTAACGTTTGAAAAAGGGACACAAAACCCCCTAAGGTTTCAAAAAAGACACTCAAACCCCCATTTGCTAACATAAATTATAATTTTAAAGTGCAATTACCATTATACCCTTATAGCATATTAAAAAATAATTGTTCATTGTCCAATTTATTTTTATATTATTAATAAAATTACGAATATAACTTCATTATCCAATTTTTTCATTTAATTTTTGTCAAATTTTCTCTTCAACTAAATAAATTTAATTCATTCTTCAAGAATAAAAATAAATTAAATTGATTACTAATATAATAAAATAACAATTCTCAATAACAATTCTTCATTTAAACTTATATAATCAACAAAATAAAAAAATTGGTTACAACAATAATTACAAAATCTTAATTGTACTAAATAAAATGCAAAAATTGAGTAATGAAGTTATATTCATAATTTTATTAATAATATAGAAATAAATTGGACAATGATCAATTATTTTTTAATATGCTATAAGGGTATAATGGTAATTGCACTTTAAAATTATAATTTATGTTAGTAAATAGGGGTCTGAGTGTCTTTTTTGAAACCTTAGGGGGTTTTGTGTCCCTTTTTCAAACGTTGGGGGTTTTTGTGTCCCTTGTTCAAACATTAGGGGTCTCTGTGTCCTTTACCCTTGATATAACGTGCCCACTAGTTTCAATTCTATATCTCTAATAATTAGCAATTGGATTTTATCATTAACCTAAAGTTATGGAACATGAGGTGTGGAAAAAAAAATCCCAAATGAGTGTAAAGAGCAAAATGGCTTTGTGTCACAATCCTTCTTTAAAAACTTTTAGACTTAATCATGAAACTTCTAGTTGTAAAAATAAATGAAGGGCACGTCTTTTTTTTTTACCCCACTTTTGTGCCTCACGTTTTGATTCCTTATTAAAAAGCTATCATATTATTAATACTATTAAAAAAAATTATCACATATTCAAACTATTGACTGTATATTAAATAAGTATTATAAAAAATTAATTAAGAACATGAAATTAATTTCATATTGACTTTTATCATAAAATACGGTTTGTTTTACTATATATTAAATTAGACAATTAATACAAAAGTGTATAATTTGAATAAATTAAGCTAAATGTAAGAATAAGTCATTTTAACTGTCAAATTACCTAGGTATGTAATAGACCTAGCTGTAAAAAAATTAAAATATTATGGACTTATGTGTTAAAATTTTAAATATTTTTTTCTTTTTAAATTTTGTAGCAAAAATCAGGGACCATAGTTTCAACAACTCAAGAAAAGCATCCTAGTTATTAAATTCTTTTTAGGTTAGATCTTAATGGTGGGTTGAGAAAAGACAAAAAAAAGGGTAACGTTGCTGGACCCCTTCTGGTTTATTTCTTTCTATAATTGAAATCCCACAAATGTAGGCTGCGAGGCAAAATCCTTTTCATTTTACGATCCTTATCCATCTTGTAATTCATTTTGTTGCCCCAAGCATTAAAGACGAAATCAATCGGTTTGGTTTAGAAACATACTTATTGCTTATTTTTTGAATTGTGCGACATTTATAACTTCAGTTTTTTCTTCCTCAAGAAGGCTGGTAGTTCATATTCCAATTGAATTAGAGATGTAGTTTGTTTATTTTACTTATAAATATCATATTAAGTGAGGTAACATCCATTATACTCATATCAGCACTAATCCTCGAATTGATGGCCTGCAAATATATGCATACACATTCAAACAAATGAAAGATACATGTAATTTGTTTATTACACTTTGACAGTGACAAATTGTTGAAGATATAGTTGCTGCTGAGCTGGACAGAGCTGCTGAGTTGGACAGAGCTGACTGATGTGTCAAGATTGAGTGTAACTGAATGACATGTGGCAAGAGCTCAATGGCTAAACTAAATCTGAAGTTGTTATTAGTTGTTTTGAAGTTGTTTAATTAGTTAGAATAATTGTATATAAGCTTAGCTAAGTAAGCTTAATAAGATTCGAATATTCTGATTAATAATATCGAGAAGTTTCCTTTTTCATTTTCTCTGTTTTTTCTTTGTTTCCAAACATCTCATTACGAATTCTAATATGGTATCAGAGCCGCGAAACATGACGAATCAAAGCAATTCAGGATCATCTTCACTTTCTTTTTCCTTTATTCAACCAACAAAACTTGATCGAACAAACTATCTGGTGTGGAGAGCTCAAATTCAAGCTTCGATTATTGCCAATGGTCTTGAAGGTTTTATCAATGGTGAATCTTCTTGTCCAGATCGTTTTCTTTCCTCATTTGAGAATGCTGCTAGTAGATCAGAAGCTCCTCGCTCAAGCAGACGTGAAAATTCTGACTATATTAACTGGAAGAAAACTGACAAGCTTTTACAGAGCTGGATGCTGTCGTCTATGGTGGACAATGTACTTATCATGGTTGTGGATTGTGATACCTCACTTGAGATCTGGGAGAAACTTGCCGAGATGTTTATGTCACAGTCAAAGGCTAGATACATGGCTCTGAAAATGCAGATTCAAACCACAAAGAAATGAGCTATGTCAGTAAGTGATTATTTTAATAAGATGAAAAAAATTGTAGATAGCTTAGCTATTGGTGGTAATCCTCTTGCTTCAACAGATTTTATAATGCATTTGCTTACTGGTTTAGATGACAACTATGAGTCATTAGTGACAACTATACTTGCTAGGCTTGAAAAAGATAATCTCACTATTGAAGAAGTGTATTCCTTAATGCTCAGTCATGAAACTAGGGTTGAGATGAGTAAGGGAAAGGTGTAAAACGAATTGTTGCATGATATGTCAGCTAATTTTGTTCAGAAAGGACAGAATTACAATAAGTTCAATAACACTAATCAAAGAGGCTTTAATGGTGGAAATTTTACTGGAATGGATAATGGCAAAGGGGGATATAATGCTGATAAGGAAGTAATTTGTCAAATATGCTTCATACCTGGTCATGGATCATACAAATGCAGAAACATGTTTAATCAGAACTTTATTCCTAGACAAGGAAGAGGTGGCTTTAGGCCTAGAGGTGGATTTAATTTTAGAGGCTTTCCTAGTTAACCTCAGAACATGTTTGGAAGAGGTTATGGAAATTTTTATGGAACTGCAACTGGTACTCCTAGATATAATGCACCCATGTTTCAAGGAAATGTTGCATATCAGAATGCAAATGTTATGTATCCTCAAGGATTTACTGTCTTTCAAGGACCACAAGGTCAATACAATGGTGCATTTGCTACTCCATTTGCTAACTATGGAGTTGCTCCTTCTGCTGTTCCCACTGCACAATTTGCTCCCACTGGTCCAGTTGCTGATTATGGAGTTGTAGCTGATCCTGCTTGGTATATTGATTCAGGAGCAACAAATCATGTGACTAAGGAAGCATGTATCTTCTCTTCTTACTCAGTTTATCATGGTTTTGATAAGCTACATGTAGGAAATGGCATGGGATTACATATTAAACATGTTGGCTGCACACGATTGACTACACTTGCTGCAACATCTATCTATCTCAATCATATTTTGCATGTTCCAGCTATAACCAAAAACCTCTTAAGTGTATCTAAACTACTAGCTGACAATGATGTTGTTGTTGAATTCTATAAAACCTTCTGTTTTGTTAAGGACAAAAACTCAGGGATCATCTTGCTCAAGGGGATTGCTAGAGGAGGATTATATCAAGTTGAATGTCCTGTGGCAGTGTCTTATGCTGCAGTCTCAAGTAGAGTTCAACCTAATGTTTTCTGTGTCAGTTCAAATTTCAGTTCTGTGTCAAATGGCTGTTCTTCTCCAGTGTCAATGATTAGTCATTCCAATGTTTCAAACTCTATAAATTCTGGAGAAACTTTGCCAGCTGTAAATATTTCACAATTCAATAATGAAGCCTCAATGGCCTTGTCTGTTACTCACTCAAACTCAGTTGATTACAATGTTTTACATAAAAGAATGGGTCATCCAACTGTGCATGCTCTTAAACAAATTGTGAAGCATTTGCATCCTTCTCTCGATATCAATAGAACTCTCAAACCAATTTTGAGTAATGCTTGCCAATTTGGCAAGTGTTACATGCAGCACTTTCCCTTTATAGACACCACTACCATTCAACCACTAGAGCTTTTGCATGCTGATCTATGGGGACCAGCTCCTTTGCTGTCCTCTCAAGGCTATCACTACTATCTTTCCATCTTAGATGACTTCACTAGGTTCACTTGGATATTCCCTCTTGTTACTAAATCTCAAGCCTTACAAACCTTTATCGAGTTCCAGCATATGATAGAAAAATGCCTAAGTAGAAAAATCAAATGTCTTCAAACAGATTGGGGAGGTGAATTTAGACAATTTCTTCCTTATCTTGCTGAGCAGGGAATCCAATTCAGACATCCTTATCCTTATATTCACCATCAAAATGGAAAGATTGAACGCAAACATAGACATATAGTGGAAACAGGCCTTACCCTTCTTGCTCAAGCACATTTACCACTGAAAATTTGGTGGAATGCTTTCCATACTGCCACATTTCTTATAAATAAGCTTCCTACACCCATTCTAGATAACAAATCACCATTTGAAAAATTATTCCACAAAAGACCAGATTATTCTGTTATGAGAGTTTTTGGGTGTGCTTGTTTTCCATATCTGAGGCCTTATAATCATCATAAGCTAGAGTTTCGAACTGCGAGATGTATTTTTCTCGGGTACAGCTCTCTTCACAAAGGCTACTTGTGTCTTCATTCCTCTGGCAGAATCTATGTCAGTAACCATGTTACATTTGATGAGTCATGTTTTCCTTTTCAGTCAGGAGTTGATTTTTCTTCTGTCAGTCACTCTTGCTCTTCTTCAGATCATTCATCTCAGTCTTCTTCCCATTGTTCATCGTCTGTTTGTCATTTGATTCAACTTGATATAATCAAGTCTTCATCCTCTACAGCAGCTGATCTCAGGTTCTCTCAATCCTTTTCAGACTCCCCTTCTCAATCTTCTATACAATCACACTCAGAACCATCTACCTCACATGTCCATAATTTAACTCCACCATTACAGTCATCTACTGGTCATCCAATGCTCACTCGATCAAAGGCTGGTATCTTTAAACCTAAAGCCTATATTACAGCCAATCCTACCAAACCTACAGAACCTGCTACTACCTCAAAAGCTCTTCAAGATTCAGCTTGGCATAAAGCAATGACAGATGAATATCAAGCATTAATCAATAATCATACCTGGACTCTTGTCAAACCTACACATCCCATTAAAGTAATTGGGAATAAGTGGGTATTTCGGATTAAATATAATTCTGATGGCAGTGTATCTAGATACAAAGCTAGACTTGTTGCTAAGGGATTTCATCAAACTCAAGGGCTGGATTTTCATGAGAATGATAAGAGAAACAATTTCACTTTCCACATATAGAGCTTGCAAATACCTTTATACTTAAACTTTTCTCTTTAGATTAAAATACCCTGACTTGATCATTGGAGTATTCTTCAAAGTACACTCCATATCATCAAAACCCTAACTTATTTTTTCAGATTATTAATGCATCAGCATCAGAGAAGCAGTTCTTTCATCTGAACTCTTGAAGTTCCCACACTCATCCTCGAATTGAGGGCTTGCAAATACGTAAGTACGCGTTCAAACAAATGAAAGATACATGTAATTTGTTTATTGTACTTATAAAAAATCCATACAAGTGAGAAAAGAGAAAGATAGAATCCATTATAGATCTTGAGATTAATTATCTAGGAATAACAAATACTCATCTCACCATAAAACTCCACCAGAACATCACTCAAGCCAAATTCTTTTCCAAATATGTTTGGCCTAGGTGGGTTCAGAAGTGTTTTAATATCATTATTATTCGTTTATTTAAGTATTTTGGGATGAAATCTATATGTAGACACATAAATTGTTGTATCATGCATGCATATTTCGTCTGACGAATTGTTAATGCATCAACATCAGAGGATCAGGTCTTTCAGTCGCTCTTGAACTCTTTCTGTTTCCACACCAATTCTTGAATTGACGGCCTGCAAAAGGACACACGTGCATAATATTGTTAATTTTCGAAAGCCAACACCACCGGCCAAGAAAAGGCAATCCATGGCATGCAATTATCAACATATATGTATGGCCCATATGTGCGTATGTGTTCCATAGACATTCTACGATCCTTATCAATCAATGTACATATGGATTATTAATCTTGTAATTAATTTCATTTCTCAAGCATTGAATAGAGGTTTTGGTCAAATGAGTACTGACTTCGGCCTGGCTTGGACAGGGATGGAACTAAAATAATTTTTTTTTTTTAAACGAGAAAACTCCAATGTGAGTTAAAAGATTAAAAAAAATATATTAAGTCTTTGTTTTTCTTGTTTTTTTAAAGTCTTTCAGTGCATTGAAAAGATACTAACATCCTCATAGGATAACATAATTAAGATTCAAAGCGAAGTTTTAAATTATTATGCTCCCTATTCATCCTTCAGCAAAGTAATTGAAAACCAATTAATTTTTTATTAATTATATATATTCAAGTATAGAGAAATTTTATGCAAGAAAATTAAATGCGAGATAGCCGATATAGATGGTTTTAGCAGAAAAGCAATTTGGTTTCATATTCTTCTTCAATTTAATTTCTCTTAATCTACTGTCACCCAAAAAAAAAAATCATAAAGCGAAAAAACAAATTAGACAGAAACATGAAGACACACACACGTACACACACACCTTGGACAGAACGGAGAAGATGACCCGATCACCCGAATTGAATTGTGTGACGTTTATAACTTCAGCTGCTCCTTCCTCGAGAACGCTGATAATTTCATGAAACATAAAGTTTCTATTCGACCCACAAATCAAATTCACCTCCAAAGTAGAATCCGAAGTTGTTATGTTCATTACTGTTGGCTCAGTGTGATCCTCTTCTTTCAAAAGTGCTCTCCTCCTCTCAAGACTTTCTTTATTCTTCTGCAAATGCGTTATATAACTGGTGGCTTCATCCAATATCTCTGGCATAGACAACTGCATCAATAAGTTTCAAGTTAGACGCACAAACCTTATATATATATATAGTTGCTAGTTTGAGAGTTGAGCAGAAACTTAACGGTTTTTGTTAGATCCACGACATCGATGTAAATCCTAAACCCTAAAACATTTTTTTATATATATATATATATAGTTGCTAGAATTTATTGAAACTAGTATTATGCTAGTTAGTTTTTAGTATTGCTTTCTTTTATAAATACAAAGAAATGAAAAAAAAAGGACCAATATTAATATACCTTGGAGCTGGAGGGAATGAGATCAGCAAGCTGGGAAATGAGATCTTTCATGTGCATTCTTCGATGTTTCTCCTTTATATTTCGCTGAGCCCTAGACGATGAACCAGCTGCAGAGCTATTTTCTTCCGCCATAATTTTCGTATTCAAATCGTACAAGCAATGCCCTAAAACGCAAGAATCAAATAATACAATCATCATAAAGGGATTTAAAAAAGCAAAAAGCAAAAGTAATTTATTGATACCTTAAAAGGATGAAGTTAATTATGCTAGCTAGCCATCAATACATGAAAGAATTATATGTTTAGTGGAATATAAAAGCACTGTGTGTTTGGATATTTATAGGGGAACGGGGTGTAGACGGACAGATGATTTTTTTCTGTTCTTATTAGCGCCGCCAGGAAACATGCATTCAAGAAAACCTAGCAGATGTGACCCTTGATTAGTTCGTTTATGACGGCGATAAGCTTTTGTTTACTAACAGTGAATTATCCAACTAGCTAGATTTAAATTCAGTGTTCGATATAATTTTGTGCTTTTGTTTTTTTTTTTCCAATAAGATGTGAATATTGGTGACTATAATCATCGGATAATGATCAATATGTTAATGAATCGTAATTGTTTGTAAGATTTCTCATAAAGTTGGAAACAAAGCTATATGATATATAAGAGAGAGTTATGGGTAATTTTTTAGAAAATATTTGAAGGATAATTAGTTAGTAATGTTTGAGTCACAATTTGAGGATTTGGCATAATCCTATTAGTCAAATGAAAATAACACAAGATCTATAATTTTTTTTTAATAATATAGTTATTTTGGACAGGGTTTATTTCATTTAAGAAGGTTTGCATATAGCACTTATTAAATAAGAAATCATCTTTAATAATAAACACAAATGTAATACTAACAAAAAAATAAATTAAATAACATAAAAATAAAAATAAAATATTAAAATAAATATTAATAAAATAAAACATATATGACCTGCAATTTTTTTAATATTGAACTATTATTGATGTCAACAGTTAATCCATCAATTCAAAAATTTAATTTGAAATATATGCGAATAAAGACATAATATATTATGACATTAATTACGAATAGAACATATAACATAGATTTTGTGAGTTATTTTAAATTTTAGATACAATTATTTTAAAATCATTAACCAGTGAAACAGATAAATCTAATATCAAAATAGATTTTATTTTATTATTTTTGTTGTGTGAACGTATAAGTGAGAGTAAGAAATGCATGCATTTGATTGTACAACAAAAATTATTTTGCTTTTGAAATTTGATATGCATGCTATTCGTTTCTTTGCCTCAAAATGGCAAAAGAATAAACTAATACGGTCAAGCTAAACACTTGTATTATTTTCAAATTTTATCAATTTACGTAATACCCATGTTTTGATTTTTTTTTTCTGCCCTAACATGGAAAAGAAATAAAATGGAGTAAAGGACCAATCATTGCCAAATTAATTAAAAAAAATTTGCAAGGTTATGCTTTTGTACCAATTTTATGAGAGGTTGATAATAATAATAATAATAATAATAATAATAATAATAATAATAATAAGAGAAATGTCTTAATTGATTTTGATTTGTTTTTGCCGATTTTTTAGTGTCATAATTGCGGCGGGTCAACTGAATGTTCCTGTATACTATAACAAAGTATGAAACATGATAAGGTGACAAATTTTGCTCGCCGAAATGGTAGACCGGGTAGCAAAATGGAATCAAACTAATTAATTATTTTTGCTTTTTTAGGTAAAATGAAAAGGACAACTCATTGCCAAATTAATTTTAAAAAAATAATAATAGTAGTAGTAAATATCTTCAGTTGCTTTTGGCAAACACGTCCTTCATGTTCATGTATACTATAACAAAGTATGAAAGGGCGACAATTATTTTGCTCACCGAAAGGGTAGACCGGGTAGCAAAACCATAGTAGTCTCAAATTCGCTTACACGCGAATATCGCCGCATATTATATAGAGTAATATAGGTTTTTTTCTTTTTGGACCTATATATATATATATATATATATAGCTTGCGAGGGAAAAATTTATTGCACGTTTTTATCGTTATGTCTAGATAATATTTTATCATTTATTCTTACTTTATATATTTTAAAGAAAGCTCAGGTTAAATATGGGCCATCAAATTAATTTGATTTATAAGCAAAGATGCTGAAAATTATTGGTTTTATTTAAACATATTATATTATAGATAACAAAAATAAATACCTAATTATTAGATATAAGAGTATATGTTCTTGTATAATTTGGTTATTTATGTTACAATGTTTAAAATAATTAAATGAAAATTATCTTAAGTAACCTTAATGGTCAAAGATGGCCTAAGTTAAAAAAAAAATTATATGGAAGATTTTTAATTAATTAACTGTCCATCAAATTTTTGTTGACTAGTATTTTTTAAGAAGAAAAATAGAATCGGTTATATTTATTTCCTAGAAGTGAGGTGAGTTTAGAAAAAAGTATTGGGATATTAGGGAGCGTCTCATAATGTTTTTTTTTTTAATTAGTGTTTTTCTCTTCTATTTTAGAAAAGGATCAATGGTTTTTTTCATGTGACTAAACGTATTTTGTGTTTTTCATTTTCGAAAAACAAAAAATACCCAACCGAAAATGTTACCGAACGCCCCGTAGTAGATATCCATCATTTAGGTTAATGTCTTAGTGAGCCATATGAAGCGGCCTACGTTTGCATGCGTATCTACGGCGGAATCATGGCTCCAATTTGGAATCTCCAATCGCATTGATTGAGGAATTCAAGACTAAATTTGACACCAATACCTCACAGATACAAAGATTTTTCAAGTATACAATTACGTATACAAAATATTCAAGCCGTTATACGCCAAGTTATTTAAAATCTGTGGGGATAAAAAAAAAAAAGGCTGTATTTCGTCAATGCACGCAGACTTTTAAGCTTTAAACCAAATGCATATCACGCTACATATGCCATCGCTCTATGGTATGGACCGACATTTATGTGCACATGGCCATAAATTCAAACACAGCATGATATTGCAAATTGACGGAGTACAATTCTGAAGAAAAAAAAAAAAGTTGATAACCAAGAAAAAAATTTCTATGCTAACCAATCAGGAGCTGGCTAAGTGCACCACACCTGTCCTGTATATGGAGAAAAAAAATGCAATTATTTTTGTTTGGTAGCTAGCTAACCAATCAGGAGCTGGCTAAGTGAGATCTGTATGTTTCAGAATCTGTAACTTAGCCAGCTCCAACAATTGGTGCTAAGTTAGAGCTGCAGTAATTGACAGCTGCTTAAAAAAGTCATGTGAGTAACATAACAAAATTGAAAGAGTCAACCTACCATGCAGCGCTGTATCTCATACAGCGCATAAACGCAGCCGGTACAACCTGTTTTTAACCGGATAATATAATGAAAATTATATTTTTATCTATTTTTAATGTGAAAAAATTTAGAAAAAAAAAGAATAAAATTTTAATTAAATGAGGAAAAAGATTGTAATAATTTAAAATTTAAAAATAGTATAAAAAATATAAACATATCACAAAATAGTTACATTCCTACTTATTTTGTCACATTCCAATATTTATAATACATATTTTAAGTTTACTTTTCAAATTCCTATTTTTAGTAATGGTTTATCTAAATTTTTGTAAGTTGTTTCAACTCATTTTTCCACTAGCTTTTGGTTCTATATTTCCACTCTTTCCATCAACTTCCAGCTTTTTGGATAGATATTTCAAGTTTATTTTTATATCTCTACAATTTGTTAAACTTTATCTAGTTTTTGATAAATTATTTCGATTTATTTTTCCACCACTTTTTGGTTCTATATTCCTACTCGTTTTATTAAATTCCAACATTTTGTTTAGAAATTTCAAGTTCAATTTTTAGATCTCTATTTTCTGTTAAAATTTATCAAATTCTTGTTAATTTATTTCAACTTTTGGGTTAACTTCTTCTACTCTTGTTTCCACTACTTTTTGGTTCTTTATTCCAATTCTTTTAATTAATTTCTAATATTTTGGTTCAATATTTCAAGTTCATTTTATAGATCTCAACTTATTGTTAAAATTTATCATATTCTTGTTAAGTTCTTTGAACTTTTAGGTTATACTCCTCAACTCTTGTTTCCACCATTTTTTTTGTTCTATATTTCTACTTTTTTCATTTAATTTAAGTATTTTTCATGAATGTTTCAAGTTTATTTTTTGATCCCTACTTATTGTTGGATTTATCATATTCTTAGTAACTATTTCCGAATTTTATGTTAACCTCTTCAACTCTTTTTTCCACCACTTTTTGGTTCTATATTCCTACTCTTTTTATTGAATTCTCACTTTTTGTTTGGAAATTTCAAGTTTAATTTTTAGATCCCCACTTCCCGTTAAAATTTATCAAATTCTTGGTAAATTGTTTCAATTCATTTTTCCACCGGTTATTTGTTCTATATTTCCACTCTTCTTATTAAATTTCAAATTTTTAGGTTAACATTTCAAGTTTATTTTTTATATCTCTATATCCTGTTAGAATTTATCTAGTTATCGCTAAGTTGTTCCAACTTATTTTTTCACCACTTTTTGGTTCAATATTTCTACTCTTTTTATTGAATTTCAAATTTTGGGTAAATATATCAAATTTACTTTTCAGATTCCTACTTCGTGTTTGAATTTATCAAATTCATGGTAATTTATTTCAACTTTTAGGTTAACTTCTTCTACTCTTGTTCCCACTACTTTTTGGTTATGTATTCCAACTCTTTTCATTGATTTCTAACATTTTACTTAGATATTTCAAGTTCATTTTCTAGATCTCGACTTATTATTAAACTTTATCATATTCTTGTTAAGTTTTTCAAACTTTTAAGTTATACTCCTCAACTCTTATTAAACTCTGATAATTGTTTTATGTTCCTATTATTTTTATTATATTCCAACACTACCAGTACATGTTTCAGGTCCTTTTTTTTACTAATAATAAATTACTTGTTGAAAATAACAATAATATCAATAAGGCAAATTATGGTTAACCCCTTACTATTTTAACAAATATCAATTTACCACATAATACTAAGAATTTTTTTTATTGCAACCTTCATCATTTTCAACATTTTGAGTCCATAATCTAAGTCCTTTTTTTTTTCATCTTCATTACTTCATGCAATCTTTTGAATTTGATTGTATGTATACTTGAGCTTTTAATTTTTATACATATCTATTCTCATTGTAATCATTTTAATTAATAGCGTTTAATTATATTAAAAATAAATCTATGCATTTATTTTCATCTTTCTCTTTACTTTTCAAATTAATTGCTTTAGTTTTTCATAACGTCAACGGTAAATAAATAAATAACAAGTAAGAAGGATTGCAATTGCTATGCTTCTAAAGCTATGATGATATAAGTTAAGTTACAAAAATACTTTAATTTACAAAATTAAAGCTTAGTTAATCTATTTTAGTTGAACATCTCTATTTTTTTTCTGTGTGCTTGTTGGATATTACTATAGTTATTATTATTAATATCATATCCTGTGGGATTTATAATTAAATATAATAAGAATGTACATATGTCCTACGCTATTTTTGCACTCTTTTAGATTATTAAGATATCATTAACATTTTGATTATGCAATTGATTTTTGCAAGTTACAAAACTTTAAGTGTTGAAATATCATTTTTTGGTTGAAATCATTACTCAACACCTCGCGAGATTCGATCATGAGTTTCATCATCTATATTTGAAATTTTGACCTTTGTTCACATTTATGCTTATTTATCACTTAAATATTTATAATTTGTTAATATCATTTTGTTTCAACGAGTACCACCCTCTTTTAAATACTTTTTCAAATTTTCAGGACTTAACTAAAATAATTTTTCAATGTTTAATATGACTAATGTATGGCATTATGAAAATATAACGATGTAGTGACAACATTTATGATTATGATCTAGGCGTGTTTAATTTTTTTTTAAATGGTTTATTGGCATTTGTTTGTAAATGAAATTATAATGCACTATTAATTTATCCAATGCTCTAAAAGTAAAGGAAATCAAAATTTCCATTCATCTAAACATGTTTTAAAATTTTTTTACATCAAATAAAACCAATACAAAACTAAATCAATTTACAGCTTCCGAAAGCTAGACTTCAAATGCTGCTATATTTCAAGAGTCTCTGCATACAAAAAAAGAAAATAATAATAAATAAATAAATGATATTAGAAAACAAGGTTGGGAAAAAATAAATAATATTTAGAATTTCCAATGCATGTCCTAACTTCTTGGGTAGGATCAAATAAGTTTTATTTTCAATAGGAAAAAAATCAGCATACTTGTTCTATGCAACCTTTATGTCAATTTCAGTTTAATGACAAAGTTATATTTGGAAGATAAAGGGAGAATACATCTACAATGAACAAGAACAAACTTGATTGCATGAATAATATAAATCATCAAATAGCATCATCTAATATTAATAGCCCTTTTGTCATTTGTATCAGAAACTGCACATTGGTGAGCTTACTACAGAACAATAAGCATAAACCAAAATCTTAACATGTTTACAAATAATGATAGAGGACAGTAGAATTAAAAAAAAAAATAGCAGATTGCATATCATACCTTCAAGGAGAGCTCGAAATCAACCTCACCTTATAGGACACTGCAATAGTCTTGAATAGGTTCGCGCATTTCAGTTTTGTTGGTGTTTTCAGTTTTCAGTTCAGATTACAACCGGTTTGGGTTCAAGAATTCAACCCAAAGGGGTTGAAAAGTTATTTCAGTTTGTTTTGGTTTCGATTCGCAGTTTTTCGGGTTGGTTTGGGTCACAAAGCGGTTTGGATTTCTAATTCAGGTCAGGTCACTGATTTGCATTGGAGCAAGTATTGTCAAAAATGAACTGAAAACAGCAAATGATGAAATATTTGGTTTACTAAAACAACAAATTCAAAATATTCAATTATAAATTACAACGATAAACAATACGAAAGGAAACAACTTCAAACCTGAAAACTCTTTTTCTGGCTCGATTCTGGATACATCTTGGATGCCTTCTACTACTTTTGAAAGTCGTTATGTTTTCCTTTGGGTTCATAGTCTCCGGCATTCCTTTCCCTCACGAAGAATTCTGTGGAAAATACATAGCAAGATTCGTAAATAAATCTTTTGTGGGGCAAACAAACGTTTAACAATTATCTTTTATAAAAGGATTTAAAACCACAATACCAAGCTAACACAACTTCGCATTGGCCAAAAAACGAAACGATATTCAGAATTATGAACTAGCAAGTTTTCAAAAGTTCATTCTAAATCTAAATGTTAAGATTTAAAAAATTCAGACCGATTCCATTCCATCATCAGCTTTAAACACTTGGCTCTACCAAATAGAATTAAATAGATTATACAAAACAACGCTCACTTAGCCCCATACTAAAGTCAGGAAAAACAAGCTCATGGCTCAAATTTACATTGGCCTGCATGTATTGTAGTATATGACTTGGTGCCAAAATCTATACAAAAATAGTTCATATAATTTTTTAAAAATAAAATAAATCATCGAACTTCGCTATGTTCACACTCTAGATAGAGAACTGATAACTTATTTTGCATTTACATATATAGCAGAAAACAAATAAATAAAGGTTTTCCTACCTGGCTTTGGTTTCTTTCTGGGCTTTTTGTAGCTCTTCATCTTGCTGTAATCCCTGCCCATGTTTTTAATTTTGGTTAGAGAATAAAACAATTTCAAATAATAAAATTCTTATTTTCACACCTATAAATAGAGAAATAAAAAATCCACCTGCTTGGTTAAGAATTCCTCGGGTTTGTAGCTTTAGAAACTTGGGAATCTGGGAATTAGGTTTAGGGATTCGGCTTTCACTGTTTTTGCCTTTTTTTCTATAAGTTATATCCGATCGGTTTTAATGAATTTGATCCCCAACCTTCTCCGTGCTTTGGCAGTGCAAGAGATGATGGCTCTTTCAAACGGTCAATGACGGCCTCTGATTGAAATCCACCACTTGATTTGGCTCACAGATCTAGGATTTGCATATAAAGAAAGTGAGATTCGGTGACGACTAGTGGCTGATGGAAAGGACCGTAACGGGCATAGGATGAAGACGGCGATGACTGCTTGCTTGCTGGCTTGTGAGGGTTTGACGTGAGTGAGTGTGTTTGACGATTTGAGAAGAGCGGCTAGGGTTTCTAAAACAAAAATGTCACAATGTGAGTATTTATATTTTCGGTAGAAATTAGAAAAAAAATGTGAAAGTTTTCAAATTAATAAAAAGGATAACAAAAGAGTGATGATGTATGACAAAACTTCCACGGATAAATTTGTTGTGACCATTCAAAATCTAAAAATTTATTTTTGTAATTTGTAAATAATATTTTCATTGAGGCGGTAGTTTTACCTGCCAAGATGAAATTTTTCTATGTATAAATTTTACATAAAAAAAGATATATTTTAAACTTTTGTGCTAATATAAAATTAATTTTCTACAAATATATTGATAATTTAATATAGATGAGATATATTACTTTGTAAGTATATTAATAATCACGTTGTGGGTACTAATTAATGCAGTTGTAAATCATTTGAATTAAAAACAAAATAGTTGATGTTTGAATGCATGGGAGTAAATTTAGTTGTTATTAAGCTAAATTAGCCACTTAGGCTTTAGCCCAGTGGTGAACCAATGACCTTATGGTGCGTTTACGTCATGGAATGAGAATGTGGTAGAATAGAAATGAACTGGGAATGATAATGAATTGGAATGAGAATGAAATTTTAATGTTTACTTGGCAAAAATAAATGGGAATGAGAATGTACTGAAATGTCATTGATGTATTTACTTAACAAAATAAATGGGAATGAGGAATGTGAATGAAAATTAATTTACCAAAATACCCATAGTATTAATAATTAATAAAAATAATTAATTTATCATTATTAACAATATTATCATTATTGTTGTTATTATTACTATTATTATTAAAAATAATATTAACAATAATTAATAATAACCAAAATAAGAAAGTCAATAAAATTTAATAGTAATAATAATAATAATATTATTATTATTAAATTTTATTAACTTTATTATTTTAGTTATTATTAATTATTATTAATATCATTTTTAATAATATTATCATTATTAACATTTATTATTATTATTAAATTTTATTGACTTTATTATTTTAGTTATTATTAATTATTGTTATTATTATTTTTATTAATATTATCATTATTATCATTTTTTATTATTATTATTAAATTTTATTAACTTTATTATTTTAATTATTATTAATTATTGTTAATATTATTTTTATTAAATTATCATTATTAACATTTATTATTTTTTAATTAATATCATTTTTATATCTAGATAATGAAAATTGGATTATTATTACTATTAAATTTTATTAACTTTATTATTTTAGTTATTATTAATTATTGTTATTATTATTTTTATTAATAATAATAACAATAATGATAAATTAATTATTTTTATTAATTATTATTTTTTATCATTATTTTTATTGTTAATAATGATAATGTTAATAATAAAAATAAAAATAATTAATAATAACTAAAATAATAAAGTTAATAAAATTTATTAATAATAATTATTATTATTATTAATGACATTTAAAATAATAATAATAATTTTGATAAATTAAAATAATAAAATTAATTGTGATTTGAATGAGGGTAATTTGAAAAATATGAAAAAATTAGAGGAATACAAAAGTAAACATATATTTCATTCACATTCCTTCATTTTCATTCTCATCCCCCGGAAATGAGATTCCCATTCCTTATTCCCTAATTGTGTGGGATCCACACATTTTATTCTCATTCTCAAATTACATTTTGCCAAGTAAACACAGGTTTCATTCTTATTCCTTCATTCTCATTCCTCATTCCATGAAGTAAACACACCATTAAAGTAAAACATGACTATGAGGGCAATAGTTCGAGTCCCCATATACTCAAACTCCCTTAATTAAACATAATTATATGGAGATTATTTGTAAAGTTTTTCTCCCTTACGAAATGCGAGTGGAGTGGAGACACTCCTCCTCCGTGAGGGTTATTTGTCTGGGCATTTACTTCATAAAATTTAAAATGTAATAATATAAATCTCAGTTTGTATATCTAATTGTAAATATCAGTGTAATAATTTACTGTTATAACAGTTGTAAATATCTGTATAATACAGTAACATGATGCTTAATCAGTTAAAAAAAACTAAATTGAAAAAATTATATTGAAATTCAATTTCTTTTACCACTAGAATAAAAGTATATAAATTAAATTTAGCGAGAATTACAATGAAAACATATTTCATGTGGCAAAGATTATGACAAGCTTAAGACGTATAAATAAAAATGAATTTAAAAGACTATATTTCTCCCCAATGGCATAAAATGTTTTAAAAGTAAATTTAGTAAAACATACTACTTACTATGAAAATGAATTTATATTTTTCATATTTTAAATAATTTAATTTTTTTTAGTTGTGATATAAATTAACTTAATTTCAAAAAATAATATATATAAATGTAAGATTGAACATATTTTATAATACTTGCACATCATTTAGTAGACAAATCATGTACCCATATAGTGAGTGCAATGTTACTCAAATAATTTAATTTAATTTAGAAATATAATTGTCATGCTTAAATTATATAACTGTAAGTATAACATTATTCAATATTACTTGCATTCAAATTGTAATTATCCATGTTATGTACCATTATGAATTTGATTAATGTTTAACAAAAAAATTATTATAGCAAAAAGGATTAAATAAAATAATTAATCTCACTTAAGATAGTATGAATTAATTTGCACAAGAGATTGATTATGAGTTTTATTTAAAAATATCAAATATTATATGCTTTATATTTTTGTAATATATGAATTTTTTTTTAGAGGGTATACATAAAACATACTAATATTGGCCACTAATAATAACAACAACATCATTTGAGGGTAACTACGATGTTTGGAATGATAATTATTTGATAGTTGGATAAATATTGTCCTCATTTTATTAGGTAGGGATTTAAGTCCCCAAATGTGTATCGTGAGATCCTGTAATTGATTTCTTCTAAATATTTAGAAATAAATCGATTTCGTTATATGTTTAGATACTCGGATTCTAATGTAATTAAAAGTTGATAAAATTATTTTGATAGTTTTGTAAGCAAAATATCATTACATTTATTACATAATATTAAAAATAGTGCAATTAATAAATTAAAAATTGTTTAATTAATATATAATTATTTCCATTTATTATTTTTAAATAGTATTCTCATTAGTACATAAGTTACATTTGTTAAAGCAAAATATCATTAAATTTATAATGTAATATTAAGAAAAATAATATAATTATTTTTATTTAAATATATTAGTCCAATTAATTTTATTTAATTATGTTTCTTTTAGGATATAAGTTAAATATATTAACTATATTTTCCATGATTAAAAAGAAAAAGGAAGTATTTTTTTGGTGTAAAGTTGAGGGGGTCTTTGATAATTTACTAGTTTTGAATTGATTATTTTAATATTTCCTAAAATGAGGGAGCTGTATGATAGTTTCTTTTAACATTTGCCGCTTTAAGCGATTAAAAGGAGGGTATCGGTGGCCGGTTACATCCGCATTATTAAAAAAATAATAAAGGCAGCTGCATGACATGCAGCGCCGCATTACAGCCCGACCCTGAATTTTGCAGGTACTAAATGCTACAGAAGCTGCATGGCTTTTTCTGATTTGACAGAAGATTAACAGAGACTGCAACGCGGAGGCCTCCTAATAATTTGTCACAAGTCCCGGGTCAATGACAATGAGCCATATCAAGCGGTCTTGCGTTTACACGCGTATCTGCGACTTAAACATGACTCCGTTTTGGGGGTCGGCCTGTAATACAGCTCTGTATGTCATGCAGCTGCCTTTATTATTTTTTTATTATTACGGATGTAACCGGCCACCGATATCAATTATGAAACAGGTAAATATTAAAGGTAATTATCATCCAGCTACCCTCATTTCAAATAAATATCAAAATAATCAGTTCAAAGTAGAACACTACCAAAGAACCCCTCAATTTAACTTGAAAATATACTACTTTCTTTTTTTTTCTCCGAATAACATGAAAACACGTAAAATATATGAGACTTCTATACTAATTAGAATAATATTTAAATATAAATTAATAAATTGACCAATTAATTTTTAATATTACATTATAAAGTTAAGAATGTTTTACATAAAAAAAAGTATCATAATATTTTATCAATTTTTAGATAATACAATGTAGTATAAATATTTAGACCTATAATATTTCTATATTAGCCAAGTATAAAAAATCTAATGTTTGATATTTTTAAATAGTACTAAAAAACAATCTCTTGTGTAAATTAATTCATAGAAATTAATGTGAAATTAATTACTTTATTCATTATATTATGTATTACTTTTATGATTTTAGTTATTCACTATTTTTAAGTCACAATAATTTCTACAAATACTTGTAATGGACAATTAAGTACGTATTGTTAATTTTTAATCTATTTTTATCAGTGTTATTGTGATTAAGGATATCATAATTCATACACTAAGTCTTTTCCTTTTTTAATGTTGTTAATAACTCCAATACGCCTTTATCCTAGCGGTGAATCTCTACTCTCACAGTTAAGCAGGATTGTGAGGGTAGGGGTTTGAGTTTTCATGGACTCAAAATCTCTCAATTAAATATTATGCATGATCATGTGAAGTTATTTGCAAGTCTTTTTCCCTTGCGAAATGCGAGTAGAGTAGAGATATCCCTCATTTGTGATAATTTGATGTGTAATCAGTATTAAAAAAAATTGTTAATAACTATCATGACTAGCACTTGGTCAATATTAATTCGATTAAACTAAATTCAGTTATGACATTATTATTTTTTTAGTAATATTTAATTTAATATTATTATTTTAGGGGTATGGTTGGGAGAGGATAAATATAACTTTTTAACTCTTACAATATCTCATGAGTTTTACTCGGTAGCAATATATGAAAAAACCATCCAACCGTCCCCTTGGAGCTAAGAAATATTGTTAATTATAATTACAATTCTTATTCACATTGCATTGTAAATATTAGAAAAAGAGATAACAACGATCCCGTGTTTTGTGAAATTTTCTCAAAAACCCTTATTATTTTAAAAAATAATCACATATTCCTCTTTTTGGACAATTATGTCCTTTAGCTAAAGTGACCCACCGATATTCCATATGAATGTAATTATTCAAAATAAGATTTATATAACAGTTTCACTAAATCATGAGATATTAATATACTTTTTGTCATAACTTTGGGTAATTACAATCTAAATACTACTAATATTGAATAATTTAGAAACGTTTTTAAATTAAATCAAATTATTTGAGTAATGTACAATATTATATTTCGTTATATTATTTGTATACTAAATGTTGTTCAATTCATTTATTAGTGTTACAAAATTATTACAATATTGGTAGATTATAAAATCAAGTATCATTGAAATATAAACATATAAAAATAAGTCATCAGATAGAATATAAATTATGTATCGAATTGTATAAGGATAATATTATTAAATTTATTCGTATTAATAATTTTTTGATATTTTTTATTTGCATTACTATAATAAACATTTAGAATGAAATGTAATAAGGTTTGATTTAGGCGGTAAAACTACCGCCAATATGAAAGTATGATTTATTAAATTTTAATTTTTTTTGAAATTTTTTCATATATAAAATTGAAAACCTTATATAGCTTTTCTTTTTTACCCCAAAAATATAAACACTTTAGTACTTCATATTGTTGAAAACCCTAGCCCCTCGCCTCAGCCGTGCTCAAGCATCACAAACCAGCCACCATACTAGTAGTCGCGCCGTCTTCGTTTCAACGACACTAGATCGCAGTCGCCGTTTGCGTCGCCGTCGCCGTCCCCATCCTCGTCGCCGTCCCCATCCTCGTCTTGCATATCAGCCACCAGCTCATCAGCCCTCACCATCTTGTCACCTTCCTCCATGAACTCTCTCTGCACACAAACCCTAGACTAGCGAGTTGAATCAAAGGGTGAAGGTGAAATACAAGTATGCAACCCAAGAGGGGGGGTGAATTGGGATTTTAAAAATTATGCAATACAATTTGCTCAACAATTTAATCTATTGCCTTAATCAAATTGAAAACAATAAATTCAATCATGCACAATATTAAAAGAGTAAGGGAAGAGAAAACAAACACAATGATTTTTACGTGGTTCGGCAATTCCCGCCTACGTCCACGCCTCCAAGCTCACCGGGCTTGAGGATATCACTAAGCTAGCCTCCCAAGGCTTCAAACGCTTACAATTGACTTCCAAGGTGTCAATGGACCTTTACAATAAGAGATTATCCCCAATCTCTTAACCCAAGTGTATCCCAACACTTACAACCTCTCAAGGTTAAATATTACAAATGAATTTTCTCTCACACAATGTGTTTGATTACAAATGAATGCTCAATGTGTGAATAGATGAAGAGAGAATGTGTTTAAAGCTCTATGAAGATTGTAGTCTCGAATATAAGCTCAATGGTTGTGTTGTGATCAATTTTGTTTGAATTTGAATGAGCTTATTTATAGTTGGAGCTGAAAAACTAGCCGTTATTCACTTTTCGCTCACTGTCGGCTCGCCGTTAATGGATGTCGGCTCGCCGTTTGTTTGAACAATGTGACCGTTGGGCTGGATTTTCAAATTGTCGGCTCACCGTTAACTGATGTCGGATCACCGTTAGTGATGTCGGATTGCCGTTAACTGATGTCGGATCGCCGTTAGTGTCCAGAGGCTGATCTTCAATTCTGTTAGATGTCGGCGAGCCGTTAGCAAGAAGTCGGATCGCCGTTAGTGTCCAGAGGCTGATCTTCAATTCTGCTCATTGTCGGCGAACCGTTAGCCAGAAGTCGGATCGCCGTTAGTGTCCAGAGACTGAATATCAATTCTGCTCCTTGTCGGCGAACCGTTAGCCAGAAGTCGGCGAACCGTTTGCTACAGTAACTGCTACAGTAACTGTTTTTGCAAAATTTTCGTTTGGCTCCAAAACTTTGTAACTTTATACTATGACTCAAAGGCTTTATGAAAAATTTGTCAATTAATATATTAACACAATTTCAAGCAATACTTGTTATCATTTACAAAATCATAGAGCTTTTTCAATTTAAAAACATTTGATCAAAATATATGAAAACTATTTTGAACTCTTTAAAAGACTAATATATTTTAATTACGTTTGTTATCATCAAAATGAATTAAAGAAATATTTAAGGTAACAGAAGGTTGCTTTCTATCAAAGGGTGAAGGTTGCTTTCTTTCTTTTCTAACAATAAAGAACAAAGATCTCATCAATTTCCTTTTAATAATAACTTCTAATTAGTGATTCGGCACTTCTTCTCAATTTACAGCTCTCATTTTTTAATTTCGTCTTTAATTCTTGAAGAACAAAGAACAAACAGAAGCCTTTCAGCTTTTATCGACTTTGATTCTCGAAATTTAGGTATTTCCTCTATTACTCACTTAAAGAATTAAAATTCTTCGCTTTGATTTTGACACCACGGTTAGATATTGATTTAATGCTTGTTTAATTAGTTTAGAGTTTCATTTAATTTGTTTTGAGTTGTTCATTTAATTGCATCTTCAAGATGGAATTTTGGTACTCTAAATGATACAAAGTTTTATTCATATGCAGTATGATTAGAAGAAGTAAATTGATTGTGCACTTGATATTTTGCATCTTAATTTACAAATGATTTAATTCCTAAATTCTTATTTTATCAATTACACAGCCAAAAGTGATTTGTTTGGGTTATATAGGCTTACCTGTAATTCTGTATTATTTATATCTTCATAAATTCTTGTTTATGTAGGCTTGATTGTTGAGGCTTCTTTTATCAGTGATGATGTGTTATAGACTTGGTTGTTGAGGTTTGTTTTGTCAATGATGATGTGTTATTAAAAACACACACGCACACATATTGATTTATACATATATATATATATATATATATATATATATATATAATAAGCATGACCATGGATCTTTAGGTGTGTATTAGTAATTTAGTAATTTAGAACCCATTTCTTTCTAACAAGTGCTTTTAAGTTCAATTATTTTATTTCACTTATTCTTTACTAACCATGGTAATCATTAAGGCCAAGCATAAACGTACAACATACTAAATTGATCTAAAGTAAGAAATACTACAGAATTCAAATGAGACTGGTTACTAATTTCTGATATTAAAAAGCTGAGATTTAATTTTAATGTGTATGTAAGAATTCATGGGTGGTGAGGGTTGCCATTGTATTTGACTCTTTGTCTTTGGAAATGTTTTATCAAGATTTACTTTTGCTAATATCACTTGGGTAATGCCCTGGACATGCCTATCAAATGTCATTACTGCCAGGTTTATGTTTGTTGTCTATAGTTCTTAGTCTCCAATTAATTCAAAATATTGGGAATATTTTTTTATGGCACATTGATCTTTTCTTTTTGTATATTCTTGATCTGTATTTTGATCGATTAAGTATAGGTGTTTGAGTTATTGCTCTGTATTTTTTATGGATTAAGTATGGAGCTTTGAGTTTACAATTGATCATGGCTATTTTCTAAAATCTTATTACTTTGAAAAAATTATAGGTTAGAGGAGCAAGTAAGCCCCTTTCCAATAAGGACAAAATGTTGCAGGCAGAAGGTTTTATCTTCATCTTATTTATTGTCTTAGAATGAAAAAATGACAATTTGCTCAGGCTGTGAAAGCTTGGTAAGGCTTCTTAAAAACCAGAAAAGTGAGGATGGCTAATGCGTGGTGACTTACATGGTGATGGATAATTTAGAAGTGATGCCAAATTAATTTGTGTCTCCGCATTTCAATTTCTATTTCAGTCTCCACTCTCTAGTGCTTGAACTGGTAACACTGTCTTTTTTCCTCTAATTTTATGTAACCTCTTGTGTCATTGTTTATGGATTGAGATATAGTTTCGATTATTTGAATTGGCTGTGATGACTTTGTTTTGTGGCTCCTGAATATTTCTTAAATTGTTTTGCATAAACATTTGTTTGCTTCCTGATATGAATGTTGTCCCTGTTCAGTCATTTGTTGTAGCCTCTCCCATTTTTCATTCTTTTTCCATTTTTTTTCTTGAGTTTCTATCTTTAATTTTTCATGTGGAGGATTTTGATATGCTCATTACAGTTTTCTTTAATCATAGAAGTAAATAAAAATATGATATGAATCAATAATTCATAGCATGAATGGAAATGGTAGAAAATTAGAGATTGAACTCTTGTTATTTTGATTTTTTATATTTGTGGTATTACAATATCTTAGGAATTGTAAAGTAATCTACTCCTTTTTTGTATATTTTTAACTAATTCTGTAATGTTTAAAGTTTTGATTATATTTCAGTGATATTACTAATGGGAACTTCAACTAGTGTTTCAGCATTGCGAAGAAGATTCAATTTTAATTGAGTATTTTTGCCAATGTAATTGATTAGCATTTTTCTTTTAGCTATAGGAGATATTTTAATGATCTAAAACTTGCATAGTCTCTAATGTTTCAGTTGAAATTGTAGTTGTTTGATTGTTAGATTTAATTTTATTTGCTTTATTGTTTATTGGATTTTGTTGCTTGTCTTAATTCCTTGGATTATAGTTGTAACATGTAATATGATTTGAGTTGTTATTTTAAAATAAAGAAACATTTACCTGTTATTTTTTATATGATATCTACATGCCATGTTGTTTAATTTTATATCACTTGTTACTAGTTAAAATGAATTTGTGGGTAAATGGAATTTTGATCTTGGTAATTCTTGATGTATTGTTATCTTTCTCTTTATTCCAAAGATCACTTGGTCATTAAATGAAAGTAGACATAAAAGTTATATCGAACAATTATGCAAGTCGAGAGTAATTTTTTAATATTGAATATTGTTGTTAATAAATCCCTTAAAAATATGTGTTAAATGAAAATATATTTTGTGTTTATTTTAGATTAAAAGTCTGAGTTTTTCTATTGAAAACCAAATTTATTTGATCCTATCTAAGAATTTGGATCATACCTTTGAAATTTTAAATATTGTTGTTTACTTTGGGTTGCATTGTGCTTTCTAATGTCATTTTTTTTTATTTGTAGATACTTCAAATCTAAAATGAGTAGCAGCTGGAGTCTTAGTTTGTGGAAGCTGTAAATTGATTTAATTTTGTGAAGCTATTTGGTCACAAGCTTGTGAAAAATTTTAATTGACTTATTACATTTGTTAAAATGAATGGAAGTTTTAGTTTACCTAAATTTTTAGTGCATCGCAAACAATTAATAGGGTATTTATTATTTTATTTGCAAAGGAATGGCAACAAATCAAGAGTACCTACCATTCCAATCAAGACATGCCAAATTCAACAATTAACATGATGTTTAAAAAAAGTGATATTCTCTTAGTACCAAATTAAGCTGTAAAAAACTTTTTAAAAATGATTTTAGTCAAGTCAGAAAAATTGAAGAACTGATTCTGTAATTGAATAATTGACTTAATATAATTTATTTTTGAGTAAAAAAATATACTTTGGTGTAACATATCGAAACATCAAAAGTAAGTATAAACAAAATTACGTTAAAAAAAAGAAATCTAATCAAGTTGAAATGATAGAAAAAATATGATGTTTTAATACAAATAAATTAGCATCAATTTTATTAATTTAAAATATTTTGGAAGTTATAACTTACGTTTGCCTTAACTTTTTAAAAGATAAATTTTTTTGAGAAGCATATCAATTGGCTGCATCCTTATATGGTATTATTGTTTAAGTTATAACAAATTAAGGAAATTCTTTTAAAAGTAAAGAGAAAGATGAAAATAAATTTATAAGGTTATTTTAAATGTAAATAATTAAAATGGAGAAAGTGGTTCAAAAGAATTAGAATTTTATAATTTTTTTATTTAATATTATCATGATCTAAAACTTGAATTTAGACATTTTTTATTTGAAATAGAATTTTATTTTTCAAATTATAAATTTTTCATAGGAAAATGTGAAATGATAAATGAACAAATGTTTATGTAGAGGTCAAAAGATCAAGTATGGATAATCAAATTAATGATTAAAATAATCTCTCAAAATAATGAATAACGATTTTTTAATCTTTTTTTCTCTTTCAAGTACAAACAAAGCATTTTTGCCAACCTTTGAAACTTTGATATAACATATTAATTTTCATGGCTCATTGAATAATCGTATAATAAATATATAATTTATTTGATCATAACAATTTGAAAAATAAAATGTTTGAGGAGTATAACAATTGCATGCAAAGCTGTTAAAATGAATTTTGTTTGAAGTCGAAGAAATTAATTATTTGAAAAGAAATAGAATGACAAAAATTTTAAACGAATGGATAAAAAAATTATTTTCCCAGAAGCTTGTAAAAAAATCTTCTAAACAAATGGATGAAAATTTTGATTTGGTTAATTTTTTATTGCATTGGATAACTTAATAGGACACGATAATTTCATTTACAATTGCAATCATTCTCAATTGTTATTTATTTATATACCGTTGAAGTTATGAAAAATTAAAGCATTTAGTTTGAAAAGTAAAGAGAAAGATGGAAATAAATGCATAATTTTTTTTAAATATAACTAAATACTATTAATTAAAATGATTAAATGATAATAAATATGTATAAAGATTAAAATCTTAAGTATATATACATTCAAGTTCAGAAGAACTCATGAAGTAACGAAAATTATAAAAAAAAGGACTTAAAATTAAGGACCCAAAACGTTGAAAATGATAAAGGGTTGCAATAAAAGAATTTCAGTATTGTATAGTAAATTGATATTTGTTAAAATAATAAGGGGTTATATATAATTGGCCTTACTGATATTGTTGTTATTTTAAAAAAGTAATATTATTATTAGTTGAAAAAAAGGATATGGAACATGTATCTATAGTGTTCGAATATAATGAAGATAATAGGAATATAAAACCATTGTAAGGTATAAAAGAATATGAATAACTTAACTTAAAAGTGTGAATAATTTACTAAAAAGTTGAAAAATTATAATGGAAAGCATGAATTTTTGAAGTAAATTTGAATCATTAGCCAAAATATTGGAATACAATTAAAAGAGTAAGAATATGTAACCAAAAAATCTTGAAAATAAAGTTGAAATTGATTAAAAGAAAGTAGGAATACAAAAAATAAACTTGAAACATCTAATCAAAATATTAGAATTCAATACAAAGAGTGGGAATATAAAAACAAAAAATGGTGGGAAAAGGAGTGGAAGAGCAGAACTTAAAAGTTGGAATAACTTGATAAGAGTTTAATAAGTTCCAATGAAAAGTAGAGATCCGAAAGATAAACTTGAAACATTCACCTAAATGTTGGAATTCAATAAAAAGAGTAGGAATATAGTATCGTGGAAAAAGAGTTGAAGAGGTTAACACAATAGTTAGAACAACTTACAAAGAATTTGATAAATTCCAATGAGAACTTGAAAGTGAACTTAAAATATTAACCCAGAATATTGGAATTTAGCATAAAAAAGTATGAATATATAAACCAAATCGTGGTGGTAATAATAGTTGAAGAACTTAACCCAAAAGTTGTAAGGATCTACCAATAATCTGATAAATTCCAACAATACATAGGGATCTGAAAAATAAACTTGAAACGTCCACAAAAAATATTGAAATTCAATTAAAAGAGTAGGAATATAAAACCAATATATTGTAAGAAATTAGTGGAAATGCTTAACACATAAATTGAAACAACTTGACAAGAATTTAATAAATTCTAATGAAAAGTAGAGAACTAAAAAATAAACTTGAAACATTTACTCAAATATTGGAATTCAATAAAAAGAGTATAAATATAAGACCAAAATTTGGTAAGAAAATAAATTAAAAACGTTGGCCCAAAAGTTGGAATTTATCAAATAGGGATCTGAAAACAGAACTTGATATATTTACCCAAATGTTAGAATTCAATAAAAAGAATAGGAACATAGAACCAACAAATGGTGAAAAGGAGTGGAAAAACATAACCCAGAAGTTAGAACGACTTAACAAGAGTTTTATAAATTCCAATGAAAAATAGAGATCTAAAAAATAAACTTGAAACATTCACCCAGATGTTGGAATTCAATAAAAAGAGTAGAAATATCGAACTAAAATTTGATGGAAATAAAAGTTGAGGAGGTTAACCAAAGGTTGGAAAAACTTATAAAGAATTTGATAAATTTTAACGGAAAGTAGAGATCTAAAAAATGAACTTGATATATTTACCTAAAATATTGGAATTCAATAAAAAAATAGAAATATAATACAAAAAAAATGATGGAAACAACAATTGAAAAGTTTAACTCAAAAGTTGTAAGTACTTACCAATAACTTGATAAACTTCAACAATAAATATGATTTAAAAAATGAACTTGAAACATCTATGTAAAATATTGGAATTTAATGAAAAAAGTAGGAATATAAAACCAAAAAGTGGTGGAAAAAAGAGTTGAAGAGCTTAACCTAAAACTCGAAAAGAATTACCAAAAATATGATAAATCCAACAACAAGTAGAAATAAAAAAATAAACTCGAAACATTCACAAAAAATATTAGAATTAAGTAAAAAAAGTAGAAATATAGAACAAAAAAAATGGTGGAAACAAGAGTTGAAGAGTATAACCTAAAAGTTTAAAGAAGTTAACAAGAATCTGATAAAGTTTAACAAGTAGTCGAGATTTAGAAAATGAACCTGAAATATCCAAGCAAAATGTTAGAATTCAATTAAAATAGTTGGAATATAAAACCAAAAAGTGGTGAAAATAAGAGTGGAAGAAGCTAACCCAGAAATTAAAATAACTTAACAATAATTTGATAAAGTTGAACGCAAGTAGGGATCTAAAAAGCAAATTTGATACATTTACCCAAAATATTGGAATTCAATAAAAATAGTAGGAATATTGAACCAAAAGTAGTGGAAAAATAAGTTGGAACAACTTAGCAATAATTAGATAAAATCTAATAGAATATTGAGATTAAAAAATAAAATTGAAATATCAACCTGAAAATTGGAAATTTAATGAAAGAACTGGAAAAATAGAACTAATAACTGATGGAAAAATGAGTTGAAACAACTTACCAAAAATTTGATAAATTCCAACGGAAAGTAGGGATCTAGAAATTGAACTTGAAATATCCAAACAAAATTTTGGAATTCAATAAAAAGAGTAGAATATAAAACTAAAAAGTGGTAGGAACAAGAGTTGCAAAAATTAACCCAAAAGTTGAAATAATTTACCAAGAATTTAATTAATTCAAATAAGAAGTAAGGATCTAAAAACTAAACCTGATATATTTACCCAAAATATTGAAATTTAATAAAAATAGTAGGAATATAGAACCAAAAAGTGGTAGAAAAATAAATCGGAATAATTTACCAAAAAATAGATAAAGTTTAATACATTATAGAGATATAAAAATAAACTCGAAATATACACCTAAAAAGCTGGAAGTTAATGAAAAGAGTGGATATATGAAACCAAAAACTAGTGGGAAAATGAGTTGAAATAAGGTACCAAAATTTAGATAAATAACCACGAAAAATAGAAATTTAAAAAGTAAACTTGAAATATGTATTATAAATATTGGAATGTGACAAAATAAGTAGAAATATAACCATTTTATAATATATTTATTTTTTTGTACTATTTTTAAATTTAAAATTATTACAATATTTTTCCTCATTCAATTACAATTTTATCTTTTTTTTTCAAAATTTTTCATAATTTTTTCACACTTAAAACAAATAAAATATAATTTTTTCAATATTATCCGGTTAAAAACAGGTTGTACCGGTTGCATGCACCTGTTGTATCAGATACAGCACTGCATGGTAGGCTGACTCCCGTTTTGGAGCTTCTAATTCCCAGCATTGACTGAGGAACTCAAGACTGGCACCAGGACGTCGCAGGTAGGAGATTTTTTTTTTAATTTTGAATTTTATAATTAAGAATACAAAATATTATAGCCGCATATGCAAAGCTTTTTTTAATGTATTTTTAAAAATTAATGGGAACAAATAAAGATTTTATTGGGCAAATAAGATTTTTAGCAGAAATTAAAAAAATAATTTTGAGAAAAATTTGCTATCTTGCTTTAAAATTAAAGTCTTAAATTTCTTACATCTAACGATTAATAAGAGTAAAGTTAATGTCTTATATTTTTTTGTTGATGGTAAGACTAAAATTTTAGACTTACTCGTCTCAATTTTCAAAATACAAATTCTCCCATTGAATTATATAAAAAATAATTATACGAAAAGACCGAGAGACTTTAAATTTTAAACCAAATGTATATCGTGCTACATGTCATCGATGTATTAATAAGTAGAAACTACAATAATAGCCAAATCGACCGATATTTATGTGCACATAAACATAAATTTAAGGGTCTAACTATGTTGGAACTGCTCTAAGGTAGAGCAAGCCTTTATAACCACACGATCAAAATTATAACGTATTTTTTACTATTATCACTTTTCGTATGTAGTTGTAATTTGCGCTCTACCTTAGAACATCTCCAAGGTAGCCATTGACTAAATTCAAACATAGCATGATATTGCAAATGACCAAGCATATTTCTAAAGGGAAAAAAAATGATAACCAAGAAAAGAGTGAAGAAACATAATTAGGGTTACTGACCTGCAATCATTTTTTTTTATAATGAATATCATTCAAAGAACTAGAGGTCATCAATGCAAACACCACCGAAGGAGCCAACAATATAAATGTCATAGGAGTAGGGGTGGCAATATATGTTAGGATTCATTTATTCGATTCAATTCGATGCGAATTAAATAGGTTTGAATTTGAAAAAATTGATTCGTTTAATAAATGAATGAATTCGATTCAATTCATTAGTTAAACGAATCGAATCCAGGTTTGAAGATATTGATTTAGTTAAACGAATCGAATTCAAGTTTGAAGATATTGATTCGTTTATTCATTTAATAATTGGATCATAAACGAATCGAATGCAGGTTTAAAGATATTGATTCATTTATTTATTTAGTAATTGGATCATAAACGAATCGAATATGAATTGATTTGTTTAAAATTAATTTAATTAAATTATATTTTTATTCTTAAATTTTTTTTAAACTTTTTAAAAATTGAAGGTTAATATTATAATTTTAAGCGATAATACGACTACCCATAAAGTGAAAGACCTTAACAGTTAAATATTTAGCTCATTATGCATGTTTATACGGATCCAGATACCCAAGTACGTCAATTTAATAGATTTGATCTTCAATTCATTCTCGCCATTTCAATTCCAGTTTTAGAATTTATTCTTGCCATTTTAATTTAAGTTTTAGCATATTCCAAATCATTTCCACCATAATTCCAACCACCCGTTTACAAAATTAATTCTTTACACAATTAAAATTCACCTCCTCGTGGGATCGACACTCGTCACCATTGATCTACACTACAATAGATTCGTGCGCTTGCGAGTAAGCAAAATCCTTTTCATTTTACGATCCTTATCCATCTTGTAATTCATTTTCATGCCCCAAGCATTAAAGACGAAATCAATCGGTTTGGTTTAGAAACATACTTATTGCTTATTTTTTGAATTGTGCGACATTTATAACTTCAGTTTTTTCTTCCTCGAGAAGGCTGACAGTTCATATTCCAATTGAATTAGAGATGTAGTTTGTTTATTTTACTTATAAATATCATAATAAGTGAGGTAACATCCACTATACTCATATCAGCACTAATCCTCGAATTGATGGCCTGCAAATATATATGCGTACACATTCAAACAAATGAAAGATACATGTAATTTGTTTATTGTACTTATAAAAAATCCATACAAGTGAGAAAAGAGAAAGATAGAATCCATTATAGATCTTGAGATTAATTATCTAGGAATAACAAATACTCATCTCACCATAAAACTCCACCAGAACATCACTCAAGCCAAATTCTTTTCCAAATACGTTTGGCCTAGTTGGGTTCAGAAGTGTTTTAATATCATTACTATTCGTTTATTTAAGTATTTTTGGGATAAAATCTAAATGTATATTTCGTCTGACAGAATTGTTAATGCATCAGCATCAGCATCAGAGAATCAGTTCTTTCAGCCGCTCTTGAACTCTTTCTGTTTCCACACCAATTCTTGAATTGACGGCCTGCAAAAGGACACACGCGCATAATTTTGTTAATTTTCGAAAGCCAACACCTCCGGCCAAGAAAAGGCAATCCATGGCATGCAATTATCAACATATATGTATGGCCCATATGTGCGTATGGGTTCTGACTTCGGCATTCATTAACATATTAATCTTGTAATTAATTTCATTTCTCAAGCATTGAATAGAGGTTTTGGTCAAATGAGTACTGACTTCGGCCTGGCTTGGACAGGGATGGAACTAAAATAATTTTTTTTTTTAAACGAGAAAACTCCAATGTGAGTTAAAAGATTAAAAAAATATATATTAAGTCTTTGTTTTTCTTGTTTTTTTAAAGTCTTTCAGTGCATTGAAAAGATACTAACATCCTCATAGGATAACATAATTAAGATTCAAAGCGAAGTTTTAAATTATTATGCTCCCTATTCATCCTTCAGCAAAGTAATTGAAAACCAATTAATTTTTTATTAATTATATATATTCAAGTATAGAGAAATTTTATGCAAGAAAATTAAATGCGAGAGAGCCGATATCGATGGTTTTAGCAGAAAAGCAATTTGGTTTCATATTCTTCTTCAATTTAATTTCTCTTAATCTACTGTCACCCAAAAAAAAAATCATAAAGCGAAAAAACAAATTAGACAGAAACATGAAGACACACACACGTACACACACACCTTGGACAGAACAGAGAAGATGACCCGATCACCCGAATTGAATTGTGTGACGTTTATAACTTCAGCTGCTCCTTCCTCGAGAACGCTGATAATTTCATGAAACATAAAGTTTCTATTCGACCCACAAGTCAAATTCACCTCCAAAGTAGAATCCGAAGTTGTTATGTTCATTACTGTTGGCTCAGTGTGATCCTCTTCTTTCAAAAGTGCTCTCCTCCTCTCAAGACTTTCTTTATTCTTCTGCAAATGCGTTATATAACTGGTGGCTTCATCCAATATCTCTGGCATAGACAACTGCATCAACAAGTTTCAAGTTAGACACACAAACCTTATATATATATATATATATAGTTGCTAGTTTGAGAGTTGAGCAGAAACTTAACGGTTTTTGTTAGATCCACGACATCGATGTAAATCCTAAACCCTAAAACTTTTATATATATATATATATATATATATAGTTGCTAGAATTTATTGAAACTAGTATTATGCTAGTTAGTTTTTAGTATTGCTTTCTTTTATAAATACAAAGAAATGAAAAAAAAATGACCAAAATTAATATACCTTGGAGCTGTAGGGAATGAGAGAAGCAAGCTGGGAAATGAGATCTTTCATGTGCATTCTTCGATGTTTCTCCTTTATATTTCGCTGAGCCCTAGACGATGAACCAGCTGCAGAGCTATTTTCTTCCGCCATAATTTTCGTATTCAAATCGCACAAGCAATGCCCTAAAACGCAAGAATCAAATAATACAATCATCATAAGGGGATTTAAAAAAGCAAAAAGCAAAAGTAATTTATTGATACCTTAAAAGGATGAAGTTAATTATGCTAGCTAGCCATCAATACATGAAAGAATTATATGTTTAGTGGAATATAAAAGCACTGTGTGTTTGGATATTTATAGGGGAGCGTGGTGTAGGCGGACAGATGATTTTTTTCTGTTCTTATTAGCGACGCCAGGAAACATGCATTCAAGAAAACCTAGCAGATGTGACCCTTGATTAGTTCGTTTATGACGGTGATAAGCAGTGGCGGACCTACAGCTGGGCCAGACCGGTTTTAAGGTAGCCCGGTCTAGTCCAGAAAAAATCATTTAAATCCCTTATCTTTAGATTACTTCTATATAAGAATAGAGTTTTTACTTTATTTTTATATAAGTCCTTAATTTAGTTGCTTTTATATTTTCATCAAATTTCATAAAACAATAGAGTTTTTACTTTATTTTTAATTATATCCCTAATTCAATTATATTTTTTTATTAGTGGCTTATTTTATAAAATGATTAAATTATATACTTATTGAATAGAATGAAAACATTAGGGGTCTCAAATGTTATTACTACTTTAATTTGTTTTTAAAATTTTAATTTAAAAAAGTATGTCAATGTAATATAACATTGTCACTAATATTAAAAATACTAAAAAGATATATAATAAAATTATTAACAATTTCATAAATTTTTATGTGAATGTTAAGATTTTATTTATTAGTTACATTAAGGATAAGTTAAAAACAAAATTTGAGTATTTTGATATGATTTTTTAAAGTGAGTCAGAGTGCCTGGCAAAGAAATAATGGCGCACAAATACCTTTTTACTAGGTTAGAGTTTAGTTTTTTATTGGAACTCTTGACAACTAATATTTTTATAATTTAAAAAGATAAATAAATTTTAATTGTTTAATTTATTTAAGCTTGGTAATTAAGTACTTTTCAAACATAAAGTTCTATTTGTAATATTTTAATTGATTATAATTATATGTATTGATTTATTCAAACTTGAAATTCTTAATTGATTTATTAATTCTTATATAATTAGATGTTAATATATGTTGCAATGTTATATTCCATAATCAAAAAATAGTGTTTTTATATTTGAATTATCTTTTGTTTTTTTAGTTTTTTTGTATACTTATTTTTATTTAAAGTACATATTTATAGGATTTTTTGTATCTCCTTATTTGATATACTTTTTTACTTATAAATGTTTATGTTCACTCCAAAATATAAAATTTTTAATTTAGCCCGGGGTAATATAAAATTCTGGGTCCGCCCCTGGTGATAAGCTTTTGTTTACTAACAGTGAATTATCCAACTAGCTAGATTTAAATTCAGTGTTCGATATAATTTTGTGCTTTTGTTTTTTTTTCCCAATAAGATGTGATTGGTGATTATAATCATCGGATAATGATCAATATGTTAATGAATCGTAATTGTTTGTAAGATTTCTCATAAAGTTGGAAACAAAGCTATATGATATATAAGAGAGAGTTATGGGTAATTTTTTAGAAAATATTTGAAGGATAATTAGTTAGTAATGTTTGAGTCACAATTTGAGGATTTGGCATAATCCTATTAGTCAAATGAAAATAACACAAGATCTATAATTTTTTTTTAATAATATAGTTATTTTGGACAGGGTTTATTTCATTTAAGAAGGTTTGCATATAGCACTTATTAAATAAGAAATCATCTTTAATAATAAACACAAATGTAATACTAACAAAAAAATAAATTAAATAACATAAAAATAAAAATAAAATATTAAAATAAATATTAATAAAATAAAACATATATGACCTGCAATTTTTTTAATATTGAACTATTATTGATGTCAACAGTTAATCCATCAATTCAAAAATTTAATTTGAAATATATGCGAATAAAGACATAATATATTATGACATTAATTAC